>LR812525.1:24319878-24752378 GCA_903798195.1 Danio kyathit | reverse complement strand
ATTTATAGAGTTTCACTTGCTTGCATGCTTAAATTATCAGGTAGTAGAAGTAGTAGTAGTAGCTATCTGTGTTCTAACAAGTTTCGGTAACACCACACAGTGTTTTCTAGCAAAAATTAAATAAAGATTAATCAATAAGCACTTTATACTTATTAATTATTAAGTACATCAAAAACCCATATCACATCAAATTGATAAGGAGTACAGGAGTAATATTTTATTAGGGTTGCTGTACTTTTGTACTTGGTCCACCACTGCTCATATGATGCTTTGTGCTTGTTACAAGGGCTGCACAACATTTAGTTTCAGCATCGATATCATAATGTGTGTCTGCAAGTCACATTGCAGGATATGCAATGTTGAGTTGGGATTATACTTGATCAGCACAACAGCTGAGATTTCATAAGATATCTGGAGTCATAGCAAAGTATACCAATAACAGAGTGAAACTATCATCTGCATGTGTTTTAAAGGCATTTTCAAGAGAGTTTAAAGCATTTGGGCACAAAAAAAAAGTACACTTGTAACTTTAATCAAGAATAATTTTACAAAATTGATACAATGAAAACTATAGGGAGTGATTTTACATTTCATTATTCCATTTCTGTACCTGAATATTTTTTTACTCTATATGGATAACCATAAACCCCTGTTTATTTCACTTTTTTCTTGCTTGCAATTTGTTTATTTTTTTATACACAATTCACACCTTAATGAAATCACCCCAATCGATCTAAATGAATCCATTTGGTGAAGTTGTATTCATATACCAAGAAAATATTGCAGAAAAACGAAATATCGCAATGTCAGATTTTTTCAATATCATGCAGCGCTACTTGTTAAATTATTACAAAATTACATTACCAGATGCACATGATAAAATTCAACTAAAACTCACACCTCTTCCATTTCAAGCCCATTTCAAGTACTGTAGGCCTGCCACCATATCTATTTTTTGTTGTGTGATGCATTGCACCGAAATATATTATGATACATTATATTATTATTGTCATTTTAAGACCATTCTATGCCACTCATTATATAATGCCAGAATGTGTCAATGTCAGACTCCCACATGACAATATACTAAAGTAACTTTTAGTTAATACTTTCAAGAGTTCACACTTAGATATTGTTTGCCAAATGTTAGCGGGTTTGGCATGCTGTCCTGGGAAAGAACCCTGAGCTCGGAGATAATTGAGCCCAGGGCTCCCGCCTGGTCGATAGAGCATATAAGTGGGGGGAACGAGATCAGGTGGTGCTCGAGAGCTCCCCGTGGTAAATGAGGAAAAAGGGGGAGAAGGGGAGGATGGGGGGTTTCTTCGAAAAACGAAGATAAGAGAGTAATTTTTCTAGGCTATTTATAGTGAGTTTGAATTAATCTGATTGGCTAGCTAATGATTGTAGATGAGAGACCAGCTGCGGTCAATCATATCACGTGTTCCTCTCGAAATTAAGTTTGTGAACCTTCACATAGTGTTTTTAACCATACTGACACCTCCTATAGAGATAGAGAGAGTAAGACATGTTTTGTTGCTATTTTCAGCACTAATCTAATTTTCAGTTTTTGCGCGATGTTATTTAAATGGCAAATCTATTTCTGCCACTTTGTTGACTCATGGGCATGCTGGTCTAAAATAGAGGTGTGTTAAGGCGCATAGATGGCGCGTTGTTATTTTGAAGAGCTGAAATAGACCTAAAAACAGGTCTAAAGTACAGCGCGGGCACGTTAGTTATTATTCGTTTGCTGGAAATTAAAACTGAACTCAACAAACATAATTAAATATGTAAGCTAATGGATGTCTTCAGTGGAGTGCGTACAACACTGTTTCCTTATCCATGAATGTAAAGAGTAAAAGTAAAGTAAAGATAAAGAGGCCAAATGGAGGAGGCTCATTCTTATCCTCGCGCTGCAGAACATCTATTTAACGGTTTTCCGCTAGTGAAGTGTTCAGTTTTTCCGCTAACAAAATCTGCCATGTCAATAGAAAATGTGCCATGGCGCGACGCAACTGACTCTTAAAGGGAATGGGAGATGAGATTTAATGCACATTATGCTCAAAACACACTCATAACTCATTAAGAGAATAAGCACAACCCTGTTAGACCATGCGCCAGGGCGCAAAGCCAACCTTAAAATAGCAAAAGTGGACTTTGACATGCCCTTAATGCTTTTGCGCTATGCGCTTTAGACTTTGTGTCTAGATCGGTAAAATAAAGCCCAGAGAGGTTATGCAATCAGTTAAACTGTTGCTAGAATCGAGTTTTATGTATGGGTGATATATACTGTATTGCATGACCAAAAATGATTGAGATGACATTAAGTCAATATATTGATTATTGTGACGGGTCTAGTTTCAAGCAGCATTTACTGTGAATCGAGCTCCTGTGTGACACATAAACACTAACAGTTTTTTCAATTGGTTTGGTGCAATTTTCACAAGCAATTGGTACATTTTCTTAACTCTTACTATAGAATTTATATCACAACAAATTATCAAATGTCACATTTATATACCAGATAAAGTAAGTAGAACTTTATTCATTCATTCATTCATTCGGCTGAGTCCCTTTATTCATCAGGGGTTGCCACAGCGGAATGAACCACCAGCTTATTCAGCATATGTTTTACACCGCAAATGCCCTTTCAGCTGCAACCCAGTACTGGGAAACACTCATACACTCTCACATTCACACACACACTACGGCCAATTTAGTTTATTAAATTCACCTATAGCGCATGTCTTGGCACTGTGGGGGAAACCGGAGCATCTGAAGGAAAACCACGCCAACATGGGGAGAACATGCAAATTCCACACAGAAATGCCAGCTGACCCAACACAAAAATTGTGTTATCCAGTGCTCAGCATATACGAGTACACCCTTCACAAATCTAGCTTTTAAATTCATATTTTTAATAGGAAGCTATACAATATTATATTTGTGCATATACATTAGATTAGTCAGTACTGAAGCCAAATCTGGAGCTTATCTAACAAAATAACGGGCCAAAAATTAGTACACCCAAATTTATTAAGAAAAACAAAGAAATTTGAAAACTTAGTGGAAATTTTGTAGGTTGTATTTTTGCAATATTTAATCATTTCATCTTTCAATTTCTAAATATGTTTGGTGACTAAAATATGATTTTAATAAATATATCCATTAATAAATCTGTTTTGTTTAAATGCACCAAATTACATTGCCTATATTCACTGAGAAATGGATAAAAATATTCATTTTCAAAATGGAGAGTCCTCAATTATGCTGAGCACTGTACATAAGAAGATAATGTTAAGGGTATGATAAGATTTTAGACACGAGAAACCGAGAAATGTATAAAAATGAGAGGATTTACTATATAATGGCTGCTTGGAACAGGGTGGTCGGAAGGCTAGAGGGAAAACCGGGACCTTGACTTTTTTTCCAAAAATGTATTGATGCAAAACCTGTTAAAATGGGCTGCAAACATTCTCAATTCCTGAGGTAAATGTTGCAGTAGGGCACTGCTAGTGTTAGCTTAGGGTCTGAAAGGGCTTGTGTGCGCTAGTCATTAAAAAAAATTAAATAAAAATAAAAAAATAAAAAATAATTTTTTTTGGTGAAGTAAGAATTATTAGCCCCCCTGAATTATTAGCCCCCCTGTTTATTTTTTTCCCCCAATTTCTGTTTACGGAGAGAAGATTTAACACATTTCTAAACATAATAGTTTTAATAACTCATTTCTAATAACTGATTTATTTTATCTTTGCCATGATGACAGTAAATAATATTTGACTAGAAAATTTTCAAATAATTTTTTTAATAATTCTGACTTTAACTGTATAACACAATGATCTTGTGTTCTGAAAGAACGATTAAGTGGAATGAAATTAACAAAATCATGACACCACACCAGATTTGTAAGAATGACTAGTGGTGTTCACAAATTTGATTAGTTTCACGTTTTGTACTAAGAGATTTGAAAATTTACACTTTACCCATGAAAATAGAACCAAACCAATTAAAAAAAAAAAAAAAAAAACTGTATAACGAGCTGCTCATGTCAAAAAGATCACAGTGTTGTGCATCACTTTACAAAAGCATAAAGCTTCAATGCATTCTTTATGATTTCATTACTGAACTCAAATATATCACATTCTCAGTTATGGGCAGCTAATTATTTTTAAAAGTTACCAGCTCAGTAGTGAATAACGTCATTCATAACATCCTAGATGAGAAAACAGGAAGCTGCAAGTGTTTCATGTATTTTTGCATCTACGTACTTTGCAACATCTTATTAGTCTTTCTTTTTAACATGCGTCTGTGTGTGTGAGAACTCACATGAATGCTGTACTGTTCTCTCATCTTCTTGCGGAGACAGCAGGACACCACCATGCAGCAGTCCAGCAATGGCATGCAGAAACACCAGCCAAACTGAGACGCAGTCTGACACTGCATACATGGGAAACACCAGAAGCCACAGCAACCTAAACAAACACACACATGTTAGGACTGCATGTTTTATACGGACTTTGCATTGATGCAATGATTTTATTTCTATATAGTCTATTCCCTGACCCACCTGGAACAATTCTGCATTTTCCCATTTTCAAAACATCATCATTAATAAGCGGTTTCCTCCAAAAAATGTCCCCACAATGCACAAAACACATGAACAAATTGCAAAACTTGTTGTATTAAAGCTTTTATAGCTGGTGATGTGTTTCAGTTCACAAGCAGACGTGGGAGACACATTCCTGTTTAATTACTTTCCTGTTATCCCCACTCCTCCGCCCTCCACTCTATGACCCAGAAAGAGTTCAAACACAAAGAAAAAAGCTTTTATTTAATTAGTGACACAGATTGCACCCTGCATCGACATGCTAATGACGTCACACACCCTCAACCCTTGAATTTTGTTTCATAGAAAACAGGGAAACATCAAATATGCTTTAATAGGTTATGCTTTATTAAACTGCACAAAGCCGCTTTATAAAACAACCTTAAATGGTCACGAAACACCAACACATTTTTTGAGATGTTGACACTCCTATATGTGTCCCACGCTGCTAAAAACACTATTAGGACACATACTTCACTAAAAAGTCATGAGGCCATGAGATCCTGGTGTAAATTCCAGCATGAAGACTGGATGTCTGTACCGGCTTTCAGCACTAATTCATGAGAAAGACTTTGTTCGAACCAATCAGCGCACTCTATTGTGTATGAGGTGCAACTTCATTAATATGCATGATAGGCTGTTTTTACCTGTTACAGTGTTCAGATGGCAGAGAGACGCCACGTTGTGTTGCCAACCGTAATTAAAACAAGTGGAATAAGAAGAATTGTTTGGAGACATGGGTCGTCAGTGTTGCGTTTATAAATGTGCTGCAACGAAGGCTTTGTTTCAATTTTCCCGCAATGAGCACAGCTCGCGTGTGGAGCCACATGTGTGGATTACAGCGGTCTGCTAACTTGCAACAAAAATATGTTTGTAAGAACTTATTTACCCGAGAGCTTTTCGAATCAGGAAATGGAGAAACCCGGATTTGCCACTCATCTTCTTTTAAAAAAGACGCGGTTCTAGTTGGTGTTGATTGTCCGGTCTCTGCAGATTTGGTAAGTGTGTGATCAATGTTCATTGTTTGTTTATTCAGATGGCAAAGTTAGTTAATATCGTCAGCAGTACTCTTTCAGACATGCCTTGGTCAAAATAATTTAGTTACTAAATTTACAGTACGTTAATACCACTACAATAATTTGGACTGAAAGATACGCTGTAAATGCTGCTCTCTAAATGTAAACATCTTAAATCAAACTATTACCGTCGTGTAGGATTTTCACAGAGTATGATTTTCACTGCATTTTGTAACAGAATAGTCTACAGTATACACACACACACACACACACACACATAGCTGTTTGACACTATTCTCTGCACCTACGAAGTCTCTGCATCGACCGAGAAATGTGGAGGTTTTTTTTTCCCCTCATACAGCGTGTATATCAAAAATTCCATTAACACTACACTCTTCCAGCAGTTCCTCGCATCCAATATCTTGTTTGTCATGAAGGGCATGCTTGAAATGTTACTGAATGAAAGTGCTAAACTGCAGTTTAAGTCGACAAATTAAGAATGAAACACCCAAAATTACATGAAACTCTGGAGGAAATATGGATAGCGTGGTGACGATGACGTTAATCAAATTATGTGCTAAAACATGTGAAAAAGGATTATAAAAGGAACAAAGCAACTCATGTAAACACCTTAATCATATTATTGTCTTATTCAGATCAAGACAAATAATTTGGATACTGATTGGCCCTTTCATGGCCCTTTAAAATGTGTTTAGTACAATCAAACAGTTCTGCTTCTTACAGGAAGCAGTGGAGTGTGGCAAAATAAACGCTCGGCTGCTTTTTTGTCAAGTTATCTTTGTCTTTCATCAGCAATTGCTTCAGTGGTCTTGTTGTGGTCATTCACACAGAACATATTTTTCTGTTCCAGTGCACTACTTTCCTATTGTGTTTCTATGTAAACACACGCTTTATGGAAACACACTTCAACTTTTACATGCAGTGCTGCTCATTGATGTCAGTTCCCAAGCAGTGGACCAATCAGAAAAACTCAAGAGGTGGGGCAAGTGTTTACGGTAACAAGTAGCTGTTTTTTTTTTTTTTTATGTTAACATGGCAGACAAGGCACTTTTTTGAAAGCCATTCACACATTTTTAAACTTAAAGGGCACCTTTTACCCCCTCTTACAAGATGTAAGATAAGCCTTTGGTGTCTCCAGAATGTTTCTGTAAAGTTTCAGCTCAAAATACCAAACAGATTATTTATTACAGCCTCCAGAATCGGCCCATTTTGGTGTCTGAGTACAGTGTAGCTATTTTTGCAGCCTGTGGCTTTAAATGCAAATGAGCTGCTTTTCCCCACCCACCACTCCCACGTGCGTTTGCTTCCTCTACGCCATTTCAGATAAACAGCAGTCAGTGACAGAGACAGACTCTAATGAAGCTGAAATACAGCTCATTAGTCAAAAATACCAAGTAAGTTTATTTCATGTATTTGTGGTGGAGTTTATTCAAGTCTCTGAAACATTGAGTCTCACATAAATGGCGTTTGCAGTACACACACACACACACACACACACACACACACACACACACACACACACACACACACACACACACACACACACACACTAGCGTTTACTGACACCATGCAGTCATGGTGATAATTACATAGCGATTTTACTGTTTTTATTACAAACATGCTCTATTTTAAAACATTTTAAACTTATAAAACTCCACGAAGAGATAAAAAAAAAATAAAAAAAAAACACAGAGTTGGAACAAACATGTTAATTTCAGTTTCCTTCCAAAAATGTTCTGTGGACATGTGTATACATGTTATTATAGAAACATGGCATCTGTCAATCAATTAGTGGGTGGGGAAAACCCAACATAGGCTCATTCTGAAAACGTAGCACTATTTACATTTCTGGAGATCACAAATTATGTAGCCAGAACGGCTGAACGCTTACCTCCGTATGGATGGCTTTTCCATATGGACGGGTTTAGGGAAGTGGGAGGGCAGGTCAATCGGTGCTTTTGAAAACACTATTGGTTGGGTTTAGAGAAGGAGGAGGGTTGGACAGTTGATTGGTCAGTCATTCTGTCGACAGTTGACATTTGACAGTTGACATTTCCGCAAGAACAGCAGGCGCAAATGGCACTCGCAAAAGAAATTTGAGATCTGAAAAAGTGTACACCGTGGCTTCTGGTGGATTCACGAAAACAAAAACTGCAAAAAATAAAGTAGCTGCTGAGACGTATTTGGCACTCTTCAGAAATATATATAAGGGTATGTTTGCATAATGAGCCTGGGTTGGGAAAACCGCACTCCTACGTCACGTTGCGGTGGGCCTCAAAATGAGAAGGATTTAGATCATATTTTAACATTAGGAAATTTAAAAATAAAGAGACTTGCCCCCGGTTTCACAAACAAGGTTTAAGGCTAGTCTTGGATTAAATTGCATGTTTGAGCCGTCTCAACTGAAAATAACTTGCAGTGAGATGTCTTAAAATATGTCAGTGTCATTTTTTGTTTACAGGTGCACACCAGTAATGTATTTTTCTAAGGCTGTTTTTATAAATGTGGCTTAAATAGCCTAATTTAAATAAGGTCTAGTCCTGGCTTAAGCTAAACCCTGTTTGTGAAACCGGGCCTTTGTGTTTCTATCACTCCAGTTTAACTGTGGACACACTATACCTAAACACAGTCCTGTCCAAAGAGCTTAAAAAAGTTAATTTTCATCATAGGTTTAAAGGTTTTAAATGCTTTTCCTCATCCATGAACATGATTTCTGCAAGAGTCCCATAGGATGCAATGAAAACCAAAACTCCCCTGATTTCACACTCAGGTACAGTGTCATTAGAATATGTCCTATTTTGCTGCGAGTATGTGACCTCTAGCAATGAAAATGACATACTGTCATTTTAATGGGGTGATTATATAAATTCCTCCCCTTCAGATCTGCACCAATAAATACAAAAATACAAAAGCACATAAAAGAATATTAAGCATGAGGTTATTGTAAATGTTCTCACAGTTTCATGCATTTTTTCAGCGCAAAAAAAGTTTAATTATCTAAAATTAATTGTTAAAACTGAATTGTTATCAAAAATAAAAAATGCAGTATTTTGTGGAGGTTGAAACTATTGCAATATAAATAATTATCTCTAATATTCTAAAATCTTGGTGTGCAAGCTAAATCCAGTGATGCAGTCATCATTAAATGGCCACGCTAAAGTGATCATTCTGGTGTATGAAAAATGTGAACATAATAAATGTATATTACTAGTTCACTTATGTTTCCCAATACAGGGTTGCAGCTGGAAGGACATCCGCTGCATAAAACATATGCCAGAATAATTGGCAGTTCATTCCACTGTGGCCACCCCTGATAAATAAGGGACTAAGCCGAAGGAAAATGAATGAATGGTTCACTTATATTTCTGAAATTATTCAGATATTATTACTTGACTTTTTTCCAAATATTTTACATGCATGTCTTTGAGTTTGTATTAGATGTTCATTTCAAAAGCTGGTATATTTGCCAAGTGATGATCTGCTGTTTTTGCTCTAAGAGTGTCAAAACCGCAACTCATATCCTCTCTAAATTTATCAGACTCCACCTATTCTGCTTCATGGGTCATGTTGACGTGATGTAGCCTTCACCCGGACCTAACTAAACACCTTGTAGATGTAAATTAGAGAGAATATAATAATGCATTATACTGGATAGGTTTGTGCTATATAACAACAACATGCAATGCGACAAAATTCCAGCGACAAGCAATTTGTGTGTCTGCATTAAACACAACAAGAACATTTAAATACCAGCCACTGCACTTCCAATGAAATGGTAAAGGTTTTTAATCTAAATAATACATACTTTATAAAACCTCTTTAACATTATTAATAGGCTACTGAGTGACCGAGGTTGTTGGCACTAAATCACAGTTTTATGACTGACATTTATTTTCAAACCGTCTGCTAGTTATTTGATTTTATCTGTAGCTGTTTCCAGTAGTATGACAATAAAGGTCATGTACAATGGTATTTAAACTCACATTGGGAGCACCTAACACTGAATAAAGCACACAATCAGTACCTGAGGTGATCTTTGTCATTGTAGTGCATGTTGTTGTTCTGCTGCAATGTTGCAGAAATAAAAAGCATTTATAAAATAGAAATATCACACATCGCAGATTTTTAAGGAACATCACACATCGCGGATGGTTAGGACAAAAACTAATTTTAACATGGAAAATATATCTTTTATAGCATGTCGCAGCACTACGTAGCATGTATTACTAGAACTTCTATGTTAAGCTTTCGATTTCATTAAACTTCTATGTTAAGCTGCTTTGACGCCATCTACATTGTAAAAGTGCTATAGAAATAAAGATGAATTGAATGTAGTTAGGACACATGTAACCCTCAAGTGCTGACATAGAAAGGCTCAATTTCTCCTGTATATACAACTATGAGATTTTCTCAGCACAGACCAAGGCCTTGTTCTTTTATTATAAGTGTATTAAACTTATATTTGATTTCAAATTTCAGATATTTAGATTGTTTTAATGCATTGATTGTTTTGGTTATAGATCACTTATACTTTCTCAGACTAATTTGTTAGCTCTTCATGTGAAATATGCACAATAATTGCAATAACAGATATGCTGTAATATCTTTAGTAGTAACAAATGTGGTATATATATTCAACTCAGTTCATATTTATTTTCAATAGTGCTTCTACAATGTAGATTGTGTCAAAGCAGATTAACATAGAAGTTGTAGTAAACTGAAACTGTGTCAGTCCAGTTCTCAGAGTTGAAGTTCAGTTTAGTTCAGTGTGATTTAATTTACACTGCTGGAAGTACAAACACTGAAGAGCAAATCCATCGATACATGTCAAAAACATATACATATACATACATACATACACACATATATATACATATACATATATATATATATATATATATATATATATATGTATATATATATATATATATATATATATATATATATATATATATATATATATATACATACATATATATATATATATACATACATATATATATATATATATATATATATATATATATATATATATATATATATATATATACATACATACATACATACATACATATATATATATATACATACATACATACATATATATATATATATATATATACATACATATATATACATATATATACACATATATATATATATATATATATATATATATATACATATATATATATATATATATATATATATATACATACATACATACATACATATATATACATACATACATATATATACATACATATATATACATACATATATATACATACATACATACATATATATATATATATATATATATATATATATAAATAAAATAGACCAAAATGGGAAAATATACATCAAAATATCTTGACAGGGATTTTTAAATCAAATAAGATACATAAACTACTGATTATCTTTGAAATGATCAAACCGATTGCTGATAAATGAATAAAACTGTGGTATGAAGAACAGTGGCAAAGTATACACAGTTTAAAACTGCAATTTGTATTTTAGATCTTTAACTAGTTTAAAATATCACTTAAAATATGATCAAATTGAATATTTGTTATTTTATATATTTTTAAAAAGAGCAGTCCAAAAAAATCTCAACTCACCGGCCACTTTATTATTACAAATTTCTAATCAGAGAATCACATGGCAGCAAAACAATGCATTTAGGCATGTAGACATGGTCAAGACGATCTGCTGCAGTTCAAACTGAGCATCAGAATAGGGAAGAAAGCTGATTTAAGTGATTTTGAACGTGGCATGGTTGTTGGTGCCAGACAGGCTGGTCTGAGTATTTCAAAAACTGCTGATTTACTGGGATTTTAACACACAACCATCTCTAGAGTTTACAGAGAATGATCCAAAAAAGAGAGAAATAACCAGAGAGTGGCAGTTCTGTGGGCGCAGATTCCTTGTTGATCCCAGAGGTCAGAGGAGAATGGCCAGACTGGTTCCAGCTGATAGAAAGGCAACAGTAACTCAAATAACCACTCGTTACAACCTAGGTATGCAGAAGAGCATCTCTGAATGCACAACACGTCCAACCTTAAGGCAGATGGGCTACAGCAGCAGAAGACCACACTGGGTGCCACTCCTGTCAGCTAATAACAGGAAACCAAGGCTACAATTCACACAGGCTCATCAAAATTGGACAATAGAAGATTGTAAAAATGTTGCCTGGTCTGATGAGTCTCGATTTCTGCTGCGACATTCAGATGGTAGGGTCAGAATTTAGCGTTATCAACATGAAAGCATGGATCCATCCTGCCTTGTATCAATGGTTCAGGCTGGTGTTGGGGGATGTATTGGTGTGGGGGATATTTTCTTGGCAAACTAAACATTAGTACCAATTGAGCATTGGGTCAACGCCACAGCCCAGCTGAGTATTGTTGCTGACCATGTCCATCCCTTCACAACCACAGTGTACCCATCTTCTGATGGCTACTTTGAGCTGGATAACCCGCCATGTCATAAAGCGTGAATCATCTCAGACTGGTTTCTTGAACATGACAATGAGTTCACTGTACTCAAATGGCCTCCAGAGTCATCAGATATTGATACAATGGAGCACCATTGGGATGTGGTGGAACCGGAGATTTACATAATGGATGTGCAGCCAACAAATCTGCAGCAACTGCTTGATGCTATCATGTCAATGTGGACCAAAATTTCAGGATTTTTTCCAGCACCTATGCCATGAAGAATTAAGGCAGTTCTGAAGGCAAAAGGGGGTCAAAGCCGGTACTAGTAAGGTGTACCTAATAAAGTGCCCGGTGAGTATGTTACCTTAAATTATTATAAATTTTTTATATTTTATAATTGATATATTTTATTATTTCAAAATATCTAACTTCAGTTAATGAAATTAAAGTTGTTCACTGTTATTCACGTTAACTTGGTGCATTAGCTAATGATAAACAGGAGTTTGGATTTTAACAATACATTTTATACATTAAACAGTAAAAACATGGACTAACATTAACTCATGGAACCTTACAGAGAGTGCAGAATTATTAGGCAAGTTGTATTTTTGAGGATTAATTTTATTATTGAACAACAACCATGTTCTCAATGAACCCAAAAACTCATTAATATCAAAGCTGAATATTTTTGGAAGCAGTTTTTAGTTTGTTTTTAGTTTTAGCTATTTTAGTAGGATATCTGTGTGTGCAGGTGACTATTACTGTGCAGAATTATTAGGCAACTTAACAAAAAACAAATATATACCCATTTCAATTATTTATTTTCACCAGTGAAACCAATATAACATCTCAACATTCACAAATATACATTTCTGACATTCAAAAACAAAACAAAAACAAATCAGTGACCAATATAGCCACCTTTCTTTGCAAGGACACTCACAAAAGCCTGCCATCCATGGATTCTGTCAGTGTTTTAATCTGTTCACCATCAACATTGCGTGCAGCAGCAACCACAGCCTCCCAGACACTGTTCAGAGAGGTGTACTGTTTTCCCTCCTTGTAAATCTCACATTTGATGATGGACCACAGGTTCTCTAAGGAGTTCAAATAAGGTGAACAAGGAGGCCATGTCATTAGTTTTTCTTCTTTTAGACCCTTTCTTGCCAGCCACGCTGTGGAGTACTTAGACGCGTGTGATGGAGCATTGTCCTGCATGAAAATCATGTTTTTCTTGAAGGATGCAGACTTCTTCCTGTACCACTGCTTGAAGGTGTCTTCCAGAAACTGGCAGTAGGACTGGGAGTTGAGCTTGACTCCATCTTCAACCCGAAAAGGCCCCACAAGCTCATCTTTGATGCCAGCCCAAACCAGTACTCCACCTCCACCTTTCTGGCGTCTGAGTCGGACTGGAGCTCTCTGCCCTTTACCGATCCAGCCACGGGCTCATCAAGACTCACTCTCATTTCATCAGTCCATAAAACCTTAGAAAAATCAGTCTTGAGATATTTCTTGGCCCAGTCTTGACGTTTCAGCTTGTGTGTCTTGTTCAGTGATGGTCGTTTTTCAGCCTTTCTTACCTTGGCCATGTCTCTGAGTATTGCACACCTTGTGCTTTTGGGCACTCCAGTGATGTTGCAGCTCTGAAATATGGCAAAACTGGTGGCAAGTGGCATCTTGGCAGCTGCACGCTTGACTTTTCTCAGTTCATGGTTCAGTTCTCAGTTTATTTTGCGCCTTGGTTTTTCCACACGCTTCTTGCGACCCTGTTGACTATTTTTAATGAAACGCTTGATTGTTCGATGATCACGCTTCAGAAGCTTGGCAATTTTAAGAGTGCTGCATCCCTCTGCAAGATATCTTACTATTTTTGACTTTTCGGAGCCTGTCAAGTCCTTCTTTTGACCCATTTTGCCAAAGGAAAGGAAGTTGCCTAAAAATTCTGCACACCTGATATAGGGTGTTGATGTCATTAGACCACACCCCTTCTCATTACAGAGATGCACATAACCTAATATGCTTAATTGGTAGTAGGCTTTCGAGCCTATACAGCTTGGAGTAAGACAACATGCATAAAGAGGACGATGTGGTCAAAATATTCATTTGCCTAATAATTCTGCACTGCCTATATTGTAAAGTGTGACCAATAATGGGAGCTGAAAGCCCATGGTCAGTCGGTGACTTACAAGTGCTCATATCAGAACAGCAGTCACAGATGCCCGTGGTCCAGGTTCCAGAGGAGCTCTGAGTGCTCACAACCGTAGTAGAAATTGCTGCCATGATTCCAAAGGAAGGAAGTCCTGATGGAAGGAAACAAGACAGATATGGTGACAGAGAAGATGGCTGATTTAAGGTTAGAATATTGAGGCACTCGGTGTTCATGGTGTTACAGAAACATGATTTAGAGATATGAGAGACATTTTGTGTGCATGTGGGCGAGGGGCTCACATTTCACTTTCTTTTTTGACTTTTGTTTCCTGTAGAAGGGCTATTCAACCTCTTTTGGTATGGCAACATCTATTTCTTTTTCTAACATTTAAAGAGGTGATACACATCGATATCATATTTTAAACTTCAGTTTTTGTGTAAGGTAAACAAATCTAAACATTAACAATCTTTCAATGCAAGACACTCAAAGTTCACACAAAGGGAGACATCCGCTTCTACAGTGTTAGCAAAGCTTACATTAAACAAAATTTGGGGACTACAAAAAATACATCTGGGTTAATGAGGTCATAAACCCTTCAGTTTACAACTCAGGAAACGCAACGCGAAGGGGCATGGTCACAGAGCGCTTTATAGTTGAAGTAGCAGAGAAAGGTAAAATGCCGAATGCACCTAAAAGTTGGCTTGCCCACTGCTAATAAACATCAGAAGTTAAAATGCTGTCCAAATGGTGCTATTTTCACAGAGATTGTTCTGTTTCTGTATTTGGGCTTAGAAGTAGGACTGTGCGTTTTGGGGAAAATACCTAATTGTGATTTTTTTACCAATATTGTGATTTTGATTTGAGATTTAATTTTGTAGTCAAGCTTCAGCTTAATAATCTGTATCGTAGCTTCTTACTGCTAAAATGCAGAGTGTTGGTTAAAAAAAAAAGGAACTGAAAGGATATTAACTTGCGTAAACATTTATTCAAATTGTTTTTTAAATATTAAGAAATTAAACACTCATTTTTCTCTAGAGCAAAGAGTAAACACAAATAAAACGACCTTTCCTTTCTTTAAACAAGTTGAACTCAAATAGATAGTGTAGCTTATTATAAAAAATAAAAGTATAAAAATACAGAACACTCAGCAAACTAGCATGGCTGAAACAACTCTGAAATTGTATTTTGCTTTTGCTTGCTACGAGATTGAGTGTCACTGGCAATACTTTCAGTTAGAGGTGTGAACCTACAGTACACTGGTCTCACGGTTCGGTTACAATTATCATGCCATCGATTCGGTTCAGTTCGACATCTCGGTGCATCACGGTGCATTGTCGATGCTTTCTCCAAACACACTTTTATATTTGGGGCTGTCTGTATAAACACACACACAAATAGACACACAGCACAAAGCAAGCGACACAGAGCATCACGCCCTCTCATTCACACACATACACAAACATAGACAGCAACACACAGCATCGCTCTCTCTCATTCACACACATAAACACACACACACACACGTGCTTGCTCGAGGTCGATATTGTTAGACCGCCCGCTCCCGTTCAACTTACACCAGAGTTACCGACCGCTCCCGCGCTTTATTCGGAAATTTATTTCCGCGCCGCAAGAAATCTAGTCTGGTCCAGCGGCTCCCCCCCTTACACCCGCGGGAATGCAGACCTCTATCCAGAAGTATCACCGTATCAGCCGAGAGAAGAGAAAAAGTCACGCCAGCAGGTCAAATGGGCCACAGCGAGAGAGTGAGAGAATGAAAGTAAACTCCATTACTCTCTCTCTCTCGATCGCAGTGAAATAGGGGCTTCTGCTATAAGTGTCAGTGAAAGAGTGTCCAGAAAACACACATGCAGTGAAATTGTGCACAGTTTTTGCGTCAAGTAGGCGAAGCATTGTAAATACTCGCGCTCGCCTCCCTCGCCATAGTAAGCTACTGCGACATAGCGCATAGGAGATAAATGACGTCAGTACATAATAACCGGTTATGATTATTACTGAACCGATACCGAATTGTCCGCGTCTGCATCGCGGTGCACCGAAGAAACAATTAATTTTGACACCCCTACTTTCAGTTGACTTTTTAGCAGGACACTCCTCATACAGCCACCTGTGGTGCTTTTTAGGTGCTGGTTGTTGCATTTCTTTGTGCTGTGGCAACAATTCTACGACAGCTCTTACAAATTACCTGGTTTTGCTTGGTGTCTGTGACTTTCAAACCAAAATATTCCCATATTACCAACATGCTGTTTTTCTTTGATATTAATTCCGTCAAATAATGCTTCTGAAATGGCAGACGCCATCACCCCACTTGTCCACACTTTCCTGTTTGTTTGTTTAGTTTTTTTATAGTGGGCGTTTCGCATAGTTCGGTCGCAGGCAAGGGAATTTAAATAATACATATACATTTCATATGGCTAATTGATTAGCTAATCACAACGTTTCAAATCGTGATTTCGATTATGATAAATCGCACAGCTCTACTTCCAAGCAACATGACAGAGAAAAGTGGTTACAATTTAATTTTAATTATGTTCCCGAGATTTATAAATGTCATAGTCTAGCTCGCTGTGCAAGGCATTTTACATAAGGACAGCTTCCAGAATCTCTCCCAATTCAGTGCTGGATTTGGCCATAAACTTCACCTCAAAGAAGGAGCAGCTACAACTATAAAGAAAGAAGCTTTTATTTGTTAAAATTAATATTTTACATGCAGTTTCTAGGGTCAACCATGTTGTAGCAAGGACATAAACAAGGATGTAAACAACAGGAAATGCGGTTTGACACCGTTAACAATTTAGCTGCAAGCAAATTCACATGTCAAAAGTTCACACTTAGATATTGCTTGACATTATTTGCAGGTTTGGCATGCTGTCCCGAGAGAGAACCCTGAGCTTGGAGATAATTGAGCCCAGGGCTCCTGCTTGGTCATTTAGCATAAAAGGGGGTCCGAGATCAGGTAGTTCTCAAGCTCTCCCCCTGGTAAAGGAGGAAAAGGGGTGGATGGGGGGATTCTTCAAAAATGAAGATAAGGCTAGTAGGGTGAAATTGGTCTATTTATTGTAGGCTTGGATCAATCTGATTGGATTATACAGATACCAGAGACCAGCTATCAGCTGCGATCAACCATATCACGTGCTCCTCTCGAAATTAGTTTATAAAACTTCACTAATCCATCAGAGCACTGTAAACATACACAATCTTCACCATGCAGTGTCTCTCTCTATGCGACCGCTTTCCGTGCGTTCTACATTTGATATAATGAACTTAAGTTTGCAAACGATATGTGAACGTTTCATTATTCTACACATGCTTATAACCTGAATATACATATATGAAAGACACTTGTCAAATTTTGGTTTAGAGATCAGGCATGAGGTTCAGCTGTGTCCTCTTCATTTTCTGTCTGATTCAGGCTCAAACTGATACGGCTGCACTGACATTACACAGCGATGCCCTGTAATGCCGAGTTCAGACTGCATTTCAAAGTAGTCATGTCACAGATGTTTTCACACTGTATGACTATCTGGGCTAGCGTTTTGTCGCTGCTTTGTTTACACTGCAAGATGAATCGGCGACAGGGGGGTTCACACTGCATGACTTTAAAATAGGAAGAAAAAGACAACATCCAAACTACGTCTCACAACCAAACACATGTAGTATATCTTTTGTTATTAACTACATAACGAGAAAGAAGCCTTTAATGGGGCAGAAAAATGTACATATTTACTCACCTGGGTTTAAAGGGAATTAGCAATTTCTCCTCAACTTTTTTTTCTTTTTCGACCCAGTTGTGATCTTGCTCACATGACACGTCAAACAATTTCTGCTAGTTTTACCTCCATTTCTTGGGTCCAAATAAACTGAAAATGAGAGCTTTTAACTTCTTCCCCAAGCTCCCGCTGGCCTGCAGGTACCCACACTAGTGAATGCTGCTCTCTCATTGGCTGTAGGTAATCGCTGATGTTATTTTCAATCAAAACTCATTTCACACGGCATAAATCACATCTTTGATAGTTCACACTGTGTGATTGTTACTCGCGTGCACAAACATTGATGTGTCTGTGACTTCAGGCATTTGTCGGCGATTTCTCAAAACCTGTCGGCGAGTCAAAATCAGGGCTAAAATCATGCAGTCTGAACTCAGCATAAGAGGCATGACGTTTGCTAGTGACGTGGAGCCGATCTGCTTATTAGCTGACCAATCAGAGCTATCAGAGAGCAGGCCTTCAAAAGAACCAGGAAATACGACAGTCGTTTTCATGCTAGCTGAGTAGCAGAATAAAATTAACATCATTTTTTTGTAATATTTGTTAAAAAAAAAATCATGTTTTTTTCCAACATTAAACATGAGCACACATTGCTTTCACCTCATATACACAACCAAGCCTTAAAAAACACTCTGCATCACCCCTTTAAACTTGGATCTCATAAAATTTTTGAAATTATGAAAACACATAAATGACAACTTAATGATTTATACATTTTGTATTTGTACATTTAAAGATCACATGTACTGTTTTTTATCACCTACTTTTTTGTTAATATTAAATGTTTTTATAAAATATTATTTCTTTTTTTTTTTTCAGCACAGCAAAAAGTTAAACATCAAAGTCAGTTACAGAAAAATAATGATAATGCACCTTTAAATCTTAAATGTGCAATTGGTGACTCTCCTCAGGAGCAATTTTTGATATTATGGCTGAAAGTCCCTTTATATCCTGATGGCAATTGTTAAATTGTGTGGTCCAAATGTATTAATCTGTATTTTAATATGTGGTGGAATGTGTAGGGCTGAGAAAAGTTCATACAATCAAAACATTTAGTCCAAATCTTACTATAGACGAATTACCATGTTTGTAAACATTCAGGATGCGCAAGCAGGGAGGTGGCAGAAAAAAAAACCGGGAGCGCTACCATTTACAACGAGGGAACGACATCCGATGCGGTACAGAGTTTGTTGTTGTCTTAGAAATACATTATATTGATTACATATTATATACATTATTTACATAATGCTTTCAGCATATTACAACAGCTTGTCACGCAGTGATAAGTGATTCTACAAAATTAACGCTAAAGTGAGCGGCGTTCGTCTGACAGGTCCATTTGCGATAGCACCCTCCCAATGATTACTGCATAAGACGAAATGGCCAAGCATCCAGCCCCAAATATACAATCTCATTGAAACTTCAAGTGTTTTAACAAGATGTTAAAGAAATAATGTGCAAGAAATAATGTTCCATGATTACCAGATTCAAAACTATGTAGTGCTAAAAACCGAGGTTCTGCGGAGCCAAAGACAAGGAAAAAAGATGGAGCTAACGTTATACAAGGCCTGGGTAATCATCAACAAGAAAAACTGCATTCTGACAGTGAACTACACCTGAACATACGGCAGCCCCAAGGTATGTGAACTTACACATAAAGGGAAAGTTGGTTTTATATTCGCACATTCTGACTTTCTCCTTAATAATATAATTTCATAAAAATATTATTTGCAAACTCTAAATAGCGAAATCATTTTAGCAGCCAGTGACTATCAAAGTACAACATTGTTCACAGTCAAATAAACAGTGTTAATGTTGTTTTCAAGTCACACTTGAAGGTTATTTCAGACCGAATATTCAAAGTGCCGTGGTAAACAATATAGGGAGTGTGTCACAAGTTGTCACTGAATGAATGTGTGAATATAAAACCAAATTTACCTTAATAACTTACACTTTCACGTTTGATTCTTAGCATTCAGTGTCTGCAGTTTAATTAACCACATCTAACTGTTTTTGCTGAAATCATTGCTGCAATCAAAAACGAGTAATGTGTGTGATTCAGCATAGCGTGAACTTACCTGATATAACATGAGAACTGCAGAGTTCAGCATTTATAATTAGGTTGTCACTTCATTCAGCTCCCTTTTAGCCAAAGACGTTTGCAGTTGGCATTAAAGCAATGTGAAACAGGAAGGAAGTGCGGCTCTGGAAGGTGATTTGCAGTGGGGCATACAGACTTTCAATGCTATCAACAGAATACTGTATTAGCATTTTCCTTATGCACCTTTAAATCTTGAGTTTTGCAGAGTTTAACGGATGTAAAAGAATTATTAAAAATTTAAATTATTATGTCTCTCAACATTTTTAATAATGTGACGATGAAAAAACACCAGTGACACAATGAATCACTAGTGAAAAACATAACATCTTTAGTAGTGTTTAGTGGTGTTAAAAGTAACAATAGTGTAAAAAAAAAATTGTTAAAAGTGACAATTTTCATGAAAAAGGTCTGCTTACGTTGATAATCACGGTATGCACAGATTAATCCACATATTTTATAGTTTTTTATATTTCCTTAACAATAAACGAGGTTATATGTGTTAAAATATTTCTGTATTTCAGTAGAATGAACCAGAAATGACCATCTACAAACTCCACAGTCATCTATGCAGATTGGCACGTGGACGTTAACTTGACTGGGTTTATTTTCCATAATGAGATTAATCGAGCAGAGAATAGCTCAAATTTGAGATGTACACTGAACATGGTATACATCTATTCTGTCTTTTACAAGTAGCTGTAATGCAAACTTATTTTTGAGGTTGTGAAAGTAAAGGTTTGCTTCGAGTGAGTAAGGGGGAAAAAAGCTACAATGAGACAGGAGTGATTTACACCAATACAAAGTTATTTTAACAAGTAACACAAGCATATGCTATTACGGTGTTGTTATATTCTCAACGTAAAAGCTTGCGATAATAATCTGAGATTTTCAAGCGAGGCAAAAGTGTCTCCTAAGAATTACACAATTAGCACTCAATCATTTAGAGTAAACACCTAACATATCCTTGCAGAAACAGGTGTTTAGTTGAAATTTTAATATATACATTTTGCTATATCGAAATCGATATAAAAATAAAATAAGCGGATGATTTACCTTGTCTTCAGTCTGGTGGAGCAAGCTGTGGTGGTCTACTTGAGGAAACTGACACTCAACCGCCAAGATGTTTTACCGCAAACACACACACAAGACAGAAAAATTCATGAGTATTTCCATCGTCAAGAAAAAGAAGGCGTGTTCAATATTGTAAGGCTAAACGTAACACCCACCACTTCTGCGAAACAGATTTATATTGAGGCATCTCATTCACCATCACTTTAACATACATGGAGAGGTACAGTTTTACTTACACAAATATTAGTAATACAACATATTGATAAAAATAAATAGAGGATGTAAAGGGTCAACAGATATGTAGCTAACGCTTAAATTTGTTACAATTTTCAAAGAAATATGAGAGACTGAAGTCTCGCAAAACAGACTGCGTCACGCATCAAAAAAGCGAACCTCGTGGTTTTACTCAAACAAATCTGATTAAATAATCAACTGTCACAGGTTTGAGAAAATCACCGAGGTTGAACAAGTAACATTCAAAGACGAGAAGGGGAAAAGTATCAGTTTTGTTTCTTCTGAAAGTGACCAGAGGGAAATTTTTGAGTTTACCTCATGATAGTCCAACTCATGTCATGTCCTTGTCCATGTGATTTATTTTCCTCTGTGAATACGAAAGGTCAAACAAAATGTCATATGTGGCAATGTGGGGTAGGTATAGTGATCCGTTTTATATTTTATTTAGTTTGGATTATGAATAGTTTTTTAATCAAATTGAATAGCACTATAAATAAATCCATAATATATCAAATAGATGTGCATTAGATGAAAGTATCTGTTATATGCAAATGTTATAATGATTGGAAAGCGCATAGAAACGTGCTGAGAACACCTGAAGCCAATTTAGTTTAATTAAGACGTGTTCAACTCTGTAATAAGGAGGACCTCTGCTGGTGAACAGGGGAAATTGTAATTGTGTAAGACTGACAAGAGGTTAAGAGATTATTTTTCAACAGTACTTTATTTAACAGTAACTCCAGCTTTACAGCTTGACAATATTTAGAATTATTATAATTATTGCGATAAAATCTGATACCCAGATAAAGGTTTTCCTAGCTAAAAGGATTGTGATGACAGAATTAATCAACCTTGTCAGGTTATTGAAAACGCTTTTATTTAAGATTGCAAGTTATTTGTTTCATATTTAATTATTCAATCATTTAATGACTCGTACTACCAATTCAAAAGTTTGAGGTCAATTCATATACATATATATATACACTCACCGGCCACTTTATTAGGTACACCTGTTCAATTGCTCTTTAATGCAAATTTCTAATCAGCCAATCAGATGGCAGCAACTCCATGCATTTAGACATGTAGACATGGTCAAGACGATCTGCTGCAGTTCAAACTGAGCATCAGAATGGGAAGGAAAGGGGATTTAAGGGACTTTGAACATTACGTGGCATGGTTGTTGGTGCTAGACGGGCTGGTATTTCAGAAACTGCTGATCTACTGGGATTTTCACACACAACCCTCTCTAGAAATTACAGAGAATGGTCAGAAAAAGAGAAAATATCCAGTGAGCGGCAGTTCTGTGGGCGCAAATGCCTTGTTGATGCCAGAGGTCAGAGGAGAATGGCCAGACTGGTTCCAGCTGTTAGAAACACAACAGTAACTCAAATAACCACTCATTACAACCGAGGTATGCAGAAGAGCATCTCTGAATGCACAACACATCCAACCTTGAGGCAGATGGGCTACAGCAGCAGAAGACCACACTGGGTGCTGCTCCTGTCAGCTAATAACAGGAAACCAAGGCTACAATTCGCACAGGCTCACCAAAATTGGACAATAGTAGATTGAAGAAATGTTGCCTGGTCTAATGAGTATTGATTTCTGCTGCGACATTCAGATGGTAGGGTCAGATTTTGGCGTCAACAACATGAAAGCATGGATCCATCCTGCCTTGTATCAATGGTTCAGGCAGGTAGCAGTGGTAATAATGGTGTGGGGGATATTTTCTTGGCACACTTTGGGCCCATCAGTACCAATTGAGCATTGTGTCAACGCCACAGCCTACCTGAGTATTGTTGCTGACCATGTCCATTCCTTTTCGACCACAGTGTATCCATCTTCTTATGGCTACTTCCAGCAGGATAAAGCGGTTTCTTGAACATGACAATAAGTTCACTGTACTCAAATGGCCTCCAGAGTCACCAGATGTCAGTCCAATAGAGTACCTTTGGGATGTGGTGGAACGGGAGATTTGCATCATGGATGTGCAGCCGACAAATCTGCAATAACTGCGTGATGCTTTGCGGGGAGGCTGTGGGTCAGTTAACATTTCTGTGTGGAGTTTGCATGTTCGGCCCGTGTTCGCGTGGGTTTCCTCCGGGTGCTCCGGTTTCCCCCACAAGTCCAAAAACATGTGGTACAGGTAAATTGGGTAAGCTAAATTGTCCATAGTGTATGTGTGTGAATGAGTGTTTCCCAGTGATGGGTTGCAGCTGAAAGGGCATCCGCTGCGTAAAACATATGCAGGATAAGTTAGCGGTTTATTCCGCTATGGCGACGCTAGATTAATAAAGGGAGTAAGCCGAAAAGAAAATGAATGAATGAATGAATGATATGAAAATTAATGAAAATATATATATTTTATACAAATAGTTTAATGAACAGCATACTGTAGTACTAACTATCTTGGACTAATAAACTGTAATAAATACTGTAGTGTTCTTTAGTTTTTACAGTAAGCTGGTGTATTGTATAATTGTTAAACAAAATTCTGCATTTGATGGTTTATATTACTATAGTTGTTGCGTTGCCACAAAATATTACCTCAAGTACTTTATAACAGTTTTAAAACAAAATAGTATTTACTATAAATTAGTGCAGTATCTATTTAATTTGGGCTGAATTTATTTAATCCAGTATGCAATATATTAATATTGAAACACTATAATTTAAAATGTTTTGTTTCTATTTTATTATGATTTAAAATGTAGTTTACTACTGTGACGACAGCTGAATTACCAAACCTTCAGAAATCACTCCAAACATACTGATTTGATGCTCTAGAAAACGGTTGTGCTGCATAGGCTAATATTTGTAATTGTACATTTAACAGACGCTTTTCTCCAAAGTGACTTAAATGAGTTGTTTTTTCAGGAGTAGCCACACATTTAGTTGATCAAAACCTTTCAGCAAAACTGTCCAACAACTCCCACTCTTGTCTAAGGACAATTTTAATGCACAAAACAGTTGAAGACAAAATTATTAGGCCTCTTGTGATTACCCCCCCAAATATTTCTCAAATTATTTTTAACAGAGCAAGAAAGTCCTATTATTCTTCTGAAATTAAATTGAACAAATTAAATCAAACTGAACAATATTTGCATGGTTACAGAGCATAATTTGTTCAAGAAAATTACTGAACGTAACAACCCCAACTTTTTGATGGCCTCATAACACAGGGCCCCGACCTAGTGCATGCCGGTCCACTGGCTGTTGCTAGAAGTTGCAGCCAGAAGTAAACAAGAATTCTTTATATAATTTATTAAATTACTCATTCAATTGTATTTGAATTAAACCTTACCCCAACGCTCACAGTAATGTAAAAATATAAATCATTGTTGTACAGTGTCACAAAAATTATGCTATATTCATGTGATCCCGTTTTCCCTCTAGACTTTAGCCCGCATCTCCTAGACCTCTGAGCCTTCAAACACTGGGTGGCGCCATCTTCCTAATCTTTACTGCTCATCTCTAAACTTCCTAAAACAAACTGGTCTCTTTCAATCAATAGATTCTGTTTCATAAATTGACGATTTAATATAAAATAATCTGCATGTTTAAAGAGTATGAACCGACTTTACAAATAAAGTTTAAAATTGCACACGATGGGGATATATTGGACAATTTTGAAACTAATTTAGCACTAGTAAAATATTGCTTTATGACTGGCATTTACGTTAACACAGATTGCAAGTTTATTGCATTTCTGTTTAATGCATTTTTACATTAACATCTAAATTAATCGGAAAGTGCTGACAAGAATATAATAGGCTAGTTTAGTGTTAACAGGATGTAGCCAATGCACAAGCAATACAAGACATTAACTACAAACTCTTAAATGTTAAATGTTTTGCAGCGATATAAGAAGCGAGTTGGGTTCTCTAAAGAACTTTCAAATTAATTTAAGTCTTTAAATTAAACAATCTTGCAAATAGTGTTTTAAAAACCCAAATAACTCATTAGGTTGTATGGATTTTAAAGTTTCTTCATGTAACCAATAGGCAAATACCGAATCTTCATTTTTACATTTAAGTGTAAACTTATTTTAGCAGACACATGTCGCCATTTATCATAGACCATTTTAACACATTAAAGGTTTGTCCTCAGATAATGTGACAAAAGGCATTACAACACTTTCCGGTGTTGATTGCTCAATACAACTTCCTACTTTACCAGTTTAAAGGATAAACACAAGTTTGAAATCAGCATCCAAACGTTTTCAAATGCACGCAACACTAGGATAATCCTCTGGCTCTCATTGTTTACCAAACACCTGCCACATACATAACTTTAGCAGCACACACACACACACACACACACACACACACACACACACACACACACACACACACACACACACACACACACACACACACCTGCCACATGACAGGCTACAGACACATCGCGCCGAAACGAGCGCTCCTCCAACACGCCCTCTTGTTCTGTTTCTCTAGAGAGGGAAGTAAACGTGAGCTCGACTCTTTCTTCCATCACTAGACCGACTTTTATGAGAAGAAACGCAGGGGATTCTAACCGAAACAGGACCACCAACAGAATTCAGATGAACACTCAAGGCTTTGGAGAAACATTTACCGACGTCTATCCAAATGAACCGTCCGCTCCAACCGAGCGCGCTTTGTTTTCACGGAAAGTTTTGGTTCTACTGCACGAGCGGGGACTGAAGAAGCGGTAGGATGTCAAATGCTACCAAACATGACAGCTCGTACCCCCACATACGCGTCTGGGCGTCGGGGGTTTCTCTGGTCATCTTGGCTCTTTTTAACCTGGTCATCAACTGGACTATCGTGCGGGAGCAGCGGCTGCGGAGCCACACGCGCTTCGTCCTTGTGTTTCACCTGCTGTTCTCCGCGCTGGTTTACTTTGCGCTCTGCTTCAGCTTCTACTTACAAAACTACCTGAATGCGCCAACCACTGCGACCATATGCACGGTGCTAATAAAAGGTCTGATGACCAGCGGTTCTAACATCATCCTTACCATCACGGCGATGGCGCTGGACCGTTATTTCGCCATCTGCTACCCGATGCACTATGGTAAAGTTTTCTTCAAGCCGTGGCCCTGGTTCATCGGGATCCTCACATGGGGACTCGCGTCTGTCATTCCTCTCACTGTGACCCCTAGGAACGTCACGGGAACCTGCGGAAGGAAAGATTTGCAGGGCGGGGAATTACACAAAATAGTTTTGATATCGATTTGCACTGCTCTTATCGTGTGCAGCTATGTGCGGATCTTATATGAGGGACGACGGCTGGGTGTGCTTAACCGGCGCAACCGAGCTGCGTGTCGGACTATCGCTCTCCACGGCACGCAACTCGCCGTTTACATCCTTCCAAACTTCATACTGTTTTTCCTGCATATTCTCAAGAACAAACATTTATTCGAGTCTGACACCAAAGAGCTCTTTGCTGTCATAAGCTTTGTGTTCTTTAGTCTGGCGCAGTGTTTCGCGCCGATAGTGTACGGACTGCGTAAAGAGGAACTACTGGAGCATCTCAGTCACCGGTTCCCGTGTTTATCCGGCCGGTTAAAACGCATCTTGGAGTGGACTGTCAACATCGCCCATCCCAAACGATGTCGCCAACAACGGTAAGAGAATATGTTTGAGTAGCAATTCACTGCACATTTGTCTTTGCCAAGGCGCATTACGCATCCGTACAACATTTTAAGCTGCTTTAAGTTATATTTAGCTTTTTTTTATTGTGTGATCTTGTGGCTCGTGGTCAATTTTTATTTTCATACACTCTAAAAGGTGGAGAAAAAATTAGTTTGTACCCAGAAATCCTCCAGTTTCAAAGGTTTTCTCATTTAATGACTCAACTAAAGATTTCCTAGTGAACAAAAGTAAAAAAAAAAATAAACTAAATTTTTATCTCAAATAAAGATTGTGATGCATTAATCAATTTTTATCCTGCACAAATGGTACTGGCAGGCTATTTTTGTATCATGAAGATGACACACGTAAAGGGATATTCTGTCATTTCAAATGTTTTTGGGGGCGTGGCCCAATATCATCATATAACCACATTATACAGTATGTAAACATAACATCGCTTGTTGGCTAAAAGACAGTGTAACTTCGTACGTTACATTTTTAAAAGTATGCTTATTTTTAATATACTTTGTAGCTAAGACCAACATTTTAATAAATATCTGCGTGGGAGGCACAATCTGTTTCCACATCCAAGTGACAGCATCCAGTAGTAAACAAATCAATGTTATAGTTTGCCCCACTCCATCTACACGACACTTCAAAGGTTTGCTGACTGTACGATTTATGACGTTATTAAAGACTCTTATTGACGTTAAGGCTGCATATTGTAAACTATTATCACAACGGTTAAAACGTACGTCAATCTCCAAAGTGTCACATGATTACTCTAATAAAAAATTAAAGCTGAAGAAACATTTCTGTTATTTCTATTAAAATATATAGAAACCTAATTAGTGCACTGAAAAAAAATGATGTCTGCAAAATTGTTGCAAAGAATTTGTGTTGAATTTAAACAAATTAAATTTAGTAATGTTCAACTTAATTTGTTTAAATTCAGCGCAAAATAAATTGCTTACAACCACTTAACATAAAAAAAAAGAGTAAATCCAAGGATTCATCTTTAAATATTTATTATCAGTGTGCTTAGATAACCTTAGTGCTACCTACTTTTTTTAACCAGAAATCTTAGTCAATAAAACAGCATTTATACGGAATAGAAACATATTTTATGCTTTTTTGATCAATATAATTGCATCCAAATTGGATAAAAGTAATAATTTGACTAAAAAAACCTTGCTATACCTAATTTTTGGAGGTTTATGTAGATCTCCGATGAAGTTTTAGAAACGTGCCTCACTTTCAGTTGGTGGTTTTTATCAAAGGCTAAAGCCACATTTCACACCTACAACCACAGGCCCATGTCTGATGCTTGTTTTCAAACCAGAGCAGCTACCAACAAAACAATTACGCTTCTTTAAACTGGTGTTAGAGGGGGTTTGCAGGTAAATTAAGGTGTCAGGAAGAACCAATATGTTTTTATTTGTCTTTCAAAGCGATTCCGAAAACATTTTTGGGATCCTTTTAGTGAAAAGTTCTTCAATTAACCTTTTTTTTTTTTTCTCAATGTGTGAAGAACAATTTCATAATCTAAAGAACATTTGTTTTCCGACAACCTTTTGTAGTATGAAAAGTTTCCATGGATATTATTTTTCTTTATGGAACTATCAATGCAAATTATAAATAAAGATATTGGTAGACCATCTTTAATCTGCCAAAACCTTTAAAATGAGACCATAATGAAAAGTATCTGCCATGCCAAATTATGCAAAATACATGGTTAAACGTTGATTAATCTAACATATTGTGTTTATTTCAGAGAGCGGAGGATGACTTCAGAGACTTTATTATCTCGAGAGATCTCTCAAACCACTGTTTGACCACCTTAGGATTAAGAGACAAGCCTGCTGTTGGTTCCTTCAAATGTAACATGCACAAAACAAGACTGAAACTAATACTGAATCAAGGTTTTTGCAATGCAGCCTGTTTTTTTTAATCATCTCTGAAATTCAGGCAACGCATTTGTTCGACTGCTGACTCACAAAACTGTGATTTCAACTCTTCAAGACACAAATTCATCAAGTTTGGATACAATGCCACAACCACGGTTCAGGAGTCACTCTTGCCAAAAGTGTGATTTTTAAGCCAGCAATATTAACTGTAAATAGTCCTAATGACTTACTCATGTGACGAGTCATGTGAACAAGGGGAACTTATGTGAAGATGCCTAGATGTAAACGCTCATTTTTGTAAAAGCGCTACAAACGTCTTCTCTGGTATCGTTTGATTTAACACAAAACAGTATTTTGCAGTCGTTAACATATATAAATAAGCTAAAGACCCAAGTAAGACTTGGATTAATACAACTGTGAAGCAAGATTGTCATGTATGTGTTGTGAAACTGTAAGATTTGTAGAATTTGATATATTATTTCTGACACCGCAGCATCCTGAGTTGACAAGATATACTGTTTAATAAGGTCACTACCGTTCATCTACAATTTCCTGTAAATGCTCTCTTTACAATATGTGTTCACTTCCTTCTGAAGCCAGTACACTTGGTGAAAGAACATAATGCATGATGGTTTTAAAGCACTGCAACAAAGGGCACATATTTTTAAAAACGTCTTTTCTTTGCATGATACAACTGTGATATTAACAGATATTCTCTGTATACTTGCTTAATGCTTTTTGAGAGATGCTGCAGTAGCAGAAGAACAATAAATATACATTTAAGAGAAACTGTTTAATGCAGAACCAACGGTTTGTGTCATTGTCTGGTTTAGCAAACAATGGTGCAATAAGCATTTCATCTGCACTTCTCTATTTGTACTGCGTGTGGTCTTGGATTTCATGCTATTGTGCTTTTGTAATAAAAACCTTTTGTATTTATGCACAAAAACAATGGGTTTAAGTTACATAGTCCTATTAAAAAAATGACACCGAGTAATACGGTTTAGGGTTCTTGCATGCAATAGGCTATATGCACAGCTAGGGTTTTTAAGCTAATGATTAACGTCCGGTGAAAGCTTAATGTGACTATTTTCAATTTTATAAGGTTCTTTTACAGTATCGATGTAGTAATGTCATTACAATACATTTAGTTAAATAGACTTAAGCATTCATTTAGTTGTTCAAGCATAAAACGAGATGAAAAACCATGTAAGCACCGTCAGAATCAGCAGGTGAGTGCTGAAACTCCATTGAAAATACTGTAAAATAAATTGTTATATTTTAAAGACATGGTGGGGAAAAATGGAATTTAAAGCAGTGCTTCGGGTCCAATCTGAGACCCACTTCATATTGTACATCTATCAGGCAGTGGAGATCACTGATTTTAATGAAATCAGACCTTAAATGTGGTGATTTTATAATGGAAATCAAAGTCTGTGTGCATATTCCGCATTATAGACATTACAGCTATTACTATAGCAAGTGCATGCAACAAGGACACTGTAAAAATAGTTACCAAAAGACATTTATAAGTAACCGAGACAAACATGTGTTTATAATCCGAAACTCGAGAGAACAGAACAAACTTCTGAGCAACTGCGGATCTGACATTCCTTTCAGTATGTAAAACCACTAATAAATATGATGACCAACAATGACAAATTGAAAACATTTGGAAAGTTCTAGCAGCTGGACGCGACACTGGACTGAGTTTCATTAAAAAGTTGTGTATTAGATTAAGATTCTTGTATTTCATATGTAGTTTTAATAGTTTAATTGGAAACGTTTGAAAAGCTTGCAATGAGATGAGGAGAGAAAAAAAGATCATCTATGAACATCTACGATCATCTATCATCTATGTTATTTAACATGCAAGACGTTTTTGCTGGGAAAATCAAAAGCAAGTGATGTTTACACACACTCCCAAGAGAACAGCAGACGAAAATAATGCTCAGGATAATGTAGAAAGTGCTGTTCTGTACTTTAACGGCAGCGTCTCATGCAATGAAAAGGGATTTAAGTCAAACTATAGTCCCACATAGTCAGATCTATACAAGCCTCAAATCTATTACAGAAAATACAATGTTGTCTAATAGTCTAATTGCATACATGTTGGCATGATGCCGGCTAAACATATCCACACCCACACTTCCCTATTAGGGTAGTTTCTGTTGCTTTTGTATTTATTTCAGAATTAAATAAAGCCAGTTCTTATTCTTAGTTCGCAATTGACTCCTTGCTCCTTTCCCTTACAAACCTGACAATATTGCAATGATTCTATGCTTTCTTAACGGCTGTTTTCTCACTGCTGTTATTGTTTTGTTGCATTTATTATGCTTTTGAGAGGAAAGAGCGCAGCACATATTTACATATTAATCTAAACTCTCTCTCAGCAGCTTGGATTCTGTCTGAGTGCTCAGTATATCACAAAAAAGGCATTTCCAACTTCTTTTTACTTCTATTCAAAGAAGCAAAAGAGCTTTGCATTCACATCACATTCAGTTTCTTGTGCATTCGTTTTCCTGTAAGTAGCTGGCTGCAGTTCCCTTAATGACCACCGGTGTCACTAAAAACTAGGGTTTCTGTATTCTACATGCAGCCCCCTTTCACCACTAGTTGTTATTACTTTTTTATTATTATTTTAAGCTTGATTACATATAAAAAGCTAAATTAATGAACACAAATCCAATCTTTAATTGTACACCTAAACATCCTATTCGTTAATTTACAATACTTTAATATGAAGCATTAAAGCACTCCTGTGGTTGAAGAACACAATGTGACGGAACCCACTCGCTGAGGATTGCAGCATTGAACAGTCCCAGTAGAAAAACATGAGCGTGACTGACTGGTTAGAGAGAGGTAATGAGTGGGTGATGAGAGGAAGGACAGCCTGAGAAGCTTTAAAAGCCCAGGGGATGAGGAGCAACAACCCCTCCGTTTTCTACCACAGCTGCAGAAATGGCACGCAAGTTCTTGAAGGTCTGCTTGGACGCCCCTGACCTGAGGAACTTGATGTCCTGCATGACTCTCTCGTGGGCCTGAAGGAGAGAAATCACAGATTAATGCTTAAAGGTCCCATGAAATTAAAATAGTTTTAGATGTTAGTATCAGTATTGTTCATTTCTAAGATATCTATAAGCTAGTGTGCTCCAAAACAAAATTCAAGGTTTGGAAGATATAAAATTGATAAACATAAAAGCTTGTCATTTTGTCACTTCCACCAAAATGGATCAACGGTTTTATTCACGTCACCTCATACTTAAGTTTCTCATCACATCATAACCATTCAAAAACCATTCATAACCATTTAATTATAGGCCTATTTCAAATCTTCCGTTTATGTCTAAAATACTAGAAAAGTTATTTCTACCCAATTATGCTCCTTTCTGCAGACAAACAACATTTTTGAAGCGTTTCAGTCAGGCTTCAGGCCTCATCACAGTACAGAAACCGCATTAGTAAAAATAACCAACGATTTACTCTTAGCTGCTGACCAAGGGTGCATCTCACTATTAGTTCTACTTGATCTTAGCGCCGCATTTGACACCATTGACCGCAATATTATCATAGACTGCTTAAACTCTACAGGTGTCCAAAAACAGGCTCTTGAATGGTTTAGGTCATACCTAGCTGACCGTTACCAATTTGAGAATATTAATGGACAGCTTTCACAAGTCAGGCCAGTAAAGTACGGGGTTCCTCAAGGATCAGTTTTAGGCCCCTTGCTGTTTACAATATACATGCTTCCCCTGGGGGACAATATTAGAAAACACGGGATCAGCTTTCACTGTTATGCAGACGATACTCAATTATACATTTCAACTAAACCTAATGAGATGTCTGAACTGTCTAAGCTAATCGAGTGTATCAAAGATGTTAAAGACTGGATGACCAACAATTTTCTTCTCTTAAACTCAGACAAAACAGAATTATTACATATCTGTAATATTACTGTAATATCTGTAATGATTACTGTAATGCTCTGTTTGCTGGTTGCCCAGCATCCTCTATTAACAAACTGCAGCTAGTGCAAAATGCAGCTGCCAGGGTTCTTACCAGATCTAGAAAATATGATCATATCACCCCAATTTTATCCTCCTTACACTGGCTGCCTGTTAAGTTTCGTATTGAATTTAAAATATTACTCCTTACCTATAAAGCTTTAAATAATCTAGCTCCTGTTTATCTAACCAACCTCCTGTCTCGCTACAACTCAACCCGCTGAAAACTGAACTGACACTGTGTCAATTCACTATAATCTTCCATGTGAAGCTGCTTTGACACAATCTACATTGTATAAGCGCTATACAAATAAAGATGAATTGAATTGAATTGAAAATGCGGTCTAGTATTTGACATGCCCCGCCCCCTTCAAGACACTTCTCATTTGCTTTTTATTTGATGCATTTGAGCTCAACCACTCTCACTGGCAGAACTGTGATCAAACAAAACACTATGGGCTGTTTTTTTTAAAAGGGAAGGAGCTAAACTATGTCCCACCCTCTCTTCACATTTTGGTTGAGATTACTTCAAACAGTGAATAAAAATGCATATTTTAAAGCACTTCACGGGACCTTTAAGGCTCATGTACACTGTGATAATTCACACACACTTATCATCTGTGATTTTCAATGGCGATGAGCAGAGCACATGTGCAAAATCACTCCCTAACTTTAGATGTCGCTTAAATGAAATTAAACTAGCTATCAAATCCTATTTGATCTGCAATTCCTCTTCATAACTCCCTCGTCCTCATTTTTGTATTTGCTGTGGCGTTTATCAGCCAGCTCTTTGAGTTCAGACACTAATTAAATAGGCAGCTCACATGATTTATGCATCTTCTTCGACATTGGAAATATGTGCTCGCCTATTCCGTTTTGTGCTTAAAGTCTCCAAGAAATCAAAACTAACCATATGATGTTGTTAGCTTACATTGCTAGCTTCGTGGTGAACAATTCATCTGTGCATGTCAAAAATTGTTTGCCCTTATAATATTTAATTGAAATCTGAAAATGCACTTCCTGTTTGTTTTCAGTTAATTTATCAGATGACGTGATTTTGAGGTAATGGGGGTGGCTAACGTTGCTCCAACTGTCAGTAGTAATGGGCGATATAAACGATATGCGATATAAACGATACAAAATTGACCTACGATAGAGATTCTAATTCTATTGCACTATCGCGATAATGCATGTTTGATGACGCAATCTACCCGCGAAATTAAGAGCAACGAGCTGCAGCCGGCTGCAACGCATCATCTTGAATAAACAACAGTGCGACCATTTCGCTCGCATTTGCGACAGAAAAATAATAGGCTCGATTGATAACTTAATTCAGTCGGCCACTGTAAAACAACATGCTCTTCACACTAACTTATGGTGTATTACGTTGGAAATCTATTGTGACTGTAGCACATGCTGAGCTCTCAACAACAGCACTAAGCAACGCATGGCACCGAATGGCGACGTGTCACACAACTTGCGAGACTCATGCATGGCATATCGTGGCTTGTCACACAGATTCCCACACAGCGCTTTCCACACAGATTTTACCTGGGCGGCCGATATATTATTGGGGCGGCCCGGTTCTGTGTTCGCGAGAAACTGAGAACACTCTGCCACAGACTCGCATGCTCTGCATGCAGACCCACAGAGACGCGCTGGATACAGAAGAGCGCGAAGACTAAATAGACTGACCCAGCCCATTATTTGGGGTGACAATACATTTTCCCCGGACATGTTCAAGAATCTGCTTTCGCTTTCGATATTAATTGTATTCATTTTTGCATTACTTTATAAGCAAACTTTATCTGGTGCGTCTCAATCTCTCAGCAGCAACAACACTACAGCAGACAGAGAAAGAGAGAGGGAGAGAGAGAGAGAGAAAGAGCAGATCAAGACACCAGTTTTAATTTCATTAGGAGAACAAAATGTTTAAAATCAAATGCGTTACCTTAGGCTGCAGGTTAGAAATATGTTTTTATTTAAAGTATCTGCAATACACAATTTTATTTGACTCATTTATTACTGGAAGTAATTTCAGTACAGTGTAAGTTCCTTAACTAAAAAGTCACCAGTTTTAATTGTTCTATCTGTAACTTGGCATTTAGGAACCAAAGACTTAAAAGAAAAGTCTTTCTTTCTGAAAGGCACTACATTTAGCTTATTTATCTGCAACATTGTGTTGTTTAATTACAGTTTTGCTTTTGCACAATAAATGTTCTCAAAATGACATGCAACGTTTCTTTATTTCTTAAACAAAATAGCAGTTTGGCTTTCCTAAGGGTCTCTGTAACCTGTTCTGAAATGGTTCTATTATAATTTATATATCGCAATATATATCGTTATCGCAAGAGGCTGCAATGTATATCGCAATATGGATTTTAGGCCATATCGCCCATCCCTAACTGTCAGTTTTGACAATAAACAGAAATGGTGAGCAGGAGGAGTCTGTTAGGTTGTAATAACTCTTCTAAAACCCCTTTCCCGATCTTTCTGAATGAAACGCCTACTTTACTACATCCATTCAGCACAAAGTAAAAAAAAAAAAAAACAAGGCACGCCCACTGTTTGCTCATTTAAAATTCTGTTTCTGTAGGAACTGCGTCACATTATGAAAAGAATAACGATCGCTGCTTTCGGCTCACGGGGACTTTAAGCGCCACAAAGTCATGCTTATGGTAACTTTGGCACCTCCAGGGACATGAGGAAAAGTGCCAACCTGATCAATCTACCAGTTCTTTTTACCAGTTTTGCGCACTGGTGTGTTGTGCATGCTCACATTGGCTCCATTTATTTAGTCATGAGGCTTTAAATATGGATAAGCATGAGTGAAAATCGGTGTGAACAGGCCTTTAAATATGGGATAAAGCAAAAAAAATGTAAAAAGATGAAAACTGACCTCAGTGCACCAGGTTTCACACAGCATCTTCTCATGCTGAGCAGACGAATGACCCTGACTGAGAGAACGGGAAGCTCTGAGGAAGAACAAGCAGGAAAAAAAGTTGAATGGGCTTTATACACTAAAACCGATATACATCATTTTATAGTACATAAAACAGAAATGTGGTTGCATACTTTCTAATAAAACTATAATGTGGTTTTAATGTCAGAGTAAGAATATGAGGTGAATATTTGCCTAAATTGAAAATAAAAATGTGACTAAAAGTATGTGAAATGTGAATACCTGTCAGACAGTCATATAGTACATATTGTAAATAGAAAACAGTAAACACATGCCTTTTGGGCTGTGTTTTGATTTTAAGCTTGAAGCAAACTAATATTAAACACACATTTTTAAAAGCAGGTGTTCATGATTCAAACAAGCCCAAACTCAATGTGTATATTTCAAGATAATCCTCACTGAGTGCAATTACATGATGCTTTGCTAAAACTATAGGACCTGAGATCTGATCTGATCGAACAACATCAACTTTGGAAAGTGGATCTCAGTTGTGGTGAATGTGTGGTGGGTATAATGGTTAAAGATAGTAAGCAAAGACCAATCGGGGACTGTGTGCTCTGTGTATGCATTGGACATCCTGAGAGCTGTAGATGGCACATGTTATACACTCGGTTTATTACATGTTATCTTGCTTTTGGAGGATGTGTTTGGGAAAAATTTGCATATGTTCTAGAAGGTGATTCTACAAATTCATTTTGATGACTGGCTTTCACTTAGATGTTTGCACTACATTTGCAACGGTGTGAGATGAGATTGTCCCACTGGTTTGTCAAGTTTTCAATAATCACATATTCTGAAATCACATGACTTTTTATAATGCACACCAAGGAATTTATTTGAAATGTGCTTCCATCTTAGTTTGTGCGTTTATTTTTTTTATTGAATAAAATACCAGGCTCATATGAGCAAATAAATTGCAAATCAATTCTACAAATTTGCATCTTCTTGACTCAATTCACTGATTATGCAATATCCTAAAATACACATAGAACTAGGTGTAAGGACACAGCTATTGACAGCTCTTGCATTGACTATTGACCACAGAATACAACTAAATACAACTAAATTTGGGGTACTTATTGAACTAAACCCCGTATGGTGAATAACATCAGGAAAATAATACATTTATACATATATGGTTGGGTATCATTTGGGGTTATTTCGATTCTGGTGCTAAATCGATACTTTTAAATGGAACGAGTGGCAAAACGGTGTCTGAAACGATACTTTTGAGCCACAAAATTATGGTGGATGACGCTAGAAGAATCCTTTATATGACAATTCTTTTAAATCACTTTAATTAAACAAATTAAAAGTATAGAAGTTATTTAAAGTATAAATCAATTCATATTTTATTAATATATTAATTAATATATTTCTTTTGATCATTTGTTTGTTAGCATGAATTTAAGATTTGCAATTAACACTAACTTAGCTTACTACTAACCTGTGGAAAGGCGGTCATCAAAACCAGGGAACACTTTTTTTCTAGGGTTGTGACCCCGTTTATGGACATCACTAATCTCATTTTATTTGCCTTAATCTGAATAAGACAATAATATGATTAAGGTGTTTACATGAGTTGCTTTTTGAATGTTCTTTTCATGATCCCGTTTTACATGTTATAAAAATTTATTTGATTAACATCATTGCGTCAGCATGCTATCCATGTCCTTGCTGCAGCACCAGCGGCACCAAAATTAGGCACCGAAATTCATGTTGAATCGGTCCGGTGCATACCCGTTACATTGGTACCAGTGCCATAATGGCACTGGGTTTCAGTACTCAACCCTTTTTATATATCTTACCTGGACAAGACCACAACCATGGCATACAGATCAATGGCACAGTCTGCAACTCGCTTCAGAACAAATTGTTCATCTAAAGAAAAAAAACATACAGAAATCACACAATTACCACGGGCAAGGGTGCAATCTCATAAGCATGCGCTTCAAAAGCTTTTAAGCCAAAAATGACTTTGCTGCAGTATGGACAGTATGCAATATCAGAGTATATACAGGAATCAGAGAGTGAAATTCAATACCTTTTAAGGCCTTTTTTAAGACACTTTCCATACATTTTAAGACCTTATAACCACTTTTCAACCGGATACACTGGTGAGATTTAACCTCACAGTATATTTACTAAATATTAATGTAAGAAACTAATCCAAAACTAAAACATTATTCATATACTGAATAAAAATATATTAAATCTAGTTAATTCAGCAGGTTGGCGGCTATAGAAATGCAGAAATAATGGTGTTGCCTTGATTACTGCAGTAAAAAAAAAGCAGCATAATGTTAAATCTATTACTGATTTCGTAAACTACACAGCATCCTGATATTCACAGATTTAATTCAGGCAAACTTTAGCATACAAACATACAGTGCATAATCAAAAATGATATAAAATTTAATACCTTGCAAAATAGCATTTAAGACATTAATACTTTTTAAGGGCCTTAAATTTATCTACATTATTTGATCAACTTTTATTTCTTTTTAAGAGCCCACAGACACCCTGAATAGGAAAACTTTATTAATGTTAAAAATCAGAAGATTTAAAGTATATTTTGCACATATTTTGTCTCCTGATCTAAGCTTCTGCATTGAGTGATCGCACTACCACACAGTGCATACCATTCATGTAGCAGACGCTGTTGTGTTTATACTTCTGCATTCTGTCTGTGTTGCTCTGCAATAACAACTCAAAAAAAAAAATGCTTGTAGGCAAGCGGGGTTTCCATGCTCTACTTTCAATGTTCGAGTTTCTCTGCTGGTGTTTCGAGTTTATGCCAGAAATGCATGCAACACTACTGAGGCATTGGCTCAAACTCACACTCATTCAGTAACAAAAGAGGCGGGAACTGGCGAACGTTCAACTTAAATCATAAAATAAATACAAAAAAGCATCAATCTGGAGCTCCTGAACAGGACTTTTATTAAACACATACAAAAATAGACACTCAATTCACCCCAGTGCTCTTGGCCTCGCCCACACTGCTTACAGCTGCCAATGGACCCTTTTCACAAGACCGTTATGACACATTTATCGGTCATCATAATCTTAAATCTTTGACAGTTTTTAATATTTAGATTTTTAAGAAATTGTATGAACATTTATATGCATCTATGTATGTATATCACCTTTGTGTCAAATTACACAAAATGAATTACCGCTTGTGTGAGGCATTTCTAATCCAGCGTCTATGTGTCTGAGAGTAAATTTGATGTTAATCTCTCCTCTGGCTGCCATCATCAGTCTCACACAATTTTCTTTCCTTTGTCTGAAAGTCTTGATAACACCATCATGGAGTTTTTCTTTTATTATTTCAACAAATAGGATTGTAAACAAAATATTTGTTGTAATCTCCCATTCACTGCGCTCTAAGTTTACCCAACTATGACGACTTCTGCTGCTGAAAAACCCGGAAATGTGAAAAGGGTCTATCACAGATTTTGCGCTCCACATTGTTACGTTATTTTGAGAGAGTCACATCAGAGTATGGTGAAGGGTATGCGACTGTGCAAAGGTTATGTCTGACCTAAAGCGTGAACTCGATGCAGAAGTATAAATTCTGATCTAGCACAAACGCATCACTTACCAATGATTTTCTTTCCATGCTTCAGCAGAAGCTCTTCTATAACAGCTCCAAACTGCTCGATGGCTTTAACAGCCTGTAAGAGTGAAAGAGAGAATAAAAGTTTTTTGGCCTGCAATCAACCTCTAATTTAGGCTTTGGCATGCTTGTTTAATTTAGTGGGTGTTTTATAGTATTATTTAATTTAATACCGTCCAAGCGATGTGGCTTTAATTTAATCTCACCAAATCTCCACTGTGGTTAAGCTCTGGATGAACGGTTCCCTGCAGCGTAAGTCCGGACCCCAAACCTGCCCTCCTGCCAGACAGAGAGATGACGAAAGATAAAGGCCAGGGCTTATCAAGCTGATGCAAACACATGACACTGCAAAACCAAACTAATGCCTTGCAGAAGTGTTATTACAGATATGAAGGTCTAACCTCTTGGCTCGCTTTGTGATTTCACCCGCCAGCATCCCAGCATTACCCAAGGGGTTTTTTAGCGCTTTCTGCAAACTCTTAAGTTGATTGCCTGCATTCTATCAACAAAAACCACACATACACAAATGTAATTCCTATACTGTCTTCACACTTAAGCTCATGCAGTGGAAAACACCAAGACCAAAATGCAAGCAGTGGCAGATGTCAACAACCACACGTGCTGCGACTCGTAGGTGGTTTTGCAGAACAGGAAGCCGTGAGGCAGGCAGTTGTGTTCTGAGTTGTGTTTTCATTCCCCGTTTACCTGGAAGCCGTTGAGAGCTACGAACAGGCGCAGGATGTCATTGGTCCCCTCGAATATTCTGAAGATTCGCAGGTCCCTCAAAACCCTTTCCACACCAGCGTCCTGCAACACAACATGTTAAACTGTGAGTGTGAGGCAAATGAGAATGTGAAAGTGTCATCAAACAAACCAATTCATTCTTTTGGTCAAGTTCCCCAAGGGAAACTACCTAATACATGAGAAAATCTTCATGATGGGAAAAAACAGCCATGTGAATTAAAAAAAAAAAAAAAAAAAGGTGTCTTAAGCTCACTAAAGCTGCATTTATGAGTTAAAAGATTAATATTTACATTTAGACAATGGTAAAGTTGTCATGTAATCTTAAAGGTTAATTTGGTGAACAGTTCATAAAATATTGGCATTAATGATGTTAATCTCAATGTTGCTTAACATTTTGGTGGAAACTGTATTCCTTGTTTAATTTTCAGCATCTTTTGATGAGTAAAGTTCAAAATAACAATTAGTTTAATCTTTTGTAACAATATAAATAATCTTTACTGCCACGTATGATCGATTTAAGCACCCATTTTACTCCTTTTTCAAGATTTAAGCAGTCTTTTGTGTCTCCAGAATGTGTCTGTAAAGTTTCAACTCAAAACACCCGTCAGATTATTTATTATACCTTTGTGTATATTGGAAATTTGAGCTGTTAAGACGTAGCTGTTTTTATTGTCTGTGCTTTTAATGCAAATGAGCTGATTCTCCCCGCCCACCGATCCCACGTGAGTGTCAGAGCCATAGAGCCATGAGAGATTGCTCACTATTGCTCTGATGGGTGTAGTCTCACACATAAGCAGCACAGTGACGGACAAGAATGATCTCCCTTACTACAGTAAGAGCTTTACCAGCGGTTATTTGATATATGTAGCTAGTTCAAGCCTTTCTGCAACGATGAGTCACACATGTGTTGTTACACACACAATCAGCTTTGCACTGTTTTTGTGACAGAATATAGGTTAATATCTACTCCTGTATGCACATATGTCATGTTAATGTACAAAATAAACCTGATTTAAGTCCACAAACGGGGATTGAATCGTCTTCTTTTAGAAGTGTACTGACACTAGGCGGCTGCGGTGATGAATTACGGCGATTTTACTGTCTTTATTACAAACATGCACTGTTTTAAAAACTTTTTAAATTTGTAAAACTCATTCTCAAGGCGCAGATGATCACAGAGAACTGAGATCTTTTAATCCCGGCTGCTTTGCACACGTCCTGTCTTGTGGATATGATTATACGTGTTACTATGGAGACATGTTCATACGCTGTCAATCAATTCGGTGGACGGGGAAACCGCACTCCTACGTCATGTTAAAATGGGCCTTAAAATGGTAGGAATTCGGAGCCTATTTTAATGTCAGGAAATTTAAATAAAGAGACTCATTGTGTTTCTATCACCCCAGTATGACTGTGGACACACTCAATCTACACAGTTCTGTCCAAACAGCTTACAAAAGATGATTTTCATCATAGGTGCTGTTTAATGCAGCCTTGCTGAATAAAATTATATCTTTTTACAAATCTTAATTACCTTGAATATAGTTGAACAGACAAATCAACAAAAAGATAAAGCTAAAAATATGCTGATAAAAATATGAAATGTTTAAGCACTAAATGGCATGACACTACATAGAATTTTGAATAGACACTCTCAAACACAAAAAAGAAATAGAAAAAACAAAAAAAAAACAAATCTCTAATTACTTCAAAAGCCTCAAAGAACCTCATAAAAACCCCTTCATTAGCATAAAACACTTTATAATTAAATCTTACTCCTATTACTTCTTATTGGATATCTCTCACATTTTTATTTCACTTTCCTTTAATGCATGTTATATGAAAATAGAAAAAAAAAAGTGCAGCTGAGAGACGTGCGGTTTCAATTTGTTTGATTTGACTGAGAGCCCACAAAAGGGAGATACTGAAAAAATGATGAAAGACTTCTCTGGAAATTAGTTCGACTGCTCATCTTGATCAATTTCTGCATCAATTTGCATAAGCAAGAACCTTCAGGCTGGAAAAACGACTAGTACACTAGCGCAAATGTGGCATCCCAACGGCCATGAGAAAACAAAAACAGCCACACAATCGATGTGAAGACATGACCTACATTTAGCACAGCCCAACTTTAGCTGTGTATAGTTTGAGACGGAAAGGTTAGCGCAGCTGTGTCCTCCCCTCGCTAACCCACTGCGCCTTTGTAAGACTCCTCCAGTTTTTCCACCAGTGCAAGACAAGAGCATTCAGGCCTTGAGAAGGGTGACTGAATGTGCCCACACAGTAGGTGTTTTTCAGTGCTCACACTTTGAGTCACAGTGCACAGACTATTATGTTGCAACGTTATTGTGCCAAAATTAGACTTCCAACCTGAGAGACCTGACAAAGTGAGGTGTCTAAAAAGAAACCGACAAACCTCTGAACTAAAATAGACTTATATTTGTCTGTCTTGACAACGTTTACGTACTGACAATGTGAAAATTAATACATGCGGTAGATCCAAACTAGAGAACAACCTACAATTTCTTACATTTCACGATAACTACTTTGTGCTATTTGATTACTCCAAACAGAAGTGAAAGAGCAGTTTCTAGGCATATTTTATTAGTAATATTTTTGTATTCTGATCCACGAAATAAAATAAAAAATTAGTCCACATAAAATAACTTTTGAATATCTGTAGTTTAGTTTACATCCAATTTATTAACGACTTACTATAAGTATGTGATTACTGGGTATAGTTCAACCAATAGCGAGAGTTTAGGGCGAGAGTTTCAGGTCTTATTAATGCGTAATAGGTAGGCCCACATGGAATCTGCGTTCGCAGAATTCTGCAGATTTTTAGCCCATCATTAATTCGGTTTATTTACTAGAGTAAATGTGTGTAAATCTAAATTTATTCAGTTTTTAAATTAATTACAGTAATATTATTGACTGATATGAAAATGTTCATCTGATTTATGTACAATGCAGTTAGTAAAGTAATATTTTCTGTCTTTTAGAAGATATATTATATGAGACTAAAAAGTATAATTTTTTTATTTCACACATATTAAGGTTTTAGTTATGAAAAGTTACCAAAATAAAAGATTTTTTACCAAAATTCTCTGCAGAAATAGCAAAAAAACGTCCACAGATTCTGTCTGGCCCTAGTAATAGGGCTGCACAATTATTCAAAAAAAAAAGATCACAATCTCATTTCGACCCTACACACGATCTTAGTTCAGCTTTTATACAATTCAGCCAATTATATTGTCAAGATCAGGAGAGAAGGGTAAAGGCGTTCGCACAAGTCTTCACATTGTTCAATATATATTGCTATATATAACATGGACACCTCCAAATGGTGCTAAAAGTGTAACATACTGTATTTATAAGGTATAATTCACCCAAAAAAATGTCATTTCTGCCTTCGTGTAATGATGTACTCACGGCCGTGAAATCACACGGGTTGACGCACTGTTTGTTTACTACAGAGTGGATACATGCGTGCACGTCTACTTTAGTGAACAGAACCTCCATAGGCTGTGAGTAACGGGTAATAAAGAGCTAAAATAATGTTCAGTTTGTTGCATAGCCATCGTTTGGGAGTCGCGAGGGAAGTATGATTTGAATGTGTGTTTTTTTTCCTCAGTGACGGCAGCCATGACATGAGAGCACTCGGCAGTGAAAGTGAAAACTAAAAGAGTGCTTATCATTTAAATGATCATATCGCATTTTAGAGTTATGATTACGACAAGCATTTGATATGTTGTTTCTTTCATAGTGAACACAAAGTGTTGTGCAACTGGGTCAGCTATATAATGTTGAATATAATGCAAGATTCTGATAATGACAAATACTGACATACTCTAAAAATTTTGTCAATGACAAATAACAAGCATATGTCTCAAACACGATAATTCAACTTCAGAATTATGAATAATTGTATTCTGATATAATCCCTTTACTGTGTATTAATGACCAGGACATATTTAAAGTCTGTTCAGGTAAACAATTCCAAGTCTACAAAATTTCGCAGTTTAACCAACAGTAGACCTACACACAGGCCTAATCTTACTATTGTTTATCTTACCATATGTTTGAGAATTACCAATAATAATAGCCTACTCATTAACCTTTATTTTACACCTACAGAATTGGGAGAAAATCGTGATCTTGATTTTAAGCAAAAAAAAAAAAAAAAAAAAATCGTGATTCTTATTTTAGCCAGAATCGTTTTATATGTTTTATATTTATAAATGTTTTAGATGTCAAATTTGTTATTTTACCTGTCGAGAGGAAACTCGATTTAAGCTAAGTTTTTACAATACTTGCTAGTTCTTTACTGTTAAAGGGCACCTATGATGAATATGATGTTTGGACAGAACTGTGTGTAGGTATAGTGTGTCCACAGTCATATTGGAGTGATATAAACACAACAAGTCTCTTTTTTTCAAATTTCCTGATGTTAAAATTGGATCTAAATCCCAGTGATTTTGAGGCCCACTAAAACGTGATGTAGGACTGCGGTTTTCCCCCACCCACCGAATTGATTGACAGGTGCCATGTCTCCATAATAACATGTATACACATGTCCACAGAACATTTTTTGCAAAGAAACTGGGATTAAAATATATATTACAAGTCTCTGTGATCATCTGCACCTCAATCATTTATTTTATAAGTTTAAAATGTTTAAAACAGAGCAAGTTTGTAATAAAGACAGTAAAATCGCTATGTAATTCTTAACCAGTTCAATCACTGCGGCCGCATGGCGTCAGTAAACGCACATATATATGTGTGTGTGTGTGTGTGTGTGTGTGTGTGTGTGTGTGTGCTACAAACAGCATGTGTGAGACTCATCGTTTCAGAAAGGCTTGAATATACTCCACTACAAATACATCATATAAAAGTGGTATTTTTGATTAGTGACCTTATTTCAGCTTCATCAGTGTCTGTCTCCATCACTGACTGCTGTTTATCTGACGTATTGCATGAGAAGCAGACATGCATGTTGGTGCGGTGGGCACAGGCTACAAAAACAGCTGCATTGTCATTAGACAGCAAAATGTGCAGATTTTACAATATATAATAAATAATCTGATTGGTATTTTGAGCTGAAGCTTTACAGACAGATTCTGGACACACTAAAGTCTTATCTTACATCTTGTAAAAGAGGTAAAATAGGCGCCCTTTAAGTCCTATAAACATTAAAATATTGTAAGATAAATATAATCTTTAAAATATACATTAGCGCAAGGGGTGTTTGCAAAGATAGATAATTGAAAATATGCTTTATTTTTTGCAGTTAATCTAGGTGACACTGGTAACACTAGTAAATTTGGGAAGTGAAAATTAAAAGGATCAAGTCAGAATGTACATTGAATGTATATAAGTGCCACTTAAATACCAGAGCTATTGACCAAAATCAAGGGCCCAAAAGCTGGAAATGTGTCTTTTTCTATCAAGATTTACATTTTAAATCAGACACCTGTGAGAAACGTAAAGGTAGATATTGTCAAATCTGCAAACTGTACAGACATAGTTTTTTTAACCATGCACACAATGTCTCAGCAGTTTGACATACTCTTTAAATCATTTTATATAGTGCTCAGCATAATTGAGTACACCCCATTTTGCAAATAATATTTTTATTAATTTATCAGTAAATATGGGTCATATATTTTGGTGCATTTAAACAAAACAGATTTATTAAACAGATATATTTATTTAAATAATATTTTAGTCATCGAACATCTTTAGAAATTGAAAGATAATACAATTAAATTCACGCAAAATATTGCAAAATTTTTTTGTTTTTTACAAACTACTAAATTTGATACATTCATAGTTTTTCTTGTATTTTGCTCTTTTTTAATTTTTGTTTAATATTTTCCCTCACATATAAATTTGGGTGTACTTGTTTTTGTTAGATAAGCTCCAGATTTGGCTTCAGTACCAACTAATCTAATGTATATGCACAAATATAATATAGTAAAGCTTCCTACAGAAAATATTAGGGGTGTACTCATACATGCTGAGCACTGTATTACTTAGTTTGTCCAGAAGATTTGAGTGTTGAATGAGTTTTAGTCAGAAAAAAAAAAACTTCTGAAAGCAATAACTAACACAATAAAAACTGAAAGCAATAAATGACACAATAAGTAAACAAGTACATGTGCTACGGGCAAAATAGTTATCAGGTCAAGTTAAAAAGGGCAGAACAATGTTTGTGAAAAGTGGAGTCAACTAGTGCAAATACTGTCAAAAGTGTAACATATTTTAATGAAATGCATTGTGCATTTCCTGTTTCGCCAGAGAATGCAAATGTCATACTTCTGCAAAATAATGGCTAAAAATAAAGCCTTAGTTGCAGCAGAGAAAGAAATCAGACTTCTTTGTTTTTATTAGTACTTTATTAATTTGTGTTACATTATTGTAGTTGGCTTAGTTTTTATTGTGAATTTATGTACAATTGTTTATATTATATATTTTTTCCATAAAAAGCCTTTATTTAGATGTCATTCACTTTCATTTTGTGGTTTTAATTTATTTTATTTCTAGTTTGAAATATCAGTTTAGGATTTAAAAGTATAGATTTGCCACTCATACCATACAAAAATACAAACAATACCCAAAACCTAACTGCAAGTCATTGAAGACATAAATGGACTTCATATTTGTTGGTGTTCTGCAATGGTTGAAAGCAAGTCATTTAAATAGGATTCTGAGAAATTAAAGGGGAAATCTCTCCCCATGAACATTTCCCAAACAAATTCACAGTGTTGACCCAACAAAAGGTGATTTTTGTGTGTGTGCGTGTCTCATGCTTTATGCATTTCATTTTTTGTTTGTACCTTTCCAAGAACGATTAAACATCACAAAACATATTTTAAACAAAACATCCACAATAAAATATGCTTATTTCATGCGGCCGCCATTTAAAAGAACGAAAGCTAGGCTGCTGTGGGAAGAAACCCGGAAGTATAAGATCAGCACTGTAAACATTGCAACAACATGCTATGGACTACAAACCTCTAGCTGTTGGCACGATTTCCAAACGCAGATATGGTGTAAACGTCACTTTAATATCATTCAGTTCAGTTTAATTTAAACAATTAAAAGCATATTTGGCATAAAACAACACCACAATCTCTTCAAGAGTAATATGCTTAAGTGTCCTCCTAGGCTTCAGTTCAAGACACCAGGTAAACACCATAGGGGCTTCCCTGCTTTAGCCTATGTAACCCAGTGAGCGATAAAACAATGCAATCTGTAGCACACCCTCGTGTTGTATGTAATAGTGTTGTCCCGGTACTGAAATTTAAAAAAACATCCATTTCCCGCTAACATTTAAGTGCCGCTGAGCGCATTCTTAAACACTGCTGATTTGCCATAGTATACACCAGTGCTCAGCAGAAATGACTGTGATTGACCGTCATCAGTTCACCACTCTTCACTGAGTGCAAACACAGATACAGGGACACTGGAGCGTTTTAAAGCCAGGAAGATCAGTCGAGTCATCAGCGGATCGCTTGCCTGTGTTTGCACTCGGTTAACACTGGTGAAGTGCAGTGAACTGATGACCTTCACAGCCAATCACAGTAATTTCTGTTGAGCACTGGTAAACACAATGGCAAATAAGCGGTGTTTGAGAACACAATCAACAGTGCTTAAGGCCCAATCCCAATTCTACCCCTTAGCCCTTACCCTTACCCCTACCCCTCGTTTTGCGCATGCCCGCCAAGGGGTAGGGCTGTCCCAATTCTCTTTAGCTTGAAGGCGTAGGGCTAAGGGCAAGGGGTATACACCCCTTCGAACGAAGATTTTTCAGGAGCACACTTGAAACGGAGGGGTAAGAATATTTCCCAGAATACACCTGCCACAACGGCAGTAAAGCTGAACCCGGAAGTAAGGAGATCCACAAATTAGTATTTTTTGTCAATATTACGAATTTTTACGACAAACAAACACATGTTTTATTATATTCATAACCGCGTTCATGTTTTACGGTCATGCTTTTTAAAAAAAACAAAAAAAAAAAAAAAAAAAAAAAAAAAAACGCTAAATTTCGCGATCTATAATCCCTGATAATAACTCCTGTACAGCAGTCCTACAACATTCTGTCACTCGATAACACTCAAATACCCTGTCAGAGCAGTCTAGTGGCTGGAAATGAGCTTTTTCCAGTGTCTGCTATAATGTTAATGTTGTTTTCGTGTGTTTACATAGATGAATATGGCCACTGTGTAAATACACAGTACAGTTACAATCTTATTGCCACATTAGATCGTTATGATAACATAATATATGCCTTCAGTGATTTCCTGAAGATAAACACCACAAAATAACACTACTGGAATAACTACAGCAGTCGCGATCGTCTGATCTCATATGAAGCAAGAGATCGTGATGACATATGATGACGTGTGCAGGTGTTGAAGTGCTGTCCCAATTCTTAGGGGTAAGTTTTGAAGCCCTTCCCCTTAACCCTCGGTTGTAAGGGCCAAGGGGAAGGGGAAGGGGTAGGGGTAGGGGTACAAAAATAGAATTGGGATTGGGCCTAAATGTTAGCGGGAAATTGATTGGGGTTTTTATTTCTAAATTCAGTATCGTGACAGGTCAAATATTGTGAAAGAATCAGTTCATTGACTTGAGGTTGATAAATGGCATCTAAACCATGGGTTTGGGAAAGATAACGTTAGCTAACTAATGCCATTTCCCTTAACTTAGTGAAAATAAAAAGGGATATCAGACCTCATTTTCAGCTATTCATTTAGAACGGACCTTCGGGCTCTCGGAAGGCATGAATAATAAAGGAAATGAAGGAAATGATAAATGTGTCACTTTCTCTTCCCTGATTAGGTATACAGCCAGGTACACAACATTCCTGTGTGACTCAAGGCGAAACTTCTAGGTTTCTTCCCACCGCAGACTCGGTTCCACTTTTAAAATGGCGGCCACGTGAAATCAGTCTATAAACAGAAAATATTCACCTTCATGAATCCCATTCCTCCCATAACCTGGATGCATTCGTCAGTTACCAACCAAGCGGCTTCCTAGAATATCCAGAGTGTGATAAGGTGAATTTGCATACATTCTTTATAAACACAACAAACCACATTAACAATCTGATGCACAAAATTCTCTTACTGTGAATGTGGGTTTTAATAACAAAAACTAGTACCACTGGGTTAAACAATATGTTGAGTACTTACAGAGGCAAAGATTTTACTGATGGCCGCCTCAATCTGGAACTCCGTGGCTCCACTGTCCATGTTCCCACTAACCGTATAGGCCATTGACTAAATCCATGGAGAAAAGATAAATGGAGTGACAAAAAAGAGAGAGAGGTCACTGTTAATAATGTTGAGAACAAACAAACTGCTTAATGTAATGGAAAACAGACATGGAAAGAACCCAGAAGGGAAATGGACTGTTTTATTTTTGTACTTTGCCCGCACGAGACACTCAATAACACAGAAATTAGCAAGAAACTTCCACTTCCCTTAAGTCATGTGGAAGAAACACATTTATGAAACGAGCACTGCCAGAGTGCGAGCAAAAGCGCTGGTATCTGCGAAGTGCATTAAGTGCTTGTTAACTATTTGATGCCAATCATCTTGAGCAAATTTGCTTCATGTGTTTGATCAAACAAATGCTATATTTACAAAAGTCTACAAATAGATGCCGTTCAGAACATTCAGAAACTTCCTTGTTCTAAGCTCACCTCTGTCACATACTGAAGCATGGCCATTCTTGCCATCTTTTCCTGAATAGCTCCATAATTGTGGATCTTGTTGCCAAACTGAGTCCGGTTAGCAGCATGATCGACCTGTGTGAGAGAAAAGAGGAGAAATATAGAGACAGATTTGTTGAATTGACAAAAAAAAAAAAAAAAAAATGCAAAAATAGGCAGCACGGAGACTCAGTGGTTAGCACTGTCCCCTCACAGCAAGGTTACTGGTTCGACTCTCAGCTGGACAAGTTGGCATGTTCTCGTGGGTTTCCTCTGGGTGTTCCTGCTTTCCCCACAGTCCAAAGACATGCGCTATAAGTGAAATGAATAAACTAACTTGTCTATAGTGTATGAATGTGTGCGAATAAGTGTGTATAGGTGTTTGCCAATGCTGGGTGGCGGTTGGAAGGGCATCTGTTGCATAAAACATATGCTGGAATAGTTGGTGGTTCATTCCGCTGTGGTGACCTCTGAAATGGAGACTATAAATTAAATAATGAATGAATTTAAAAAGAGAGATCAAAATAAAGGCTTGGATTTCATTGAAACTATATATGCGAAACGAGACAAAACTTAAATCTTAAGTTTGCTCCTAAACATGACTAGAATTTTCATTTGCAACTTTAAAAAAATGTGCAAATATCATAGACCATATTTAGCAGATACCATCAGCGCAATTTCCTTTTGTTGGTTTGACTTTTTTTGCTTTGTTGAATTCAGCCTAAAAACACAGGGCGAGTGTAACAGTGGATGTGGACTACACGGCTTCCGCTTTCAAAAGTTCCTGGTCTGAGACAAAAACACAGACACAGATGCCTGTGGTAAGAGTAAGCACTGAGTATGTTAAGAAATCACCTCCTCCACTGCCAAGAAAACTGCAGCAGCTCACATTCATTCAGCCTCCGCACACTACATGAGTGCTTTTTGCTAAAACTGCACCAGTGTTCTCACCCTTTTTTAAGCAAGCAAAAAATCAGCACATTTTAAGCCACATTGACACATTTTATATTAAGTGAAGTGTCCTAATATGTACTTGCATCAAAATATAATTGTTTTAATGTGTTCAAAATGTATTGCAGAACACTTGTGATGCTGGTGCTAGGGGTAGGTTTGGTGGTGTGTGTAAGTTTAAGGTGTAACGCCTGATTTATACATTCGTCTGGCGCTACATTGTGCACCTCCGCACACCTCACGAAATGTACGAGGCTTTTTTACTTGACGCGCTCACTGTTGTGACATTCTTTAAAACGACAGGGGGCAGTCAAAAAAAACTGATTGTAAAATCAGACGGGTAACTATAGAAGTAGGAATTTTCTGCAACTACATCATATTATTAATATGATTATCATCATGTCATTAATATATTAATATAAATTATTTGAATTATTATAGAGATTTTTATAACAACTCAAGATTTTTTTAAATCAAACTTTGATGCATCACTTGTTTTGGTTCATATCTTGGACAGTTCTATCTATTAAAAGTTTTTTTAAATATTAATGACAACAGAACATGGGTTGCTCTACAAATATATTTTTTATTATAAAAAAAAAAAAAAAAACATTATCACCAGTAAAGTCCCAAAAAAAAACAGGGCATCAGTATGTTGTAAACCGATAGGTTCAAATGTTCTTTTTCAGTTATCAAATAAATAATTTGTTCCTTAACTATAGTTTTGTAACTATTAAATTATTTTAAATTCAAAATGTATGGTGAAAAGACATATTTCTGTAATTAAATAATCTGTTTTGGCTTTACCAAACTTATCCCTCAGGTTTTTCTAAACTTTTACAAAAACTTTCCTCCTTTCCCACGGATGTTGCAATTTCCAGCCAAGAATTATTTGTCATCTGGTTATCCCTATGATCACACATGGACGGATCATAAAGATGTCTGTACAGTTGTGCCCGTTTCAGACAAAATCTCTTCAAAGTGTTTCATATTAAACTCCAAGGAAATGCGCTGATTCTCAAAAAATTTTGTGCGCTCTGCCAGCCGAAATCATGTTACCCAAAGCGAACCTCAGCAAACACCACAATAACATCACATTCGCCGTGCGACCACAAGCAAACTAGCGGACGCGTCAAGTATAAACCAAGTGTAAGGGATGGTCAAGAGTAGGGCTGGACGATTTAGCCTAAAATCTCGATTAATTGAACATTTTAACTCGATTACAATTAATGAACGATTATTTTATTTATTTGTTTTATTTTTTGCTCTTGTAGTTCACTGACAAGTTTAGTAAATATGCTCACAAATTACAAGTGAGAGATTTCTGAATGAAGGGTGCATTACTTGCTTTTAAAATAATTGAAGCAAATACACCATCTATGATTACTTATTGAACATCAACGTTGAACAACTAAAATTAAAACACACACTGCCTAAAACTAAATAAATAACTTGCACTTTTGGAAACAACATAAATTGTCAGTTTTTTCACATTAAAAGTAGAAAATAAACAGCGTCTCTTCACATGACTTCACATGGGGTAGGGAAAGTAACTGAAAAAAATCGTTCTGGAAAAATTTGGTCGATTATAGATTCTGAATGTCAATTTCGATTAAGTCAACAGTGTAATTATAAATGTAAAGTCAGATGCATTTAAATGCAGGTATTTAATCAAGCATGAGCACAATGTAAAAACATGTATTCACAAAATAAGTACATTGTAACTAGGGCTGCACAATATATCATTTGAGCATTGCTATCGCAACGTGTGGGTCCACAATAGTCACATTGCAAGATATGCAATGTTCAGTTTGGATTATAGATAACCAGAAACCACAGGTAAAAACACACTAGATTTGTAAAGAGAGACACTGCAGAATTGAACAGCAATAGAGTGAAAATGTATCATCTGCATGTGTTTTAGTGCCTGTGACTGTGTGAGCATGTGAAGAGAGTTTAAAGCATATTAGTAGCGCATAAAGAAAAATCTTTCATAAAGATACATTTTATTAAATCATTTATATGGTGAAGACTATACAGTGCTATTTTACGGAGCTGTGAAGCCAGTGTCTAGCCGATGAAAGTGAATCCATATGATATTGAGAATGGTGAATTCTACTTCTTTGTGTTTTTTGGTGGTCGAAAAAAACCTTTTGGTGAAGTTACTGCCACCTCTCGCTCCGGTCGGTGATGTTGCCAATCAATTATTGGGCTGACACGAGAAACTTGCTTGATTGAAAGATGACTGGAGAGGAATTATTTCTGAAACAGGACCATACCTCGAAGTATATGTCTTAAAGTTATTTCTGATGCTGCTCTTGTTAGAGTTGAATTGTTTTTACATTTATTCAATGTTTGTTCCGCAAATGTGCCCAAGTGCAAATACATGAAAAAAAAATATATATAGTAGTTTAATGTAAATACAGTATTTAAAACACTATAGTGTTTTTGAACAATACTATAGGTAAGTAACTGAATTAATTTGCTGTGTTACTTTTTTTTGTTTGTGTGATATTTTTTGTTTTTGCCAATTTTGTAAAATTAGCTTCCTTTTGGAACAGCAAATTCATTGCAGTAAAAAACTGAACTTAACAATTATGCTGCATAGGTTTCATTGACAGTTTTATTTATCACTAAGACAGAACTGATCTGGATTGAAGTTGCTTTGATTGAAAAATGAAAAAAAAAAAAAAATAAAATAGCTTAGATGTAGCTCAGCTTGCTACATTTCCCAGAGGGTAGCTTTTAGTGTAGATAAGCTACATTTTAAGTAGAGTAACTAATAGCTTAATACATTTTCCAAGTAGCTTAAGAAAATTATTCTGTTCATCAAGTCGGCATATATTAAATGTAAAATAAATTGTTAAATATTTATTAAAATGTTAAATAATTGCTTTCCTATTGTATGTAATTTCAAACGAAATTATTACTCGTCATTATTGCTTATATTAATATTCCCATAATTATTATTATTATTATTAATAATAATAGTTATAATAATATCAATAATAATAATAATAATAACCATCAATATTAAAGTGATTAAAGAGTGATTTCTGAAGGATCATGTGACTCTGAAGACTGGAGTAATGAAGCTGAAAATTCACCTTTAAAATGACTGGAATAAATGATTAAATTAAATGATAAACTACTTTTGAACAGTTATTTTATAGTGCAAAAACATTTCACAGTTTTACAATTTGTACTGTATTTTTGATTAAATAAATACAGCCTTGGTGAGCAGGAGAAGCTTGTTTTAAAACATTTAAAAATCCTACTGACTCCAAACTTTTGACCGGTAGTGTATAACTAAAAAATATAATATATAAAAAAAATTATATATATATATATATATATATATATATATATATATATATATATATATATATATATATATATATATATATATATATATATATATATATATATATATATATATATATATATATATATATATATATATATATATAGCAATGTAAAATTTTTCCAATATCGTGCAGCCCTAATTGTAAATTTTTTTTTTATTTCAGTGTCAGTACATATTAGTTAAGGCCACTTACTATAAAGTGGGACCAATTTTAAAAATTAATTGGTTTAGCAATAGCTTGCATTTCCGCATGTCAGAAGGTTTTAAACAACTTGCTGTGAATCCCATCAAATGCACACACAAAAATGCGTGACAAATTTGCAAAGATGAGGAGTGTGCCAGCTCCAGCTCAGATGGTGTTAAAGACAAGGACTGTATAATGCATGCTTAGGAATTTCCCTGCATATTAAGCAGAGGAAGTGAGGATGATAGGGGTGTCGGCGGCTGAGAGGATGTGGCCTTACATTGGTGCTAACAAAAAAAAAAGCATGTTAGACAAAATAGGCGAGAGATGAGGAAACGAAAAAGAAAGTGAGCAAAAGTGTGTTCAGCATTACTGACAAACAGAACTAACATCTGATACGGTGTACTTTTGCACACATACGCACCGCTTTAGCAATAACACCCTTCATGGTGCCAGAGAGCGCGGCTGCCATCCCGAAGCGGCCATTGTTGAGGATGTTCATGGCCACTTTGAATCCACCTCCAACTTCTCCCAGCACACAGTCCGCTGGGACGCGCACATTCTCAAATACACTTCTGCAGTGTTGGATGCTTTGATGCCCATCTTTTTCTCAGGAGGACCACTGAAAGAGAATATTGATTGAGGTGAATATGGACAGATAAAGTGAACAGAAACATGAAGGGAGAGAAGGAAAATGCTCAGCGAGAACGTTAACACAACACAGGGCTGGGCGATATGGCAAAAAAAAAAAATAATAATAATAATAATAAAAAATAAAATAAAAAAAACATTTTTTCATATCAGTCGACATCAATAATTATCGCGATAAATGTCAAATCATTATATCTATCAATTTTAAAGGATTTTCAGGATGCCAATGCCTTTGTGCAGCTGATTTAACACATTTTGTGAAATGTTTTAGCTGTCTGACAATATAAATAATAAAATAAAAAACAAAAAAACAATCTTAATTCAGCATTTACTGTTCAGGTTTTCAAAAACCAAAGACATTACCATACAAGTTAATGTATATTATTGTTCAACATCAGAACAAGATTAAAAACAGGTTTGAAACAAGAAAAGGGTGAGTTAATGGTGACAGAATGTTCAGTTTTGGATGAACTCTCCTTTTAATGGTGAGTATGGTGAATTAAGGGTGAAATATCCTTTACTATATTTTATTTAGGGATGCTAACAATTACTTGATTGATTACTTGAACCCTTTAATCAATAGACCTTATCGATGACTGATTAAGCATGGACATTTAAAAGTTTAGTTGCGTTGTGAGACGTGTCCACGCAATACATAATCAAGTGTGTGCAGTTTACCTTACTTATGGAGACACACTCTTGACATTGCATATTGCGGGACGCATAAAACCCTGTTATGAGCAGATCTTGGTTATTTCCACAAGTGTTTTAACCAATTTTATCTCACAGACTGGCACGAATAGGCCTATGCAGACTCTCATTTTAAAAATCGCGCATCACGGCCGACATGCAGGGAGCATCTCCATTCACCCAATGAGTTTGAGTTCTCTCATCATCCAGACCGTGTTTATTCTTCCGAGGTAATCGAAGAATATATCAGTGCTGCGAATAGTTTGTAATGACCGTCCAGCTCATGCTGCTCAAACACCTTGATTAAACTAAATAAACTAAAACCGTGAAAACAGTTTATTGGACTGTTTTGGCGCTAAAGCAGCGAACTTGTTTTAAAGCGCTTCACCTCAGATGTTATATGTTCTTCTTGTTTATGTTGTAGATAACTCACCAAGAAAAATACATAATTTAAGTTACACATTATACGAAACGAAAATCGTTGCAAAAAGATACATTTTCAAAGAAAAATATATAAAGTGTATATATTTTTAGTTTGTGCATGTGGATGTTTCGCTCCCATGGAAAATGAGGATTTAATGAATGATCCGCTGTTGTTGTAAAGGTTTGTCATATATTTGCTGCATTTTTAATATGTCCTTATTTTAAAGATTATGTCTTGAGCATCTGATTTCTCCTCGTTGATTATGTCCTTCAAATATATAAAGGCTGGTTATTTTACCGTCAATGAGGGACAATAGTGGCATTACAGATTTTAAAGAAAATATCTTGATATTAAAAAGGAAACATAAGCTTGATCACAAAAGATCCTATCAATGTCGTAATAAATGCCCTTAAATAATGCAGCCTGTAGTTTAAAGCAAGCATCAAGTGTTCATTGAGATTTCGTCTGTCTTTTTGGGTTTTTTTCCCATAAGGCACGGCTTTCGAAAATGATGACATGAAACTCTGCTGGGTAGTTGCGCTGGTTTACCAACACTTGTTTGGGTCTGTAATTTCTTAGCATCTACATAAGGGTGGCTGTTACGGTTCCCGTATATTTGTATACGAGTAGAATTTTGCCTCCCGTTTTCTCTCTCTCTCTCTTTCTCTCTCTCGCTTTCTCCCAGCCTGTCATTTCTTTTAGGTCCGCCTTCGTGACCGCTGATTGGTCGCGAGACCTGTCAATCATCATTGGGCGACGTGGCGCGGACATATAAAAGGACGCCAGGAAAAGCGGAAGGAGCGCCTTTTTTTCTCTTGATCTCGTTTTTGTCTATTCTGCTGACATGACTTTGTTTTTTCGTTGTAATTCATTAACTTTCGTTTGGGTAAAATTGTTTTGTATTACTTTTGCCCATTTTGGAGAAACTTTGTGATTTTTGTACCTCTTTATTTTGATTTGTTTGTTTGTTACTTTGGCGCAACTCTTTCTGGATCAATTAGATCAATTAGGTTTGTGGTGTTGCCTGCTTTTGATGGCACGAGTCGTCTGCAGTTTGCGGTGCACGTTGCTCTGTTTTGTGTCAGATTGCAAAAAAGTGGAGTAGCTCGAGACTACTGACGTTTAGTGACGTTTCTTGTCAACAATGTCTGTGACTGTGACATTTTTTACCCTATTTTTTCTTACTCCTCCAAGTGCAACTAACACTGTATGGCTGTAAACTTGTATTGCGTAAAGAAAAAGCAGGCTGCAAAATGCCTGTGCAGTATTATGCCCCATTCACACGGGGCTTCAGCGTCAACGCTTGTCAGAGGACGTGTTTGAAGTTGGGGCTGACGCGATCGTCATAGCAGCGTCAGCCAATGAAATTAGTCAGCAATAGGCCACCGTCTGAGCTGGTGTATTTGCATACAGCGATCTGATTGGCTGACACTTCCATCGGCGCTTGAAAAGTTGAGCAAGTACCAACTTCTGCAGCGAGCAACGCCTCTGAAGCGGCGCCGACGGAGCCACAATGCAGTTCGGCAACGCCTGACTTCACCCATTCAAAGTGAATGGGAAGCGTTGAAACTGATGCCCCGTGTGAATGGAGCGTTACGCATAGTGCCTAAATATTATCGAACTGTCATTATTATTATCGAATTATCGCCCAGCCCTAACACAATATATTAATTAATAGAAATTTCCGTATTCATTCATTTTCCTTCGGCTTAGTCCCTTTATTCATCAGGGGTCGCCACGGCGGAATGAACCACCAACTTATCCAGCATATGTTTTACACAACGGATGCACTTCCAGCTGCAACCCAGTACTGGGAAACATCCATACACACTCATTCACACACATTCAATACAGGCAATTTAGTTTTATTCAATTCACCTATAGCGCATGTCTTTGGACTGTGGGGGAAACCGGAGCACCCGGAGGAAACCCACATGAACACAGGGAGAACATGTAAACTCCACACAGAAATACCAACTGACCCAGCCGGGACTCAAACCAGCGACCTTCCTGCTGTAAGGCGACAGTGCTAACCACTGAGCCACCGTGTCACCCTACTTAATAGAAATGTGTTAGAAAAAAACAAGCACTAACCTGGAGACTCCTCCAAAGCTCTTCTCCACGACGAACGCTGTGATTTTATCTTTCATTTCTCCAGTCTTCTCATCCTTCACAGGAGTCTTTGCAAACACAGTGAAGATCTCAGCAATGCCTCCATTACTAAGAGAAAGGAGTGGGGTAAAAAAACAAAACACAAAAAGAACATTATTATTATTACTGCTTGTATTAAAAGTACAATCCAATGCAGTTTTCAAATCTTTTCAGCTAAAGATTGATAGATTAAAGTTGCATAAAAGTGTATTCTAATGCTGAGTTCAGACTGCACGATTTTCAAAGATGTTTTCACACTGCATGACTATCTGGGGTAGCATTCGGTCTGTGCTGTGTTTACACTGCAAAATGGATCGGTGACAGGGGGTTTCACACTCTCAAAGTACGCCTCACAACCAAACACATGCGAGAAGTGACATGTAAACAACGCGAGGTCACATAGTATATCTTTTGTTTTTATTAACTACATTATGAGAAAGAAGCCTTTTTAGGGGGAAAGAAAATGTACTTATTTTGCTCACCTAGTTTTGAAGGAAATTAGCAATTTCTCTCGAGCTTTTTTTCCCGATGGTATTGCTCAGATGACACTTCAAACAGACACGGGTGCTGTTGTCAAATTTCCACTAGTTTTTCTTTCATTTATTGGGTCCAAATAGACTGAAAATAAGTGCTTTTAACTTCGCCCTTAACCTCCTGCTGGCCTGCAGATACACATACTAGTGGATGCTGCTCTTTCATGGGCTGTGGGTGATCGCTGATGTTATTTTCAATCAGAACACATTTCACACAGCATGATTTGAATCACTGACAGGCCCTGATATTTAGCATGCCAAATATCTCACAGGTGTCGGCAACTCATCGGCGATTCACTCAGATCGCTTCTTTGATAGTTCACATTGTGCAATTGTTACTCACATGAACGAGCACTGATTTCTCTGTGATTTCGACTCAAAATCGGGACTAAAATCATGCAGTCTGAACTCAGCATAAGCTTGCGTTATTAAAACATGCATATGGTACCATTTTAACCTTTTTGTATTCTTTTTTATTAAGGTTGTATTAACAATGGAATGTCAGAACTTTAGTTCAAGTACCAATTCTCACTGTTAACTAAAGGCTTATTGTCTGCTGCTTAATAATATATTAGTTGTTTATTTACAGTGCATCTGGAAAGTACTCAAAGCGCTTCACTTTTTCCACATTTCTTTATGTTGCCTTATTCCAAAATGGATTAAATTCATTTATTTCCTCAAAATTCAAATTGTTGCAAATTTATTACAATTAAAAAACCTGAAAAATCACATGTACATCAGTATTCACAGCCGCTGCTCAATATTTTGTTGATGCACCTTTGGCAGCAATTACAGCCTCAAGTCTTTTTGAATATGATGCCACAAGCTTGGCACACCTGTCTTTGGGAATTTTTGCCCATTTCTCTTTGCAGTACCTCTCAAGCTCTATCAGGTTGGATAAGAAGCGATGGTGTACAGCCATTTTCAGATCTCTCCAGAGATGTTCAATAGGGTTTAGAGGTCTGGGCCCTGGCTGGGCCACTCAAGGACATTCAGTTGTTGTGAAGCCACTCCATTGATATTTTGGCGGTGTGCTTTAGGTCATTGTCCTGCTGGAAGATGAACCGTCGCCCCAGTCTGAGATCAAGAGCACTCTGAAGCAGGTTTTCATTCAGGATGTCTCTGTACATTGCTGTATTCATCTTTCTCTCTATCCTGACTAGTCTTCCACTTCCTGTTGTTGAAAAACATCCCCACAGCATGATGCTGCCACCACAATGCTTCACTGTAGGGATGGTATTAGCCTGGTGATGAGCGGTGCCTGGTTTTCTCCAAACGTAATGCCTTGCCAGAGTGACCATCGGGTTATTGATCACCTCCCTGACTCCCTGATCAAGGCCCTCCCCCAATCACTCAGCTTAGATGGCCGGCCAGCTCTAGAAAGAGTATTGGTGTTTCCAAACATCTTCCACTTACGGATGATGGAGACCACTGTGCTCATTGGAACTTTCAGAGCAGCAGAAATGTTTCTGTAACCTTCCCCAGCCTTGTGCCTCCAGACAATCCTCTCTTGTAGGTCTACAGGCCTTTGTCTTCATGCTTGGTTTGTGCTTTGACATGCACTATCAACCCTGGGACCTTATATAGACAGGTGTACAGGTGAATTTACCACAGGTGAACTCAAATTAAGCTGCTGAAACATCTCAAGAATGATCAGTGGAAACACCTGAGCTCAATTTAGAGCTTCACAGCAAAGGCTGTGAATACTTATGTACATGTGATTTTACAGTTTTTTGTTTTTTTTGTTTTTTTATAAATTTGCAACAATTTCAAAAACTCCTTTTTAACATTGTCATTATGGGGTATTGTGTGTAGAAGTTTGAGGAAATAAATGAATTTAATCCATTTTGGAATAAGGCTGTAACATTAAAAAAATGTGGAAAAAGTGAAGCGCTTTGAGTACTTTCCAGATGCACTGTATACTTATGAAAGTACATATTCTGCATGGACCAACACCTAAACCCAACTACTACCTAAATAATTAATAATTAGCTAATTAAGAAGAATCAGAAAGAGCTTTATTGCCAGGTATGTTCACACATACGAAGAATTTGTTTTAGTGACCGAAGCTTTTACAGCACAACAGAATCAAAAACCAGATAATAAATATATTTCAACTAATTGTAGGAATGTGACTAAAGACGGGACAGACTAGGGCTGGGCGATATGGCAAAAAAAAAAAAATCTCGATTTTCTCATAAAGTTTGACCGATTCACGATTTCGATTTCGATTTTTTTTATTTATTTTTTTTATTAATTTAGTTTTTACTGTGTAACTACCTTACCAGTTTACCTTGTTCATTTAAATTTAAATAAATGCCGAAACTAGTTTTTTTCATGCTCACTTGTAAAAGAAAAGCAACTGTGTGACTAAACGTGGTTATGGCACTCTCTCATGTAGGGATGCTAAACACCGCTACAATAGAAGTCACAGCACCCGTATTTATGTAGAAGTCATATGTTGTGCAGCTTTGGGCAATTTTTTTTTGGAGAGAAAATGACCAAAATGTAACGTGAAGATTGAAAAGGATTGGAGGGGAAATAAATATTTCAAATCTCTGTACATAACAGAAAAATAAACAATGATAATGCAACAATAGTTTATCTGTATTAGTGGCATGGCAGAAATATATATTTAGACAGGCCTTGTCAAAGTGAGCGGGCACTTTCACTAATAAAAAATATAGCACTTAAATTATTTCATAACAATCAATAAAATAACAGCGGTTTTATATCAAAAGTTGGTAATGATATAAAAAATACTACATTTTGATGGTAAAATATAACCATTTAAATGATTTCAGTATTCAAACATTAAATAACGAATGCATCAAGTTAAATATAAAAAAACAAATGAATCAACACAGCATATCAGGATATAAAGGACTATATTTAGCAAAATGCTGCTCTTTTGTTTTATGTTTACTTCAGTAATTCCACCCGGGAGCTGTTTTGCACTGTGAAACTGAAAACACTGAAATAAGTAAAAGAAGGGCATGCATCGAGTACTTTTGTCCGTCTCATCATTTGCTCGAGCATGAATTAACGAGCTGTTACTCTGCCGCCGGACATTGCGGAGAAAGTTACACCTATCATCATGCATAAAACAAAGAATTAGAATTATTAAAGTGGCGATCGGGTGCGGATATATATATCAGATAAAATAATATGTGCGGGCGGGTGGATGATTAGAATGAAGGAGGCAAGGAGCGGACCTCCGCCTGTCGAGCCTTCTCTCCTCTCCTCGCGCGCGCGCGCGCGCCCGTCTCGCAGCTCGCGCGGGAGAGACAGGCGGCTGCGGGACCGAGCCGCGACATCAACACACAGAATCAGCAGGGGCGCAACTACCCATTTACTGAGGGGTATGCGGGTTCAAGTTTTGCCCACTTTCCTCACTAAATGATTATTGCACCTTGACATGCCTTGCTTTTGTATTTTTTGTACATTTGTCGAAACAAAATGATAGATAGGAGTCCTAAAGGGCAAAAGAACTTAAAATTGCAATCACTTCTCACATGCATACTGTGAGAGGTTTAAGGTCTGTCTTTACATAAATAATTGACTGAAACTGCTATTACACCTCTCACAAAGTGAAATAAAAAAGACTGTAAAATGTTTAGTGTAAAAAATAAACAGAGACAAACTGCCTGAAATGTTCTATTTCATCAAAATGTTATGGGCAAACGTTTTTGGAACTAAATTGAATTAGTTTTGAGCACAAAAAGTTACCAAAAGGCCTGATTTATCAGTATGATACATAATAAATTTATAAAAACATCTATATTGTATAAAAATGGATCTTGATAGAAGGATTAATAAACATCTCAGTTCCAAAAATGTGAATATTCTGATTATTTGTTCATATGTCAGTTTAACAGGGTTAAGAATCATTATAATCAAGTATATAAAATTTATATAGGGGAATTTTAATCCAAATATTATTTTCTATTTTGTCTGAAATATATTCAGTAGGCCCACAGTAGGATTTTCAGCCCATCATTGAGTCTATGTATTTACTTATGTAAATGTGTGTAAATGTATATTTACTCAGTTTTTAAATTCATTTCACTAATATTATTGTAATATAACAATAGTAATATTAAAATGTTTATATTATTTACAATACAGTTTGTAAAGTAATATTTTTTGCCTTTTAGTAGATATATTATATGAGTGACTTGCTTTGTTTACCAAATAAGCGGATCTAATTTGATTTGCAATGTAAACATTAAATAAAAGTTAAAAAAGGTATTATCGTTTACTTCATATATATATATATATATATATATATATATATATATATATATATATATATATATATATATATATATATATATATATATATATATATATATGTTTTTAGTTATGATAATCCTAAAATCATTCCGCATAAATCCGCAGACTTTTTTTTACAAAATTCTCAGCAGAAATAGCAAAAAATATCTGCACATTCTGTCTGGCCCTAATAGGTCTGTAAACATACATTTTGTGTGATCCCTCTTATTTTGGCAAATTAATTAATTAATAATAATAAATAAAGAACATTTTTCAGATTATTCTTATAACTTTTGACCTCAACTGTCTGTAAGTATGATTTGACAGTTTATTTTGATGAATCTTTTACATCTACATGAACTTTACACTTGGCTGTGTGACTGCATGTTATTGTTTTAAATGATTTTAAATAAAATATGTGTGTCAACGTATGCAACTCATACCTATAAACTCTCTCGTTTTTGCCGTATTAATTCTACCATATTTTACCATTCTATCCACTCTTCCGTGTCTGCATTTTCCCGTATTTCTTCCGCATTTGTAATGTTTCTATGAAAAGTGAAAGTAGCAGCTACGTCGTTTTGTGATTGCAAGAACTGTTTAAGAGAAATATGCTTTCGCATTATTTTGGATTGACAGCATGTTGAAATTAATATACAAACGGCCGCATTCACGTCCTTTCCAGTAAAGCTTTATGCGTCGATCGCCGCCCTTATGCAGCCTCTGATCAGTAAATTAAAGTATAACGGTGCTGACTGACGGACGCGCTCCATAGTGATAAAGACGGGTTCTACACGCGATTTGATTGAATGAAAGCGGATAATTTGAGATTCGGGTGTGTGAACAGACAAATACACTTAATAATATGTAAACATGTTTCATTTTAAACACAACTTATATTATCTTAAATGAGCATAAACAAAACTAATGTTTTTATTGCATTCCTAAAGTCACACCTTATCAAACAAAACAGTGAATCAAACAGATTCATTTGCTGCTCTTCACTAAATAAATATAACTTCAATCAATATTTAAATGCAGTAAATACAAATTTTATCTTTTGAAGCTGACGGTCCATAAATTTACGACTATCAAGTGTTTACCATAAAGTCAACTTTACGCCAGCCCTATGGCTTAGCCCATATAATTATACTGTTTTTCACATATATACACGATGGAAGTATGCGATTTCGGACGCAGTGCAGGTGTGTCTGCGTCACTGCCCCCCTGCCTGGACAAAACCACCTCGTCTGCATTAATGTTTATGTCGCTCCCAAAAACATTAGAAGTTGATTAAAAGTATGGTAATAAAAGTGTGGGTTAAGCTTACCAATCTCTTATTATCCAATTTGTCATGGCAGTTTTAATTTTAAGCCATTGTTTGTTCTTTTTTTAGTTTCTATTTTGCGCTCCACGTCTCTTCACTCTTCTCTCTATTTACAACATGTGACTGAGCAACGGATCAATCAAATGGTCAAAGAAAGGAGGGGTGGTATATATTTTTTATTTAATAAAATACGATATTATATTAATATAAAACGCAGAATAAACATTTTAATCAAAAATATTTATTTATTTTTATTATTTGAAACTTTTAATAAGGATAATTTCAAAAATAGTTTTGGCACAATGGCGCCCCCCCATGTGTGGCGCCCCTATGCGCCGCATATACTGCATACCCCCTTTTTGCGCCACTGAGAATCAGCACAATTCAGCACGGTTGTCTAACAGTTTAGAACGGTTTGGCACGATAGTGGAAAAGCGGCTTTAATATTTTTATTAAAAAAATCGCGATTTCTCGATTTTATAAAAAATAAAATCGTCTTAAAACGTAAATTCGAATTAATCGAAAAAAATCGAAAAAAATCGCCCAGCCCTAGGACAGACTAACAAAAACAACTGCAGAGCATGACACGGAGGTAGCCATTGTCATCTGTGCCATCTTGTGTGAATTTACTGAGGCAAAATAATAGTTAATAAGGTTAATAGCAAGAATTGTACCTTGTAATAAAGTGACCGAATATATATTAATTTAGCTCCTGTTGCTTTACTTGTTAAGTTAAAAAATATAGAACTGCATTTCTGTTCTTACAAAATGCATCAACATTTTCAATTTCTTGCTTTCCATGTTTTCTTTTACAATTACTTTGAGATCAAGATATAACTGAATCCCAGTTAAAATCACATACATACTAGATTTTTACATTATATAAGCATCACTCACATTTTCATCACAGTTTAAAATTAGCTGTGATGAGGGAAGGAAGTTATCAGCATGTTGCAGCTAATAAGGCATTCTCAGTTGTTTTGATGTGGTGTTCTGTAGAGGTTAAATGATTGCTTGATTGTCGCTTTTTTCAGATTAAGCAGAAGATATCGATTTATTTAGCTGAAAAGGAAGCTTCGCTATTATACAGCATGAAAGTGGCAACACAGTATTAAGTACTAATGTAGCATCTATTGAACACAAATTAGAGAATTGTAGTATATGTTCAATTGAGGCTGATAAGATGCTATTGCTAACAGTTGCATTGTTGTATATATGCAGCTGGTCACTTTCATGCATTCATTACTCTATGAATTTGCATATTTAAATTTAATCACATTAGAATACAAAGTGATATGTTGTTCATATAGACAATAAACAAGTACAATTTTAGTTCTTACGTTATACGTAATACATATTTCATAATTTTAATGATAATTGTGATTATCAATCTTTCCAAAAAATTTATTAATATAGTGGAAGAATATACATACAATATACACTATAAATTAAAATACATATCATTTTGGTTTTCTTTCCATTTTTAAATAGTTTTTTTATTTTAACCTTACGAGTCATTTTAACTAAAACTTGACTGACCAGATTTTATAACTTAAAAAAAGATAGAAACATGATTATCTTAGTTTAAAGAGTTATAATTAACATAAAAACATGTTGTTTTAATTTATTGACCATATCATTTATTTTTACAGTGCACATATTCAATAGTCACCATTTGAAGTGGATCAAAACCTTTCAAGTTGTCCTAAAACACCCCCTATTTTTGTATTGGGACAATTTTGAAAAACTTTTTTTGATCCACTTTGTACATTACTTTGTTCCCTCACTTTGTACATAAAATAGACAAACTTTACAAATGTTGTAAAAGCGCTGTTCACTGATCATTTTGACATGTATTCATAAATTAACGTTTACTTATTATTAGTACAGTTATTACGTTAACTGTAATTATATAATTGTAATACACCAGTCCTTCTGCACCCAACCTGGTCGGCGCTGGGATCGAACCGGCGATTCTTTGTATGGGAGTCGGTTGCTCTAACAAGGAGGATAAAGACCATAGCCTCTAGCGTCTGTCATTAGAGCAACTTTAGAGGTCGAATGAGTGAGGTTTACCAGCATAGCACTTCGATAGCTGGCCTCTGTTATACTCAACCCCCTAAACCTCAATCCCATCCCAGACGAGCCCCCAAGTGTAACCCACCAGTCCTACTGCACCCAACCTAATCTGAGCTGGGATCAAACTAGCAATGGTTTGTATGAGAGTCGGTTGCTCTAACAAGGAAGATAAAGACCATGGCCTCTAGCATCTGTCGCTAGAGCCTTTAGAGGTCAGAGGAGTGAGGTTTACCTGCATAGCACTTTGCTAGCTGGCCTCTGTTATACTCAACCCCCTAAACCTCACTCCCATCCCGGACGAGCCCCCAAGTGTAACCCACCGGTCTTACTGTACCCAACCTAGTCTGAGCTGGCATCGAACTGGCGATTGTTTGCATGCGAGTCGGTTGCTCTAACAAGGAGGCTAAAGACCATGGCCTCTAGCGTCTGTCGCTAGACCCTTTTAGAGGTCAGAGGAGTGAGGTTTACCTGCATAGCACTTCGCTAGCTGGCCTCTGTTACACTCACCCCCCCTAAACTTCCCTCCCCTCCCAGAGGAGCCCCAAGTGTAACCCACCAGTCCTACTGCACCCAACCCGGTCTGAGATGGGATCGAATTGGCAATTCTTTGTATTGGAGTCAGTTGCTCTAACAAGGAGGGTAAAGACCATGGCCCCTAGGATCTGTCGCTAGAGCCTTTAGAGGTCAGAGGAGTGAGGTTTACCTGCATAGCATGGCCTCTGGTACACCCCCCCTATACCTCACTCCCATCCCGGACGAGCCCCCAAATGTAACCCACCGGTCCTACTACATCCAACCCAGTCTGAGCTTGGATCGAATCGGCAATTTTTTGTATTGGAGTCGGTTGCTCTAAGAAGGAGGCTAAAGACCATGGCCTCTAGCATCTGTCGCTAGAGCCTTTAAAGGTCAGAGGAGTGAGGTTTACCTGCATAGCACTTTGCTAGCTGGCCTCTGCTACATAATGTTAACAGATTCTGTTAAAATAAGGTAATAAAATATGATCTAACATGAATTATCAAGGTATAACAAATACATGAATATTTATAGGTTTACATTTCCTTTCAAATCTACAGTACATCTTTGTAATACAGTTCATCAGAGTGTTTTTACTTGTTGGCTGATTATGCGGTTATCAGTTTGTGCGGTTCAACATACTTATTATCAGTAAAATCCACAATCTGTTGATCTTTTGAATTCTGGCTAGTCAATCTGAAAGCAAATCTTGAGTCTCTATTATACTCAGATTTCCTCCTGCATCATAAAGAGTTGTTGCCCAGTCGATGGAATAGGAAGTAATAGGATTTAGGACACCCCCTTAATTTCAAGTATGAGCAATAAAAAGCACAATGCTTACTAGGTGCCATTAATAATAACAGTACAACTATACATATATATACTCACGTGCATTTATAAGAAGCTAAAATACACTGTAAAGTCTCTTGGCTGTTTCTAGACTTCAAAAGAAGAACACTAAATGAAGATACCGATATTTCTGATACAGTAATATCTTTGTCATACCACAATAAGAAAAACCCCATCAACAGAAATAGCTCAATGACCAGAAACACCGTTTTGAATGACTGTATAGCTAGGAAAGGCAAATAATAGTAACGCGATATTATTCGTCTTTTTAAAGTGTACATGGACAAGCTTAAAGGGATAGTTCACCCAAAAATGCTAATATATATATATATATTTTTTTTTTCTTCTGTTACACAAAAGATATTCTGACGAATGCTGACAAAAGCAACCATTGACATCCATAGTTAAAACAAATAGACTACTATGAAAATAAATGGCAGTTTTTTGCAACATTCATCAGTATATCTTCTTGTGTTCTACAGTAGAAAGAAACTGAAATAGTTTTTGAAAAAGTGGAGGGTGAGTAAATGATGGAGGGATTTTCCACTTTGGGTGAATATTCCTTTATGATATGTTTGGAGATGATGCCCCCTAGTGTCCATAAAAGACATTAACACCTTTTTTTATACTGTGCATTTGTGTATCCACGTGTATATAAAAGCACAGGTGTCAAACTCAGTTCCTGTAGGGCCGCAGCTCTGCACAGTTTAGTTCCAACCCTAATTAAACACAACAGATCAAACTAATTAAGTCCTTCAGGCTTATTTGAATCCTACAGGTATGTGTGTTGGAGCAGGGTTGGAAATAAACTGTGCAGGATTGCGGCCCTCCAGGAACTGAGTTTGACAGCCCTGGTATAAAGGGCAAGTTCACACACCTGATCCAGATCTTGCTTCCGTTCATGGTGTAGTACTGGCCGCAGGGTGAGCGCACTGCAGTGGTTTTAATGGAGGCTGCATCAGAACCGCTTGCAGGTTCAGTAAGGCAAAAGGCAGCAATGTTTTCTCCTATAAAAAAGAAAATAGCAGTAAAAACTTCATGTAACCATAAAAATATGAAGATTGTTTCTGGAAGTTTGTTTTGTTTTTTAATTTTCAGATTTGGCCTGTTAAGTTTTTGAAATGTTTATATATCAGTAGGATTTTTTTTCACATCACAGCACCATCTGGAATGTACACTACTTTGTATCTTGCATGTGCATCAGTCAGAAAACCAGTAATAAATTGGTACTTTCTTATATACTTTTCTTAAATGCTATTATTTTAAATACTTAAATACTTACTTACCATACAGCATATAAAAAAACAGCATGTTAGATGAGATGTCTAAATTCATAATATTTAAAATTCATTATGCAAGAAGTTCACAGATACCTCAAAACAATCTTGCTGCAATTCGTAACTTTTTGATTTAGTGGCCATCTCATTCATACAATTTAGTACAATTTGCTTATGCTCAAATAATGGTCAGGTTTAGTGGTGGGGTTGAGTGCCACACCTTTTTAAAATCGTACATTTTCGTACGACTGAATGAATTAGCCACTAAACTGACAAAACATAAAATAGTTGTTTCCTCGTGAGATTTGGAGGGGTTGGATACCCTACCACTTCCACTGACATTCTAAAGTGTGAATTCGATGGAGGTTTTACCATCCCACAACTCAATAGGACACGATTTATGAACGAAGAGACATAACTGACACCAAGATGTCATATGATAATGATAACATGGGGAATGTGAACATTTTTATTTATTGGACAGTTCCTTTAATGTCTGTAAATTAAACACATATACTTTAAGTAGTACAGTATATTACAGCATAAAACATTGATAAATAAGAATAAACCAATCAAATCTAGCTGTTTAAAAATCACTACTAAAGTTGATTTATACCTTTCACATTATCAAAAGTTCACTCACCAGTAGCCAGCTTTGGAAGGTATTTCTCTTTCTGCTGAGGGTTACCAAAAAGCAGGATGCCCTTGAAGCCAATGGACTGATGGGCTCCAAGCGTGATGCCCACACCCAGATCATGCATTCCCACAATCTCCACAAGTCTGGCATACTGTAAACACAGCAGTGTATGGGTTGTTGACGTGATGATGCATTTTCACTGTCACACATATATTCATTTTCATTTAAAATGCAATAAATAGTTAAACATTTCTTTGTCTTCCATGGAGCTCTCGTTATACAAACCATTGAACCTTTTATACATTTTTGAGCCAAATCTTAAAGCCGCCCTATGGTGTGACTGTCTCAAGCACAGTTCATTAAATTACATCTCTGATTAATTAAAATGAAAACCGTTAATATCATTAATAAATACTGGTGCCGAGCAAAGATTAGTTGTGATTAATTGCATCCAAATTAAATGTTGGTTTAAATACACACACATACATACAGTACATAGAAACAAAACTATTTTGTTACATGGATATTTAAATTTATATATAAATTATATATATTTATATATTTTAAATCTAAATACAAATAAACATTTTATCAAATATATGCATGCATGTGTGTATTTTTATATACACATAATAAATATACACAGAGTACACACACATATATTATGTTAAAACAAACTTTTATTTTGGATGTGATTAATTTTTGCCCAGCACCAATAAATACCTCAGGGCTAATTTTACAAGTGCATATTTTAGTAAATGGCAATCATTTTTCTCATCCATATATTTCTACAAACATAGGAAAATAATCAATTTGTCACTGAAAACCATGTCCTCTTTGTTGCTTAAGGAGCCCATTCAAGATCATGTGACTGAAGTCCCATGTGAAGCCCATGGCCTGTGAAAACGGTCTCAATTTTTCACATTTAACTTTTTTTAAACCACTATAAAATTGTTACGTTTTGAGGTCCTTTGATGTGACAGCCCCATTTATTGAAAATGTCCAATAAGCCATGTGAAATAAAATGTTATTAAAAGTTTCATATTAAATAAAGTGCGCTGTATGAAGATAGCAGTCCAACAAAGATTTCTTCTTGTTTGCACCATAGGATGTTTTTACTAGGGTTGGGCGATGTTGACAAATTTGCCATCGTACGATGTCGAATGTGAACATCGGCGATGGACGATGGTATCGTCGTCGTAGGCAGGGTGGGGGTCTTTGTTGTTAAATATCAATTAATTCATAACGAATTTAATAATTGTAGCCTATCGTTTTCACTACCTGACCCACAAGGTCTTTGCTTTACCCATAACCAAACCATAAATAAATAAAGTTATACACAAATTACCACCTGTCAATCACTTTTTTTCCGCGGGACTCTGGCATGATCAGGCGGAGTGATCTGTGTCCTTATAATGGCTTTTCCCCACAGCTGGTGGCGGAGACGAGACGAGAGTTCGTTTGGAGTTCACTGTAATTTGTATTGTGATTAATGATAACTTCCTTATTTTATTATTATTATGAGGACATAATAACAAGATGTAAAGAGCTCGACCGTTTTGGTCACACTTGCGCCTGATATTTTATGCGACCGAAAATATGTATTTGAAAGCATTTGTGCTAGTGCATACATTTTTACCGTGCGACCTGTTTTCACTGCAAAATCAATCACCGCGTGCGCGGATTTAGGAGACATTTATGCAGAATGCATCTTTGCACCTAAAGACACCAAACGCAGCGCTCAGGAACAGATTAAAACAGTTGTCATGTGAACTTGCTGAAGTGAAAAAGCCTACAATGCTTGCCCCGCCTTTGTGCTCTTCCTATTGGCCCACTCCGCTAGAACTGAACGCGAATGGATTGGTTAATATCAGCTGTCAATCACTCAGTCAACGCCTTCTGCCTTCACATGACAGGAGCAACAGCCGCGGAAATGTGACGCGCTGAAGATGAGAGAATGAAAATAACACTGACAGATTTAGTTTTAGAAAGCACCTAAAGTTAAATAATGACACATCCTATTAGTGATCATGTGCTGAATGTTAATCCACCATTTACACTTTTCCAAGAGTGGATAAAAGACTTCCAGTGGCTTCAAGTCCGCTATGAAGATAACTAAAGCATTCACTGTAGAGTCTGTGGGACGGGGTTTACAGGTAACAGCGTTTGCCACTGAATCTACACATTAAGCGCGAGAGGTGCTGTATAATCCTCACGATGTATTTAATCCTCACGATGCTGTCAGCCGTGCAAACAGCAGCTATAAGTATAATATAACACAGCTCATGAAAAGACCGTTATTGCTATTAAGATGACATGCAAATATTAAGTTATATATCAATATACATGTGGGGCGGGGCGATGGATCAAGATGCCGGCTCAGCATCGTGAAGTTTATCAGCCATCGGCGATGGACGATGACATCGTCTATCGGTCCAACCCTAGTTTTTACAGTACAGTTCAGTAAAAAGTATATTAAAAAAAAAAACCTGTAAAACAATTAGTCAGTCAGTGATCCCTTATATTTTCTCTAACATCAGACATCAAACTACATAAATAAAACTATTCTTTCTTCAAATAGTATTTTTTTGTTTTGTTTCAAGTATTTTTACTGCCTACTGTCAACTAACCACATGCATCTGTCTTATAGCCCAATGAGAGAAGAGTGTTGATGAATCTGCAATCTAACCTGGGTGTTGGTGAGGCCCACGCCACCAAGATCTGCAGGCACCTGAAGACCAAAAGCTCCCATCTCCTTCAGACCCTCCAATGTGTGTTCCTCCACCTTCTCCAGTGCATCATTCTTCATCGGGTCATTCACCTCCTAGAAAGCCACAGAGCCACAATTCAAAGACTACCACAATATAATTTTAAGTGCACAACATGGAAGCAAATAACTTTGAGCTTTAAAATTGTGTAATGCACACCTAGTCATGGGTTATGCCATTTATATTAGGGTCATTTGACTACAATAACAACCTGCAATTGTATTGATCAAATCTGAACACAATGGTCAATGACAGCTTTTCTGTATGCCTTATATCAGACACAAAGTAGAATGGGAAGACTGCGTTTATTTGATTGATTTACAGCGTGTATTTGAATTAATAATCAAGTCAGATTGTGTGTGCATGTAAATCACCTTCTCTTTGCTGAGCAATTTAATGTAGCCAATAAGTAGCAAAGCGAATTTATTAAATAAACATTGTAAGGCAGCAAGATCGTGTGTCCGGAATGTTTGTGTTTCCATCAACAAAGGCACAGCATGTATATAGAATGGTTACTAAAACAACTACAGTCACCCATGAATTATATGGGTTTTAGCACTTCAGATTTGAGTATTTACAATGACCATAGGTTAATATAATAAGTATATTATGTAACATAATTAACACGATGTGCTTAAAAGTGAATCAATATTGGTTTGTCCTGTTGTAGACACCCTCTAACGGTTGAATTTTTCTCCTAATTCTCTCACAATTATCCACTGGTGGATTTTTGGTATATATTTTCTGTAGATGTTCAAATAATTAAAGAAACCCGTCCATAAAACAAAAGAACTGAAATTAACTCACCTCAAAAAACTTACTGCATGGTCCAACCAGCTCCCTGAGGAACTGTGACTGCTCTTCATTGAGCACTATAAGGGTTAAGAGTAAATATTTAGAATTAAATTACATTAAATGCACCAAACAACACAGATGTGATAATGTTTAATGCATAAAAACAGCACAACAAAAACTATAAGAAATAATATGGTCATTTCAGGATAAAATCAACAATGTTTCATCGTTCGAAATATTCAAGTTGGGCCAGGTCCAATGGGGTATATGCACAAAACATTTAATTTCAGTCCGCTTCCGGTGAATTGTCATCCCATACAAAAAAATAAAAAATTGCCACGACCTTCACTGGCCGGCTGTGATATGATATAAAGTGGGTGTCAGACCAAACAAGAAGAACAATAAATTATATTTTTCCACGCCATGTCTTTAAAATATGGAAATTAATTTTACCCCAGTATTTTCAATGAAATTTCTGAGCTAGCCTGCAGCTAATGACTGCAACTTCATCTCTTTTTACGCTTTAACAACCAAATGGATGCTTAAGTCTATTTAACTGATTGTATGTTAAATACATTACAACATTGATGCTGTTATAGAAACCTTATGAAATTAAAAATAGTCACATAAACCTTTCACCGGAAGTTTATCATTGGCTAAAAAAACACTAGCTGTGCATATACTCCATTATTGCATCTAAAACATGCTTTGGCACAAAAAAAACAAACTCACCTGAGGGATAGGGAAAGACCTGAGAAGTGCTGATTTGTCCCTTGAACATGTTGACAGCAAAAGACTTTGATTCCTAGTAAATTAAAATAAAAAGATCATACTTTCTACATTATCAAAAGATCTCATTAACATGTCATTACCTTTATTATAATTTAATTATCTCAAGAAATTAAAAATTTAGCATTTCAATATATGATAAGACTCTTAAACACAGATTAAATTTGTCTGAATTTATAAGCATATACATATGCATAAAAGAATATATACACAATATGAACATCTGCATAAACACTCACGTACCACACTAACGGCTGCTTTATCAACCGTCTCAGCTGTTGCAGTGGTGTCTCTGCTGACTACATTCTTGTCCAGAACAGCCTTAGCAAAAATAACAAGAGTAAGTTATCAGTCTGTTCACATCTGTGGAGCAAATCTACAGTATTCTCATGTTTTCAGTACTATACAAACATTACTATACATCAGGGGTGTCCAAACTCGGTCCTGCAGGGCCGCTGTCCTGCATATTTTAGATCCAACCCCAATTAAACAAACCTGAAACAGCTAATCAAGCTCTTTCTAGGTATACTAGAAACTTCCAGGGGGTGTGTTGAAGGAAGTTGGAGCTAAACTATGCAGGACACCGGCCCTCCAGGACCGAGTTTGGACACCCCTGCTATACATGTATACAATAATAATATGATATACAATATTGTACATGACTTAGATCAGGGGTTCCCAAACTTTTTAGCCAGCAGCCCCCAAAATTACAATGCCAGTGACTCGTGACTCTCAATATCCTCTGAGGCGATTATAAATATATAAACCTTACACATCAGCACACACATACCAATAGGCCCAAGTCTATTGATCACTTAATTTTGAAGAACGCCACTCGGAGATCATCCTCCATGTTCAGTTGTGAACTATTGTGAACAGTTGTGTACTATTTTTACTGCTGTAGGTTATGGATAAAATATGGTAATTCTAATAGTTAAATAAATTAAATAAGATTTTTGGAAATCACCAAGCGACCCCCATGTCATTGTCCCGCTACCCCCACTTTGAGAAACACTGACTTAGGACAGTAGTTTATTGAAAGTAGATGTAAATCTAAAGAACGAGAAAGGTCTCACATTTGGTATGGACTTCCAAAGTTATTCTGACTGGGTTCAAGGACAGTGTGACAAAGTGACATAATTTCCATGGCATCACAAAAAGCCACAAATAGCAGCCAAGTAGAGCAAAGAGCAATGACAAGGATCACTAACCTTCCCTGATAAGCCCTCACTCACACAAACAAAACAAATAATGTCTTCTTACAAAACAAAGTGATACTGAATCAATCCTAAATAACTGTATATCTTCCTTCTAATCTCCAATTATAATTTCTAACACGTAGACTTGCTGTAGTTTAACCATAATATTTACATAACATGTAAGACCGCATGGTAAAACACAGAGTGCCAAGCCTGTGTGTCATGTGAACTGGATGTGAACTTTACTCCAGATATATATTAATGGGTGTCTCAGGACAAGCACCTGTTTTTTTCCATGGGACCTTATCGGATTGGCCGGAGCAGTTCACAAAGTACTTGAGTGATATAACCTGTTACAAAAAAAGTCATTATAAATACATAATAATGACATGAAGCCAATAGTCTCACCTCTGCAGTTTGGCTGGCATAAAGACGGACATTCTGAACTCCCACAAGTGCTCCTGATTGCCGCTGTGCCCTGATAAAGCAGAGGAAAATCAAACATAATCATAATTATTACATAATGACACACAAATAAACTTTTAATTACCTTTAAGCATACATTACATAATGCAATTTCATGTTTTAGCTTTGCTATCCTGATATATGTGATTCAATATTTTCTAAATATATATCAATAATTAGCTTGTTACATTTGTTTATATGAAGCTAGCTGATATTATTTATATATTTTACAATTACTTAACAGGCTATATAGTATATATAAACAGTAGTCAACATTTAAAGTGCATCAAAAGATTTTTAAACTGTATATCCGATAACGTCTCATTGGCGAAAACAGACTGTGATAATCTTTTTAGTAACGTTAAACACAATAAGCTTTCTCGAGCTGAATGAAAACAGCGAGTCTCACCCAGTAATAGCTGGCTGCAGACGGAGGACGGAGCTGCAGATTGCAGGACTCGTAACTTTACGCAGCAGCATTATTATGATGACGACCAGGCCGAGATTCTTCTTTCTTGCCGAACGTTGTTTATCTCCCTTCAACCGGAAGTGTGAAACTTGCCTATGGATCGAAGACGAATTAAAAAGTCAAGAAATGTCGATAAATAAAAGCACAACAACGTCCAGCAAGTGGTGAATCAATTCTGGACAAGACTGAGCGTCCTACAATGCAGCAGAACCTGTTTTATTTCGTCCTTGAGTGACTCTTCTCTTCCAGATAGTGGCTCTTCCCACCGCAGACCAGAGACCCTCCTCCTGTGCACAATTATGGCGGCACACGAACACTTCTGATACAAATGACAACTGAAATGGCAGTCAAAAAATGAAAAGTCCTGTGAAACGACGTGCCCTGAGTCACCGCACTGCTTACCGACTACCGGAAGTACATATCCTTTACGTTAGCACTAAAGGAAGAGTCATGTAACACCACTGATCTCAGATCAGCTTTTACAGACACTTCGGGGGAGGCGCTACAATACCGCTAATTATGTTTTCTTTTTCGACACAGTGAAGCGACAGGGAAAAATAAAATGAAATAAGTTATAGAAGATTTTACACCATAAAACGGATAGTTCCTTGATTTAGTTCCTTGGTTCTTGATTCTGATTGCTTGAGCTGCGTAACATGTCTGTAACTGTTGCTTGGCAACCATTTCACTATCAGTTCAGTTTGCAAAGAAACTTGTTAGCTTTGTTTTGTTCTGTGAACCCACGTATATGAAATATTTGTATAAATAAATGTTTAATTTAAGAACGTTTATAACATCGAAGGTGGGGGGTTGGGGGGGGGGGGGGGGGGGGGGGGGGGGGTTGGGGGTTAACTTTCCACACCCATGTTATACGTGCTCTGTAAAAATAACTTCACCAGGCTTGTTTATTATCAAGGTAAAATATGATAATTTTCATAAATGAGCAAGTAAGCAGTGTAGTAGTGCATCACAATGAAATACAGATTAAATATTAAGTCTATAAGATTACATTTTGGAGGTACAACAGTGTTCAAAGGGCATCTATTTTACCCCTTTTCCAAGATTTAAGATAAGTATTTTGTGTCTCCAGAATGTGTCTGTAAAGTTTAAGCTCAAAACACCCATCGGATTATTTATTATACCTTTAAGGCCGTACTCACACTATGTACAGTTGCCTTGAACCGGGCCAAAGCACACTTGTCCCCCCTCCCGTTTCCCTCGACGGCCCGCACTCACATTTCAGGCCTGGGCACGCTTACGTCATCGATGATGCGCTGTTCAGTAAGCGCTTTCGCTACTCAGTGTAGATTTCTTTAGTTATATCGTTTAAGTCGTTTGATATGTGGTGACATATGCAGTCAAATATTTTGCCGAACAGATCAGCCACTTTTTACGCTCATAAAGTCCTCGTGCTGCAGGAATTAGGAGGTTTGCTGAAGGTGCAGCTGACGTGCAGTGAGAGGATTTTGTCTTTAATAAACTACGACAGTTTGCGTTCATTGAACAGTACGAATGATTAATTAATCCATATCAAACAGTCCCTTAAAAGGATTGGATTTTCCGCTCTGAACACATTGTAGTTGTTTTTGCTGCCTGTGCCTTTATGCTAGTTTTCCCCACCCACCGTTCCCACATGCCTGTCAGAGTGCGCCTCAATCTCTGCCTTGGCTGTATCAGATAAACGGCACAGTAACAGACATGAAGGAAGCAAATCTCGCGTAACATTTGTGAGAAATTCTACAGTAAGAACTTTCGCAATGATTATTTGTATTTTTTGTGTTGTGGAGTTGCAACGATGAGTCACACACTATGTCCTTACAAAGTTCACACACGCACAGACCATACCTGCCATAACTCCTGTTTTTCCCGGGAGTCTCCCGTATTTCAGACCCATCTCCCGTTTTGTTCTGTCTCCCAGAAATCCTCGGAGTTCCACCCCTCCCCCTGCGGTCCTCAGCTTTTTGGTACAGTCCCCGGATCACCCACCGACCATGGTAGTACAGAACATGGTAGTACAGCGAATTCTCATTCTTGATCACATTTAATGATGATTGATGATCACAGAGCGCTCAACAGATCTTTTAATCCCGGTTGCTTTGCGCATGTCCTGTTTTGTTGATATGATTTTACGTCTTACTACAGAGACATATTAATACGCGGCTGTCAATCAATTCGATGGGCGGGGAAACCGCACTCCTACGCCACATTCTGGTGATGGGAGGGATTTGGATCCTATTTTAATGCCAGGAAATAAAAAAAAAAAAGAGACTTGTTGGGTTTATATCACTCCAATATGACTGTGGACACACTATACCTACACACAGTTCTGTCCAAACAGATAATAAAATATGATTTTCATCATAGGTGCCCTTCAAGTATGTAGTTCTGAAAATGTTAGTGGAAACCTATTGTTAATGCATAAAATCTATCATGCATTAAATGTATCCAGATAATGAATTCACCATGAAATTCACTCAGTCAATGAGAAAAATCCAACTGGGCAATAGGGAAAACTTCACTTTTTTTCTTCATGCATATAAAAGGCACACTATGTCTTGATAAAAAAAAAAATATTCATAACATGTTAGTGCAGGGGTGTCCAAACTCGGTCCTGGAGGGCCGGTGTCCTGCAAAGTTTAGTTCCAACCCCAATCAGACACACCTGGGCTAGTTAATCAAGCTCTTACTAGGCTTTGTAGAAACATCCTTGCAGATGAGTTGAGGCAAGTTGGAGCTAAAATCTGCAGGACACCGCCCCTCCAGGACCGTGTTTGGACACCCCTGTGTTAGTGGTTGAGTACAATGACCAAATACCAAACCATTGTCTTGACTAAACAATAATACATTTAATACACTTAATGCTTTTAGAACATGGGTCTCAAACTGGATTCCTGGAGGGCCACAGCTCTACATAGTTTTGCTCCAACCCTAATCAAACACATCTGATCCAACCAATCAAGGTATTCAAGACTACTAGAAACTATTAAGAAGGTGTGAATTGAAGGTGGTTGGATCTAAAATCTGCAGAGCTGTGGCCTTCCAGGAATTGAATTTAAGACCACTGATTTAGAAAATTGACCCGACAACATGGGAACTCAGCAATACAAATACAGTTTTAGATAATTATGAGAAGAATTATAGTTTTGTATGTTAGTTACTGGTCTGCAAAAACAAAAGACTGCATAGAATATTTCATTAGGAAAATTTTGACTATTTCCCATTGATGGGTTGCAGCTGGAAGGGCATCTGCTGCGTAAAACATATGCTGGATAAGTTGATGGTTCATTCCGCTGTGGTGACCCCAGATTAATAAAGGGACTAAGCCGAAAAGAAAATGAATGAATAAATAAAATTGTACCATTTCAAATCAGTATGCTTCTATTTATTTAATTTAGGCTATACAATGCTATTTATTTATTGATGTATTTACTATTGGCAGAAAACAAGTTAATTTCTAAAGATTTTTAACGTTAAATTGCAGAAGGAATTTAAAATGTGTTCTTATATGTTCACTAATTAGTTCTCTTTAAGTCTAATTAATAAAATCAATTACAAAAATAAGTCAACAACACAAGTCTGGTGTGTGTTGTAATTGAACCCAAAGCAAGTGTTTGATTATGCATGATGGAGAGTATGATTTAAAGTTGTTTGAATGCAATATACATATGAACACCATCCTCTATTATGTGGCAGTGCATGAGATAATGGATATTGAAACAACATATTGAAACAAAATCACAAAGACGAGAAATTAAAACAACTGGAAGAGAACAAATGACTAGTTTTAGAGTTAATTCTATCATACATTTATTTGGAGTGAAGACATGCAAAAGTGACAGTATCTGAGGATATTCAAAAATGTAACACTTAAACATGGCATTCCATTGAAATTCAGTCTTTATGTAGCACCTGCATACTTTTCTATAAACTCATATAAAAAAGGCGCTATTGATTATCAGCCATATAAAGAGTCAAAAAAAAAGAAGCTCTGGAGTAGAAGAAGAATTAAACCACCCATTCTACCCAGAAAGTACCATTATGGGGTTAAAACATCCTCTGTGTGTACCGTTTTAGTACAATCATTTTATAACCTGCCTATTTGTGAGGATACTAGCAAGGGACTGCTGTCTAAAACCAGGAATCTGAAGAGTTCTTGACATCTCAGTTAATGATAACCAAATATGAATCCCTGGCTCCATTCAGCAGTACAAAGACAGATTTTAAAGCATACAGTACATCGTACACTAGAGAAAAGCTTTCAGAATTCCTTGGTACACTTTAAAGCACTACTTAGAAACATTATACATCTGACCCGCTGTTTCAAATGTTTTGAGTCCTTTTAAAGGTCTTTGAAGGCATGCCTTTTGTTCAGTTTTTTTAGTTTATTTTTTTTTTTTTTACAAAAGTTACATTTTAGGTTACCTTAAATTGATAGTTCATTTAAAATCGAACATTTCCTGTTGAATTACCCTCAGACTATCCAGAATATAGATGAGCTGTACTTCAGTAGAACATTAATTAAGATTTTTTGGTTGAAACTGTAGTCACTCATAAAATGAAAGCTACTGACATGGAGTCAAAAGAATGTAGGCATTAGAAATATAAATACAAAAAAGCTAATGCAAAGGCGGCATCAAAGCTTTTATTCTTTGTATTCATATATATTTTTGGTTGAGCATTGATTTGAGACTGATGTGCGTGCTTTTCAACAATATAAATGGCCATTAATGATACATTGAAGTCTTTTGGAGCTAAATGATTGATTTTTATAAGAACCTGAACATTATTTAGAACATCATTACCTTTAATCCAGTCTTAACCAGTGTGTTGATGACAGTCGGGAGTGAAATGTTCTGGTTGCATAACAACATATGGGCTAATGGAATAAAAACTGTGGTAAACTGTTAAGCAAAGTGGTACTTGCACTTATTCTGGATGCTGAAGCCTAATAAAAATCTATACAAGTAGCGCAAAGCCACAGTAAAGTTTGTGCCTGCATATAGGAAGTCCATCCACACTTTAATGAGCATGCTCAAGACCATTTGACTGTGGATAAAAGGTAATAATGTTCAGATTCTTGCACAGACCAATCATTTTACTTCATAAGACCTCAATGTATGGTCAGGAGCCACTGTTATTATTTCTATTTTGCATACGCGTTGGTTTTTTTGCTCTATAAATGTGCTGGTAGCCATTGACTTTCATTTTATGAATCACTATAGGGGACCAGAGTTCCAGCTTAAAATCTTCTTCATTGTTCTACTGAAGAAGAAAAAAAGGAAAAGTCTCATCTTGGCTGGCCTGATGGTGAGTAAATTAAAAGCAAATGTTCAATTTGGGGTGAACTATGCCCGTAAAGCTCGAGTTCCTGTGGATATCGTGTCCTAATGTTGGTCTTTATAAAAGGTGTGTAAAGCTTACTTGAACTTCCTTTGAGCAATATTTTCTGGCAAGTCATGAGAAGCCTTTGTAGATCTCAATCAAAGGCCTTCCAGCCATTTGTGGAAACATTTAAAGAAAATAACAGGACTCAGAAAACAAGGCTTTTTTTTTTCTTTCTTTTGTTTTTTTTTTTGCAGAAGAGTTATTTAGAAGGCCAGACCCTGTTGTGGTTAACACCACAAAAACCAAATGCATTTTGAAGTCTGTGCTATGCAAGACTTCCTACCCTTCCGTAAACCCTGTTCCTACCGTCAAGGACAAACACTAACTCTAAAGAGCTGCACTGATACAGTAAACTACATCTCTGTCCGTCGCAGAGCAGAACTCACAGTTATCACGTGATTACAAACCTCCATCCTTCACTCGGGTACATCCTTCATTACATCACATCCACAAAAAACTCACTGGGGTTGCCCATGGCCAGGTGGAAGGACTGCCTGGAAGCAGTCAGCTCAGGTGGGACGGAGCCCAGGTCTCGGGTCGGGGGAGCTCCGGGAGGTCCGCCGGGGATGCCGGTGGGGGGTAAGCCAGGGTGGGGCGGCAGAGTAGGCGTTTGCGGATGTGGTGCTCCAAGTGCCAGATGTGGGTGTTGGGGCACCATCATCACCATCATTGGGTTGTATGGGATGGGGATGCCGGGCGGATACGGGGCGAGGTGAGTGGGCGGAACGCGGTGATGCGAGCGCTGACTTGAGCGGCTGTGTTCGCTGGGTGTGGCTGAGCCATGATCTCGCCTCAGGGTGCTGCGAACGGAGTAATCTGATTCGCTGCCGCTGCCAGAACGCGAGTCAGCGCCGCCCCCACCAGGAGATTTATCATCACGCACGCTTCCACCGACCGTACTCTCGGAAACGCTTTTAGGACCCCTTCTCTTTTCTCCATCACTGCGTGTGGAGCCACTGCTGTGACTCCCTGAGAGAGAGACGGAAGCAAAACAGCTGTTAGTACTCGATGCATCACATCGACAATTTCATTGGTTTCTGTTCATTTACAAAACTCCTATAGGTTGTTTTCAATCACGTGGTTCTGGTGAGGCGCGAAATTCGGATGGAAGGCAGGAAGTAAAAAACCGAATGGCGGACATAGAAGAAAGTTACAAAATAATTAACTTTGATGAATGCATGATTCTTTTTGTGAATTGTAAAACTGGCTATGATACACTCGATAATGCTTTGAAGATGATCATTTTTCTTGAAAAGTTTCACATACATAAGGCAAAAGTAATGTCTATTAATCTCTCCTTTAATTTTTTCTGTAAAGATTTAAAAATATTTTATAATTCTTTGACCTCAATTACAAGAAACAAGAAGGCTATAAAAACCTCTCTAATAATGAAAAAAGTTATCTGTACAATCTAATAATTTAAATATGACGGATCCCCTCATATATATGAAGAGCTTCCCCCAAAAATGTGTACAGTAAAGCGCTTTGAGTGTCTAGAAAAAGCGCTATATAACTGTAAGGAATTATATATATACATATATATATATATATATATATATATAATGTAGTATTTTTTTGTTTAATGTATATTCTGCATCACTAAGTTTTGTATGACTGTTACATATGTTACATGTATGCTTGTCAGTAACAAAAAGAAAAAGAAAAAAAAGAGAGGAAAGTAGGGCTGTGCGATTAATCGAAATCAAATCGCAATTTCAATTTGAAACATTGCAATTAGCTAATCGCAAGAGGCTGCGATATGAAATATATATGTATTTAACTTCCCCCACCAAGAGCAAATGCGTGACTGGCGTCTGTTTGTGACAGTCTTACTAGCTAATTGAGAGAGCACACTTTTGTTCTGCCCAATCAGAATTGCAGTGAAAATCCGAACTATGTGGGACGTCCACAATAAAACAAACAAACAGGAAAGGACGAATGAGTGTGATGATGGCGTCTGCCGCTTCAGAAGCATTAATAGACTAATTAATATAAATAAATAAAAAAAACAGCATGTCGGTAATATGAGAATATCTTGGTTTCAAAGTCAGACACCAAACAAAAACAGGTATTTTATAAGAGCTATCGCAGAATTGTTGCCACAGCATGAGTAAATTCAGCAACCAGCACCTTAAAAAGCACCACAGGTTGCAATATGAGGAGTGTCTTGCAAAAAGTTAACTAAAAGTATAGCCAGTGACACTCAATCTAGTAGCAGGCAACAGCAAAGTACAATTTAAGAGTTGTTTGCTACTATAAGTTAATATCTTTTAAGTTGCTTTTTAAACTATCACCCATTGCATTTTAGCAGTAAGAAGCTACATTACAGATTATTGAACTGAAGCAATTAGATCAAAATTGGATATTTTCCCCATATCGCACAGCCCTAGAAGAAAGTCCATATTTTTGTGATTTATACCATTTTACAAAGGAGATATAAATAGAAAATAAGCACATATATTGGGCATGACCCTTATATAATGAAGAGGGCTGAGTTTACTACTAAACTAAAATATATTTGCCAGTCATCGAGGCGGTATATACTGTACAGTATAAGCCATTACGTTACATGACAAAATAAATTTTATAGTGTTTGGAAGCATACTATAGATAATTACTTGAATTAAACTGTCGTAGTAATCATATTGTTGCTGTGATATGACACGACTGCAGTAATAAACAAATTATTCAACAGGCTTCAGTTCTCTATGCTATAATTATACACCATCACAATGCACCACAGTTTACACTAACGTTACAGTATTTATATTACAGTTTATCAGGTTAGTATGTTACAGTATTCTGTAGCATTCATTAACAAAGAGTTGTATACATTATACACTTTCCTATGTGGTTCAAAAACATGTTTATTATAAATTACTATAGTTTTTTCCCCATGCGGATATCTTCCAGACATCATGAAATAACAGATGAAAGCTTACAAAAGCCTGGTCGCATAGTCTACATTACCATTTATTTATTTTTGTAAGGGGGAAAAGTGCTCCACAATAATAACCATCTAGTTTTGTCGCAAGGGTTGCATTTCTTTTTTGTTTTGTCGCTGAACTTACCATCTAAAACATTCACCGCTGCTGCGCATCTTGATGTTCAAGTTAGGGTTGTTTATTCTGCCGAAATGCCAGTAAAGACTTGGATTATTGCAAAACATGACAGAGATTTCATTGCAGCGATTACATAGTAGGGTACGTTATTTATATTCTCCTGGATTTTGTTATGTGGTGGTGTTTGTGTCTAATTTTTATATAACACATTAACATATTTATACACCTAGCCAGGCCTGTATATAATCTTTATTGGTGCTGTCAAACGAATCATCGCGTTCAAAAAAAAGTTTGTACACATGGATGTATTGAATAAACATTTATTACATACCATCTTTTCTTCCGTTTTTCAGACAGTTTCTTGAACTTTCCCCTTTAAGAGCAAAAACTTTTGGAAGTCCATAAAAACTGTTCAGCATTTCTTATTTTGGCCAATTTCAACAATTATAAACAACATATAACAGAAACATTTGATGTTCTGATAGCAATTCCTATGTAGAAGAATCAATTCCTGCCCTCCGTCTGAGTCTCGCGCGTCATCAATGACGTCATGTGAAAACAACCTATTGGGAAAACTCCACTCTATTTACAGTTACTTCTTAACATTCAGAAAACATGTTGAAATCTGCACTCTAGTAGTTTTATTAACCTTTGTATACCAAAACTTTGCACTTCATTTGGTCGCTACTCAGTTTTCTGCCGCTGATGCTTGGAATCATCTGTAGCAGGCCTTAAAGCTCAGTACTTTGATTCCACTATCATCCTTTAAAAATTCTATCCAGTTAATAGTACAAGATCACTGTGCTTGTCTTTAGTTTTCCTTTGGTTTTATATGTTATTATCTGCATCTGTGAAATTGTATTGTGTCCCTGCTGCTTTGTATCTGCTTTTATGTTTCCTCTTGGCCAGGTCGTCATTATAAATGAGAACTGGTTTTCAATTGACTCACCTGGTTAAATAAAGGTTATTATTATTAACGTACTCGGAGCACAAAAACTTTGCCATGAAATATTGATTTGAATTGTCGATTTTTGCATAATGATCAGTCACTGTAGAAAACAGAGAATGCTTTTTGTAATCTAAAATATAATTCGAAAATCTAAATTCATTAAAATAAACTTAAATGATCAGAAATCTTTGATTAGAAGTTGATTCATCTGGCAAATATCAAAGGCAGGTCTATTTAATATAAAAGTTTAGCACATTGTTTGTTACATAGTGAGTGCTTTAAAAAGTTGCAATGTTTAAAATAATAATGATAATAATAATAATAATAAAAAAAAAAAAAAAAAAAATATATATATATATATATATATATATATATATATATATATATATATATATATATATATATATATATATATATATATTTATTCATATATATTTATTATTTTTTTATAAAAAAAAAACGTCTCTTACACTCACCAAGGCTGCATTTGTTTAAATAAAAAAAAGCAGTAAAACAGTAATATTGTGGAATATTATTAATATAAATGACAGTTTTCTATTTTAAATAATATGAAAAAATTATTTATTTGTGTACTGTATAACTAGAAGCTAAATTCTCCTTCAGTAGTCATTCTCATATGCTGATTGAGTCAAGAAATCTTTAAGATTATTATAAATGTTAAAAACAGTTAGCTTCTTAATATTATCACATTTTATTTCAGGATTCTTTGATGAATTCTTCAATTTAAAATCACTTAGCTAAAATATTGTTATGTTTGATCAATTTTATGCATCTTTGATCAATAAAAGTATTAATGTTGCCATTTGTTTGTTTATTTATTGCCACATCAGCAACTGATGGCAAGATAATATAGATAAAACAGTTCAGTAAGTCTCACCTATTTGAACAACATATATTATTAATAATAGCTAGGAAGATAATTACAGTGAACTAGATGAAGACTCGCTGACCCACTTTGACAGAATGGACACAGAGGCTGAATCAGATATTTATATTTGAGAAAATGACAGCAGATTTGCAGTTGAAATCAGACATTTACCAACAGACCTATGCATTGATCGAAACATACTTACTTGATCTTTGAAATGCTGTCAGGGGCTTTGTTGTAGTTATTGTCTTTATATTGGAGTTTATTTATTTATTTACTTTTCTTTTTTCCTTTTTTTTAAATGTAATGTATTATCTTTTTTAAGCTGTCACCATTATTTATTTATTATTATTATTTATCTATTATTATTTTTTATCTATTTATTTATAATTTTTTTGTGAATGTAAACATTCTAAGTAATTGTTATGTGTATACTATGGTTATAAAAAAAAATGTAAAAAAAATAAACAAATAAATAATATATATATCGATAAAAATATGCTACATCATAATAATGTTTCCATTTACATGCACAGCTTGTATTGTAACACAGGGTGTCAGTGTAGCTCCTCACCTTCACTATGCTGACTGCCTGCACTGCCTGGGCCGTAGCTGTAGTTAGAGAGCTCGTGGTATGGAGGAGGCTGGGTGGAGTAGGGATGAGGGTACTGGTACGTGAACGAGTGGAGCAGAGGCCACGGTGTCGCCCCTGGCAGAGGAAGAGGTGCCAGAGTGTCCTGGTCTGAAGCACCGCTGGATCCATCATTGTCATTGAGAGAAAGGTTGGCCATGTCTGAAACAAGTAGTAGTAAGAGACTGTATCAGTAAATAACAACAACAGCATTTTAATAGATTATGCTGTGTGTTTAAATATACTAAAAACACAATAACAAACAAAATCGAATTAAATAAATAAGGCTGCATTTATTTCAACAAAAGTAAAATAAAAGCAGTAAAATTGTAAAATACATTTTACATAATACATATATACATAATATAACTTTGTAGCGAGTAGGGCAGGGCCGAGAGCCGTAAGTGTGCGAGGCGGGTGGCGTGAGTGCCAACAACTGACACGTGGACCCGCCACGAGAGAGGACCAGGCCTGGACACTTTGTTTTATTTCTGCTTTCAGTCTGTTTGTTTGTTTTCTTTTTTCATTAATAAATTATTTAAAAGTTTGTCAATTCTCCGCCTCCTTCTTCCCAATGGCCAGCAATATCATTATATATTTTTTTCCCAAGTTTATTTTTCAGCAGCATTCCATCATTACTCACATGATCCTTCAAAAATAATTCTAATATGATTACTTGTTGAAAACAGTTGTGATGCTTAGTATTTTTCCGAGGAAACCATGATGTAAACGTTTCAAAAGTAACATTCAAAAATCTTTTTAAAATACATTTAATAAAAAAAAACTACTAGTACTAATACTACTACTAATAATAACAACATCAACAACTGATCAAGCAATTATGAAAAGTAGACTATAAATACTGACGACGACGACGACTACTACGGCGGCGGCGGCGGCGACGACGACGACTACTACTACTACTACTAATAAGCAATTATGAAAAGTAGACTATAAATACTACTGACTACGACTACTACTAGTACTAATACTACTACTACTACAATAATAATAACAACAACAACTGATCAAGCAATTATAAAAAGTAGACTATAAATACTGACTACGTCTAGTACTACGACGACTACTAGTACTAATACTACTACTAATAATAATAATAACAATAACAACAACTGATCAAGCAATTATGAAAAGTAGACAATAAATACTGACGACGACGACGACTACTACTACTACTACTAATAAGCAATTATGAAAAGTAGACTATAAATACTACTGACTACGACTACTACTAGTAGTAATAGTACTACAATAATAATAACAACAACTGATCAAGCAATTATAAAAAGTAGACTATAAATACTGACGACGACGACTACTACTACTACTACTACTACTACTAAAAAGCAATTATGAAAAGTAGACTATAAATACTACTGACTACGACTACTACTAGTACTAATAGTACTACAATAATAATAACAACAACAATTGATCAAGCAATTATAAAAAGTAGACTATAAATACTGACGACGACGACTACTACTACTACTACTACTAATAAGCAATTATGAAAAGTAGACTATAAATACTACTGACTACGACTACTACTAATAGTACTACAATAATAATAACAACAACAATTGATCAAGCAATTATAAAAAGTAGACTATAAATACTGACGACGACTACTACTACTACTACTACTACTAATAAGCAATTATGAAAAGTAGACTATAAATACTACTGACTACGACTACTACTAGTACTAATAGTACTACAATAATAATAACAACAACAACTGATCAAGCAATTATGAAAAGTAGACTATAAATACTGACGACGACGACTACTACTACTACTACTACTACTACTAATAAGCAATTATGAAAAGTAGACTATAAATACTACTGACTACGACTACTACTAGTACTAATAGTACTACAATAATAATAACAACAACAATTGATCAAGCAATTATAAAAAGTAGACTATAAATACTGACGACGACGACTACTACTACTACTACTACTAATAAGCAATTATGAAAAGTAGACTATAAATACTACTGACTACGACTACTACTAATAGTACTACAATAATAATAACAACAACAATTGATCAAGCAATTATAAAAAGTAGACTATAAATACTGACGACGACTACTACTACTACTACTACTACTACTACTACTACTACTACTACTAATAAGCAATTATGAAAAGTAGACTATAAATACTACTGACTACGACTACTACTAGTACTAATAGTACTACAATAATAATAACAACAACAACTGATCAAGCAATTATGAAAAGTAGACTATAAATACTACTGACTACGCCGCCACCGACTACTACGACAGTGACTACTACTATGACGACTACTACTACTACTACTAATAATAATAATAATAATAATAACAATAACAACAACAACAACTGATCATAACAGAGCAGCAAATTAGCCAATTAAACAATGAAGACTGGAATAATGATGCTGAAATTGAGCTTTGCATCATTAAAATAAATTACATTACACTACATTATATATTAAAATAGAAAACATAACTTCTGTAATGAAGATCATTTGTCAGAAAGTTACTGCTTTATTGTATTATTGTTCTAATAAATGCAGCTTCTGTGAGCAGAAAAGACTTCAGAAACATCAGTCTAATCTCATTGATCCTGTGGAAACCTTTGACCTGTAGGACAAGCCAATTCTACTTACAATTTTCACAGTTGCTGAAGTCTCCAAATATGTAGTAGCACTGTTCAGAGAAGGTGATCTTGTTGACGGTGTGCCTGATGAAACCAGCCTTCAGTAGGTTACTGGCATATTTCCGAGCTTCGCGTCTGTCCTGAAAGCCATCAATGTGATGATACAACCACTCTACCACATCTGAACCTGTATCCACAATCACAAAACCAGAGACAAACAAACACGAGATCAGAATAAACGCCTGTCAGTTTCATAATCATCAATAATAATTGTGCAGGTCTCTAACCCAGGAAAGCATTGGGAATGGTGATCTTCAGCCACATTCGATCTCTGACTTCCAGACCGGACTCTGGAGACGCCATGGCTTTAGCAACCGAGGCCATGTCTGAGCGAAGAGACAGGTTAAACTCATCAAAGCCTGCGGACAGAGAAACAGAGGCTTAGTGATGAGACTGGGAGGTGTAGAAACAGTGAAGGAGACTAAATATGCACAATATTTACGTTCGGTTTCGGTGACGGATGAGCTGGAAGTGATTGTGCTGCTGGGATAGGACGGAAACGCCCCTGTCAGAGCTACTGAGTGATTGACCCAAGCTGCTGGGTCTATGGGCCGGATTGGCTCATCTGATGGAAAAGACAGTCAAGAATGTTAGAGAATTTTTAGTAACACTTTAACCATTAACCATTAACTAACACTACTAGCTTAATAAACTACTAATTAGCTCTTTATTAATAGTCAGTAAGGTAGAAGAAATTTGACAAACATCAGTACTGTCATATAATCCAGCTTTTATCATCTCAGACTGTCTACAGTCAAGTCTTTTTTTATTCCAGAGAAATTTTCAAACAGTGATTCATGCTTTTATAACTCGTCTGGATTACTTTAACTCTCTCTATTATGACATTTCTCAGTTTTCTCTCTCTTGTCAGCAACTGGTACAAAATGCGACTGCTAGACTTCTCTCTGGCACCCACAAGTATAAGTCAGTACCTTCTATTTTATCTGCACTTCACTGTTTACCCATTAAATACAGAATTGATTTTAAAATCGTATTATTTGTATACAAAGCAGTCAACATTCTTGCTTCTCAGTACCTTACAGACTTGCTCTGTCCATATACCCCCTCTCGATCATTGAGATCTAATGATCTCAATTTACTCTCCGTGCCTAGAACACTCTTTAAAAAACGAGATGAGTGCCTTTGCAGTTGCTGGTCCTAAACTCTGGAACATTCTGCCAATTCAAATGAGACTTTCCCCTTCAATCTTTCTTTAGGTCCATTTTAAAGACCTATCTATTTTCTCTCGCTTTTAATTTGTTATTATTTTTAATTAATCATTAATTATTAAAGGTTTTCTTTTATAATCTGTTTTCTTCTGTCTTTAGTACTTCTATGTACAGCACTTTGGTCAACTTTGGTTGTTTTTAAATGTGCTTTATAAATAAATACTGTATTGTATTGTATTGTATTGTACAGAAGTTGGATTTAGATTTTGGGCAGGATTAGGGATGCAGAATAGGATCATACTTTATAACTACTAATGAACAGTTGATATCTTAATAACAGGCAGGTAATAAGCCAGTAGTAAACAGCATGAATTGTGACCTAAATTAAAGTGTTATAGAATATTTAAGATATTAACATAAATTCAAACAAAGCTATTATTGTGTCATTTAACTACATTAATTACAAAAATGTTTGTTGATGACAGAAGTTTAATGGTTTTAAAAGAATTCTTTAATTCTGAACAGGAATTAATTGGAGTCTAAATATTTATTTTAATAAAAAATACAGCACAATTAGTATTATTGTTAAAATACTTATTACAACTCAAAATAATGTTTGCTATTTTAATGTATTTTAAAATGAGCCCTTATAACGCATTTAAAATGTGTATACCATTGTTATATATATTTTATTTATATATATTTTTATGAAAAATCTGTTTTTACCTGCATAAACATTTGCTTTCATGATACAATGGTTTGTGGATAGGCTTAAATATTATTCATGCTAAAAAAGCATGTTACATACAATGAAAAAGCAAATCTATTTTGCAAATGTAAAATGTCAATGTTTTGCCACTGATATAACCTCAGAGACCATTTTAGAAAAAGTGTGGACATATAAAGTTACTTCATATATACCCAATGCAAAATTATCTGAACTTAAATTGCATATGTAAAAAATAAATTAATAAATAAATAAAATCAGAATAAAAACTCAAAAGAATAATAAACTATGTGTATCTGAAATATTTTAATTTATTTTAATTATGCTTTAAAAATGTATAATAATAAAAAAAAATAATAAAATATTACACTGAGCCCTAAGTTTTAACCAGCAGTGTATTGAGCATTTATTACACAGAGATTAAAATGCAACTCACTGCGTGGCAGGGTGAAATATCCTTGTGGAGAAGGGTCCCAACATTTGGCCACAGTCAGGGTGATGGGTCTAAGAAGATTCAAGTGACAATACAACATTGCAGGTTACAGTTTTCTATATACAAATGTATTTTTTTCCAATCATAATTTGCCACATTCTGTAGTTCTACTGTGAACGTTGCTGTGAGTCAGAATGATTGGATTTACAAAAACATTAGTGGGATACCAACAGGACCAGTTTTCTGAGCCTTAATTGTGAAAAATGCTTAGATGGGTGATAAAACACACAGCTAAATCTCCATAAAGACCACTATGTATTTCTTTTGTGCTTCATTTTGCTGTACTAGTAGAGCTAGGTGGTATGACGGTATTATTATTATTTTCTTTATTTAGCCAGGAGATCACATTGAGACATATATATCAGTATGGTTGAATGAAATGTGTACCATAAGCATTTTTTTATTCCGTATATACTGCGAAATGTAAATAAGTGGGCGTGGCTAACTCACATGCAGTATGAGTGATGCTGAGAAAGACACTCCATGGGAGGAGACTAGGCATGGGACAATAACCGGTTCAAGGTTTGTTACAGTTTGTAAAAGTCAAGGATTTAAAAGCGGCAACATTTTCTGCTATACCGTTCCTATGGTATATGTGAGGTTTTGTTTTTTTTTTTTTTACGTTTTTCACAACTATTTGTTTTACGGCAACAGTATCTTCAGCAGAAAAGGAACCTCTACATCAAAAGCTACTAGTTCAAAACATTTTAAATGTTTGCTAAAATAAAATATATTGTGTTCAATGGGGGAAAAATGTTGTTGCTTTTTTACCCAGATATTTAAAAAGAAGTTATTTTGGAGCAGTAATCACAATATCGTGATACCGTAAAACCATGATATTTTTATCCAAGGTTTTCATACCGTCAGAATCTTATACCAACCCATGCCTAGAGGAGACTGGGATTTTTGCTATTTGTTTTAAACAAGTAATGATCACTTAGTTTTAAATATTTATACAAGAACTGAAATTCTTTCTATTTTGTATTTTTTAAGAAAAAACGGTTTGATATTTCCTTAAAGTGTTACATATTTTAATTTCCATATCTAAGCCTTCTTTTTGCTGTTACTTACTTAGGATTTTTTTATTTCTGTGAGAAGATTACTTGTGAAACTTGAGAAATGTTTATAATGTTCTCAAATTACTTGAGAAATGTTTATAATGATAAGATCTTTCCACATAAAAGTGTGAAATGTGACATACAGTGGAATTTGTTGTTCATCTAAAGTCATATTTTGTTAAATATATTTATAAGGTTAAAAATAAAATACAAAATAATCAAATAAGATCAAGTCCTTTTCTTTTCTTAAATATCCAATCTTATGTACTAAATAAAGCCCTATTGTACATTTACTGGAATAACTAACTTTATTTTAAAAAAAAACAAAAAAATAAAAAAAAAACTAGATCCTGAAAGATATCGTTACCATGAAATAAACCCTCTCATACCATGAAATACAATTTTGGTCATACCGCCCAGCCCTATGTACTAGCATTAAAATATGCTAGTACAGAACATACCAAAAAGTAAATAAGAGATTGTACATTTTTCAAATAGAGAACTTGTGAGGACTCAAATGCAATTTTTATAGGCTCACCCAGGTTTGTGGACAATCTCACGCAGCACTCGGACCGCATCATCATTACTCATGTTCTCGAAGTTTATATCATTCACCTGCACAGAAAAAAACAACATCAACAGTAAATCAATCAGTTTAACAGACATTAAGACAGACGTAAATCTGCCCTGCAGCAGTGAAAGTACTAATCTTTTGTTTACAGGTAATTACTAGTGAAAGAATTAAAATGTTCGGGTGTAGCTGAAGTACATGCCGTCGAATTTACTACTAAGCCATTGAAGTCTAACAGGAATTAAAACCACATTTACGTCAGTCACCAGATCGTCCCGTCCTCCATCTTGTACATACTGTATAATGACAGGTCTTACCCTGTTCCTGAAATTCTTGCACTAATCATTTTTTTCTTCTTATAAATGCACACACACACACACACACACACCTGAAGCAGCATGTCTCCAGGCTCAATACGTCCGTCTGCAGCTACAGCTCCTCCCTTCATAATGGAGCCGATGTAGATTCCTCCATCTCCTCTCTCATTGCTCTGACCCACGATACTGATGCCCAAGAAATTATACTTCTCTATTGGACACACAAACAGATGGAGCACAGATTATGATTTAAACACAACTCATATTTAATCAATAGTAGGAAAGTGCATGTCATATTAAAAGAGAATATGACAGAGCTGATATAAATCTATTTATTCCACTGACCCATGTTAAGAGTGACTGTAATAATGTTGAGGGACATGGTTGAATCAGTCACACTGCTGAAAGAGGAAGCCTATAAAAGCAAAACAAACAACATCTTAGTAAAAGTGATATTATTTCATTTATTTGAATCACTTTCAGATGAAAAGTGTTTAGATATTGATGCTGTTTGTCGATAAGCATACATAGACATGCCAGCAACAAATTTGAGTCCCAAAAATTGTGTTGGATATCATCAAATATATTTAAACCAATTTTTTTGTCACTGATATAATTTTTGTAGCTTGTTTGACAAAAATATGATCACTTCTTAACAGAAGACATATAATTATATTTAAAAACACCTACATGGAGCACAAGTTTTTTGGGTTTAGAACAACTGTTAGGTTAAAGGGGTAGTTCACCCAAAAATGAACATTTCCACACCATTTATTCACACTCGCTTTGTTCTAAACTTTCATGAATTTCTTTCTCAGGGTTCCCAGACTGTCATTAACAGCAGATTCAAGGACTTTCAAAAGCACAATTATTTTAAACCAAGCAAACTTTGCAATTCATACCCCAGCATAGGTAGCGGCATGAAAGTCCTTACTCTACTGAACATTTACACTTACACTTAATATTTACGTTAAAAATGTCAAGAGTAGGGCAACACTGTGGCTCAGTTGTTAGCACTGTCGCCTTACAGCAAGAAGGTCACTGGTTTGAGTCCGTACTAGGTCAGTTGGCATTTCTGTGTGGAGTTTGCATGTTCTCCCTGTGTTCGCGTGGGTTTCCTACGGGTGCTCCATTTTCCCCACAGTCCAAAGACATGCGCTATCGGTGATTTGAATAAACTAAATTGCCCATAGTGTATGTGTGTGAATGAGTTTGTATGGGTGTTTCCCAGCACTGGGTTGCAGCTGGAAGGGCATCCGCTGCGTAAAACATATGCTGGATAAGTTGGCAGTTCATTCCGCTGTGGCGACCCCTGATGAGACTAAGCTAAAGAAAAATGAATTGAAATTCAAGGTCAACAGTAATTTTCAAAAATGTTTTGACCTTTTTAAACAGTCCTGTTCAACGAAACTTAATAAAAATTAGTTGAATTCAATACTGGTAAAATTAATATGAATAAATAAATAATCAAATGTGTTCATATTAATATTAGAATCAATATTAATAAAATGTGCATTATTTGTCAGTGTTATTGTAAAAGATTTAATTTTAAAATTCATTCGTTTTTTTTTTGTTCAGCTTAGTCCGTTATTTATTAGGCGGTTGCCACAGCAGAATGAGCCGCCAACTATTCTGGCATATGTACCGGATGCCCTTTCAGCCGCAACCATGTACTGGGAAACACCCATACAATCTCACACACACTCTTATACACTAAGGCCAATTTAGTTTGACCTATTCACTTATATTGCATGTCTTTGGACGGTGGGGGAAACCGGAGCACCAGGAGAAAATCCACGCGAACATGGGGAGAACATGCAAACTCTACACAGAAATGCCAATTGGCCCAGCCAATTTATCAGGCGGGACTCGAACCAGCAACCTTCTTGCTGTGAGGCGACAGTGCTAACCACTGAGCCACCGTGCCACCCTAATTTAAAAATGTTTGATTTAAGAATTTCAGTTTTTGAGAATCAAATACAATTGTTGAAATAAAACCATAAACAAAATGTAATTCAAATTTAATTCAAGCACTTTCAAGGACCTGTGTTTGTTTTTAAGTACTTTCCAGGCCTTGAATTCACATGTCAGAAATTTAAATACTTTCAAGAAGTGTGGGAACCCTGCTTTCTTCTGTTGAACACAAAATAAGATATTGTGAAAAATATTGAAATTAGCAGACACTGTCATCCATAGTAGAAACAAAAGATACTATGGAAGTCAGAGGCTGTTTTTAATCAGCATTCCTCAGTATATTTTCCACAAACAGGTTTGTAACAACTGCAGAATGAGTAAATGACACAATTCACGTTTTTGAGGTGTTAATCGCATTGGTGTTTCTCACCCTCTCCAGTCGTGGCCGCTGTTTCCGGCGTCTGCGGTGGCGTTTGAGCAATCTAGATGCTGTGCTCTGTTCAGTGGAGCTGCTGAACCTGATCACAAACATTTAGTACAATAAACTTTCAGAATTATGCACAACCTAAAATACTAGATTTTCATTTGCTTTTAGTTCAGGATCCAGATTTCATTCTAATAGATACCAAGTGGCAAAACAGCACAAAAATAGCTCTATATAAGTTTGTCTATTGAATGTTTAACTTTTTACAAATAAGTGTCTTGTTAAAACCAGATGCTAAGAATTTTTCTTCACTATGGTAATAGTACATATCTAACTGAGAGAGAGTTCTGAATTTATTGCCTTATCAGCTTCTCTAGCTATTTTCATATTTTATAAATATCACTTTACTATAATAATAAAAAATTATAACAACAAAAAGACATTGACAGTAATAAACAATATATAGGATAAAATACATACAAATAAGATATATATATATATATATATCTTCTTTGTATGTATTTTATCCTATATATTGTTTATTACTGTCAATGTCTTTTTGTTGTTATAATTGTGTGTGTGTACACGTGTATATATATATATATATATATATATATATATATATATATATATATATATATATATATATATATATATATATATATAAACAAACAAACACATATATACACACATATACAGTACACATACACACACATATATATACACACACATATATACACACACATATATATATATATATATATATATATATATATATATATATATATATATATATATACATATATATACATATACATATATATATATATATATATATATATATATATATATATATATATATATATATATATATATATATATATACATATATATATATATACATATACATATATATATATATATATATATATATATATATATATATATATATATATATATATATATATATATATATATACAGGGAGTGCAGAATTATTAGGCAAGTTGTATTTTTGAGGATTAATTTTATTATTGAACAACAACCATGTTCTCAATGAACCTAAAAAAACTCATTAATATCAAAGCTGAATATTTTTGGAAGTAGTTTTTAGTTTGTTTTTAGTTTGAGCTATTTTAGGAGGATATCTGTGTGTGCAGGTGACTATTACTGTGCATAATTATTAGGCAACTTAACAAAAAACAAATATATACCCATTTCAATTATTTATTTTCACCAGTGAAACCAATATAACATCTCAACATTCACAAATATACATTTCTGACATTTAAAAACAAAACAAAAACAAATCAGTGACCAATATAGCCACCTTTCTTTGCAAGGACACTCAAAAGCCTGCCATCCATGGATTCTGTCAGTGTTTTGATCTGTTTACCATCAACATTGCGTGCAGCAGCAACCACAGCCTCCCAGACACTGTTCAGAGAGGTGTACTGTTTTCTCTACTTGTAAATCTCACATTTGATGATGGACCACAGGTTCTCTATGGGGTTCAGATCAGGTAAACAAGGAAGCCATGTCAATTGTTTTTCTTCTTTTAGACCCTTTTTTGCCAGCCACGCTGTGGAGTACTTGGACGCGTGTGATGGAGCATTGTCCTGCATGAAAATCATGTTTGTCTTGAAGGATGCAGACTTCTTCTTGTACCACTGCTTGAAGAAGGTGTCTTCCAGAAACTGTCAGTAGGACTGGGAGTTGAGCTTGACTCTATCTTGACTCCATCCTCAACCCGAAAAGGCCCCACAAGCTCATCTTTGATGCCAGCCCAAACCAGTACTCCACCTCCACCTTGCTGGCGTCTGAGTCGGACTGGAGCTCTCTGTCCTTTACCGATCCAGCCACGGGCCCATCAAGACTCACTCTCATTTCATCAGTCCATAAAACCTTAGAAAAATCAGTCTTGAGATATTTCTTGGCCCAGTCTTGACGTTTCAGCTTGTGTGTCTTTGTTCAGTGGTGGTCGTTTTTCAGCCTTTCTTACCTTGGCCGTGTCTCTTGAGTATTGCACACCTTGTGCTTTTGGGCACTCCAGTGATGTTGCAGCTCTGAAATATGGCAAAACTGGTGGCAAGTGGCATCTTGGCAGCTGCACGCATGAATTTTCTCAGTTCATGGGCAGTTATTTTGGCCCTTGATTTTTGGTTTGGTTTTTCCACACGCTTCTTGCGACCCTGTTGACTATTTTGAATGAAACGCTTGATTGTTCGATGGTCACGCTTCAGAAGCTTGGCAATTTTAAGAGCGCTGCATCCCTCTGCAGGATATCTCACTATTTTTGACTTTTCGGAGCCTGTCAAGTGCTTCTTGTGACCCATTTTGCCAAAGGAAAGGAAGTTGTCTAATAATTATGCACACCTGATATAGGGTGTTGATGTCATTAGACCACACCCCTTCTCATTACAGAGATGCACATCACATAATATGCTTAATTGGTAGTAGGCTTTCGAGCCTATACAGCTTGGAGTAAGACAACATGCAAAAAGAGGATGATTGATATATATATATATATATATATCAATGCATTTTTTTTTCAACACATCCCATAATTTCTAAAATATTAGCCTCTACCAAATGGTTGATATGTTTGTTTATGGTAAAAGTTCCAGGCTTAATATATATGAAAAATCTGAAAATATAAAGTGTAAGACCAATTTATTTAAAAAATATATATATATTTAAAATAAAACATGTTAAAACCGTTTGGTAGAGGGATAGTCAAAGGGTTAAGGTTTAGGTTTGATAAAAATTGTACAATTTTGGAAGGATTCACATTTAAAAATATTTCATTTAAAGTCTCTCCAGATAAAAATGGTTTGTCTGATAACATTAAAAATAGGGCATTCCACAAGTATAGGTTTAACAGTTTGGTTTCTGTTGCAATATTGACATTTTGGGGTTCACCTTTAAGTAAATGTCCAGGAGTGAGGCTTGTGTGTCCGATATGGCATCTTGTGTAAACTATATTTAAGTGAAAACGGCTTCTTGAAAAAAACGTTGAACAGGATTTCATATTGTTTTTCAAGAACTGACTGGTTTGTTGTGTTTTGATATTGCTGTGAGTGACAGGCTATTGTCCCACCCTTCTGCTGAATATGAATAAGCTAAATTAATATTTAAACAAAGCAAACTGCAAGCACATGCAAATAATTTAATAATTCATATAAGTATGAAGTGAATTAAGAATAGTTGATTTTGATTAATCTAATCTAGGTCAAAATATTACCAAAATATAAAAAATTGCTCTAAAATCAAATCAAAAGTGCCTCAGGGGTAATTAATTTGTCGGTGCTCTTTGAGTAAGGGATTCATAAAGATAAGCAATGAAATCATAAGTCCAAGGCACTCGAAAAGTTCAAAAAAATGTAAAAAGCCTTTATTAACATGGCTATTCTATAAAACAGCACCTACGCATACAGACAATATAGGCGTTGATAAAATATAGGTATAAATAAAGGCTTTTTTAATTACCTTTCGAGTGCCTTGGACTTATGATAAAAGATGGCTTTTGGTATACAAATTCTATTCTGAGAGGCAGCACCATTTTAATAAAGGGACTAAGCCGAAAAGAAAATGAATGAATGAAATTTATTCTGATTCATTGCATTCAGGGGCTGGTTTTCATTGAAAAATACTATACAGAACGCGTTTTCTTTGATTTACACAACAACAGTGTTTTGGGGGCACAAAAATGCAAATTGGCTCAAATATTTAAAGTTGATACTTCAAAAAAGATTTTTGACATCCCAAAATATCCCCAGACCTGCTCATGGTATCATCGTCATCGGAGTCGCAGAAACTTGTGGTGTCCAGTTCACTGCTCATCACTGTTGTAGCACTCTCATATCCAGCCAGATGTCTGTCCAAACGGGACTGTCCATTCATACGTGGCCCTAAAACAAAAAAAGATCCAGCAAAATGAACACGGATTGCTTTGTCAACACAAAAGCTCCCAATAAGAATTATGTAATGTTAAACAAACAAGAAGAAACATACCGTGTTGCTCCAAGCTCTCTCTGGGTCGAGGTCTCTCTCTCCTGAAAGACACAACTGACTCGGTCTCTGTCTGATCATCTAAAGACTCCAGGCTGCCAGTGGTGTTGGGACTACACACAAACACACACACACACACAATACAATTACAGTGATTTACATTCAAGACACATCTGTACATCTTTGCATGCTGAGAGATCTTTAAATTTTTAAAAGCCAGCTGTCTTTAGCAAGCCAGTCTCTGATACAACACAGAGCTAGAGAGAGCTACACCGGAGGAAACAAATATCACCTCCATAACCAAAAGACTTTATTTCCAGTAACAAAATATAATTCTTAAATAATTTAAATTTAAACAAAAAGTCTACCTCCTTTTAGCGATTCACAGACAATTCAATATAATCAGTAACATTTAGGAATATTATCATTTATAACAACCGTTTTATAATTAGCATATGTTGAACTGCATTTTTTTTACTATGTCACAAAGTGCCACCGAATTTTAGAAAAGGTTTTGTATTTTATTTCAAAGCATTTTCTGGGTGCTTTTTTAAAGCATTACAAAGACAAGAACAAAAAGTACCATTTAGGTGAATGGTAAAACACATGCATGATCCTTTCTCTGCTCCGTAAACAAACAGTGCAATTGCACAATTCATTATTTGTGACAGGCAGACTGCACAAGGTAACCATAACTAAAATAATGTTCAGTATTTTGCTCAAGTCATTTCAGCTCATAAGAGCTCATTTATGGTCAGGAGCAATAGGTATTCATTTTGTTGTACCTTACTTCTTATTTTTATTTATAACTTTCAAAATACAGGTAGCCTGTAATCATGGTTACAGAAAAAAAAACAAATAAATAAATAAATATATCTTCTTAAAATAACATCACCTACATCTTGGATGGCCTGACAGCTAGTTACCTTATAGCATCTATTTTATCCTACAAAACTTTTTACTTATTTTGACTTATCTATTATACAGGTCAATTGTTTGGTAAGTGTGGGGAAAAACATCTATACAGCATAATATCATGATATTTCCTGTTGCAATACTATACTGCTACACTGACACCCATATCAATATACCACCAATAGTTTATTGTACTATTTTGGTTGAATAATAAAATACATTTCTATACAGCCCCTAGATTAGGGGTTCCCAAACTTTTCAGCTCGCGATCCCCAAAATAACAGTTCCAGTGACTCACGACCCCCACTATTCTCTGAGGTGGTTATAAATATATAAATATTGCACACAACGGTGAACACACACCATTAGAAACTATATAAACGAGCTTATTGACCACACAAAAAACTGCAACAGTCTAATAGCCATACAATCTTTAATAGTCATTATTAATTTGTTTAATTTAATATTAACCTCACTTAATGAGAATGATGGGCAGATTGTTTACAGTACAAGTCTATTCTTGGTTTAATTTTGGAGATTTGTATCTTCAGTCGTGACCTTTGTTTTTAGTGTACGTAAGTGCTGTACAGTTGTCATTGTTGTCATTGCTGTACAGTTGTCAAAGTTTAACATTGTGCTGTAAAAAAATCAACTGCTAAATCAATATGTTTTAGTTTTAAAACAGCGTTTTAGAATGAAAATGATCCGCATACACACTGTTGTTTCACCCAGCGTTTCTGAACAACTCTCTGTCCACACTATACCGCTGAAAACACACATCACGTGACCACACACACTCTGGCATGCAATGCAGCGATGAGAGCTGTGCACGTCGAACTGTTCATCAAGAATCTACCACTCAATCTAACCTCACTATATTTGTTAAACGTGATATTTAATTCATCTTGTTGTCTATATCTAACGACATATTCCCCGACTTTGGTCTTTTGAATCTATTGTTCTCAGAGAACGTGTTTTGGCTGAGCGCAAAGGTAAGTTAATACATTAAATTATGCAACCACGTTCACTGATTCGGCACATTTGACTGATTGCTTGCATTTATTTCCTATAATGTATAAACTTATTGTACGTTATACTTTTATAATGGCCATTATTGATTATTAAAACTGATAATCAACAAAAGAGAGGGTATGTTTAATATTTTCAATGAAAATGAAAGGAGGTAGTCAAGTTAATGTTACAGTGAAGATGACGGTCATATACACTCTCAACATTTTTGATGTCTGAAAAAGTTAATATCAAAATGAAAATAGGCAGTTCCTCATATCATTATATCCATTTTCACATAATCCGTTTTCATTTTATTGTTAGGATAGTGAAACGGTAGCCAGGGTGATGTGAAGAACGTTATGAAGTACACTGTTGACTTTGAAGATTTTCCCGACGTGTCCTCAGGAGTCTGTTTTCCATATCAAACTTGCGAAGTCTGAACTTACAAGGAAAGGATGCAAGACTGAACTGTGTGTAGGCTACTTAATATTGAGCATGGATGTCCAAACTCGGTCCTGGAGGGCCGGTGTCCTGTATAGTTTAGCTCCAACTTGCTTCAACACACCTGCCTGGAAGATTCTAGTATACCTAGAAAGAGCTTGATTAGCTGGTTCAGGTGTTTAATTGGGGTTGGAACTAAAATATGTAGGACACCGGCCCTCCAGGACCAAGTTTGGACACCCCTGATATTGAGGAAAAAGCACCAATCAGAGAGGCGAATGTCTGCAGCCCGCCTCCGTTTTCCCTCATTTACACTGACACGGAGCAGCAGCGTATTAAAACAAAAATGACCTCTTCAGCTTTTTCAAAAAGCTCCATTTTCGGCACTCGAAAACTCCGGTGTAGTGTCCACGGATGGCGTAACCGTAGCAAAACTTATGCGTTTTTAAACTAAAACGTATTAGTGTAAACGGGGCCTAACACTCCCGCCGTTTCATTAATCTAGCATAATAACCCCAGGGGTCATAATCAAATGGAATTGAATTGAAAGGTTAATGGCTTTTTAATGTTTTTTATTATGTAACTATTAAATACTATTTTTATCTTCTGCAGGTTATGGATAAAATATGGTAAATGTAATAATATAATAATGCATATGATAATTTTGGAAATCACCAAGCGACCCCTCTCCCCCCTTCCCCTCATTGTCTTGTGACCCCCACTTTTGGCTCGTTTCCACTGAGTGGTACAGTATAGTATTGTTCACATATGAGAAGCACTTCTCACAACACAGATGCTTTATACACATAAATACTTGTGTATAAATGTTTATTACTAACCTCTCTATGAACATGATTTGATTATAACTGCAGATCAATGATAGTGTGAAATAGCCTACTGTAACGTCTGCATTTACATAAAATAAATAAATAAATATATATGAACATATACAGACCCTTACAGTCTCCGATAAGTTACCAATTACAGAAAACTACACAGCAGACATTTAGTCCTAATTTGGGTTAAAAACAACAACACGAAATATAGCCCAGTCAGTGCCAACATCTCATCTGTGTCTGTAATCTTCAGCAGCTTGTGTAGCCTCTTGTTAGAAAGTAATTCTGTCATTCAGAGTTCATAATAGTCCAAAAGGTGATGATAACAGTTAAACATGGCAGTTTGTTCATGTTTTAGGTTGCAGAAGCATCATTTGCTGCTGTTTTGTCAGGCTTCTCCTTTGTTTTTTCGCTTTTCACTCTCTCGTTTGTCCGCATCTGAATGGATCGGATATCAGAGTGCTTCAATGATCACGCACACGTTAAAAATATGAGCTCAAAAAAATTGTTATATCAAATATAGACACGATCGTAAGCTCTCTAGACAAAGTGAAACCGCTCGCACTTTTAGATGAGCTCGTAAAACAATTACAGGACATGGCAGAATTTGTTCTTCTTGGCTTTGTGGCTGTTCATCAAGACGACGGCAAGGTTTGTTTGAGCTTGTGTCAACCATGGCTCGTTATTATATGCATAAAGTATTACGATAATGTCTCGGCTGTGTATTTAAAAAAACATGGCGGTTTCATTGTTTTGATTCTGGCCAGCTCCACGAGCTCGTGACGTATCTCTGTAACCAATCAGCATTCAGCTGCGCGTGTAACTCCACCTTTTTGTACCCATTGTGTTTGGTACCCCTTCGAAAGGGTGCCGAAAAAGTGGTACGGTACAGTTCGGTTCGGTACGCCTTTTGACAGTGGAAACGGCCATAAAAGCGTACCGAACCGTACCATACTGTACCACTTAGTGGAAACGGGCCATTAGGGAACCACAGCACTAGATGATGGTGTTTTTTTGTTGTTGTGCTGGTACACATTCAAAAGCTAGTCAAATAAAGATACCTTATGTCCAATCTCTGTGAAAAAATAGAAATGTCAAAAGAAGTGGCTCAGAAGAAGGTAGTCTATGGAGACTACAGAGTGTATTTGTGCATCCTAAAATTCCACATTTAGATGCTGACATTATCTTTAGGAAGTATGGTGTGAAAAATCTAATGGCGGACGGACGCACTAAGTGTTGTCTATGCTAATGAGCGAGAGATTTTCCCCCTGTAATACCATGTACAAAGGGAAAATGCCAAAGTGTTTCTGCAGACTGGTTTTCATCAAGTGTGATTATAATATATATATATATATATATATATATATATATATATATATATATATATATATATATATATATATATATATATATATATATATATATATATATATATATATATATATATATATATATATATATATATATATATATATATATATATATATATATATATATATATACACACACGTTTCAAACACAGTTGCCACACAGGCAGGTTTAAACCACTTATAAAGGTGACTTCTGCATAATAGGTCCCCTTTAAAAGAGAATATGCCAATGTTTTCCTTTAGAGACAAATTGGAAAAAGCTAATACACCTCAATATATCAGAATATAAAAAAAAAAATAAATGGCAATAACATTGTATCATGACTTAAGTATTGTGATAATAGTGCATAGTAGGGACTCTTGCAAATGCAATACTCACAAATGAAGCTTCAGGGAAGGCTGTTGGAATACATTCATAACACTACAAACACAAGAGTACACCTTCATACAGTCGCCGCATAATGACATTCACAGTAACGTACTGGAAGGAAGGGGGTCTGGAGTCTCCAATGCCCGCCATCCTCTCAGCAGGAGGTGGAGGCAGGGGTGGAGGAGGAGGTGAGGGCTGAGACGGGACCTCTACTGGAGGAGCTACAGGCTCTGCTGCAGGGGTATCCGAGGACACCAGCTAACAGACACACACAGAGAGAGAAAGAGAGAGAGAAAATGATCCATTAAAAACAAGCAACTAAAAAGAACCAAGAGGAAAATATCTAATGACAGTAATAACACAAATTATATTGTCCCCATCACATACTCCTGGAGCTCATTGAGAAAGGTAAAACTGATCGCGCACTGCTTCAGGTCAAACATATCAAGTGTCAGAGTTTTACGTAACTACGAATTAAATCAACAACACCGAGCTGGGGACATAAAGCAGACAAGAAACTCTATTCAGGCTAGTCTGGAGCTCAAACAGAAATGCGAGGGAAATGTTTACTTCACGAGGGAAGGAAAAAAACATCAACAATCTTTCCAATCTCAGTACGCTACAGTGTTAAAGTTCAAGTCGTGTACTTGACAAGAGAAAGAAACCTCAGCAGTGTCATAACAGGCAGCGTACAGTATCATTGCATGGCCTTTCTTCATGCTAATGTATGCTGGGTTATTGTAGCCACTCTCTCAGGAGACCTGGAGCCATCGTGACGGTGGTCTACTGTTTCCATCCCAGAGGCTCTAGTTTCATCCAGGCCTTTTGACTTAAGCACCTGCCTTTCTTTGAGGGCTTTTAGTTGAGGCTGGATTTCAGTCTCCGTGTGAAGTGCTTCACACAAACACACACACTTAGGACTTTTTAAAGATTCACTGTGACATGAATCAAAACAGGCCTGTTACATGTCACTACAGGATGTGGAGATTTGGTTAAAATTAAGGGTACTGATCAAAATTACATCTCGATAATGAGAATTAACCATAGTTTGCAGAGTATATTTTTGTATTGAGATCTCAGATGGTTTAGGCCTGTTATGGATAAATAAATAACACTTAAACTAGCTGTACAATCAGTCGAAATGAGATTAATCAATAGCTGTGATTTTCATGCACATCATGCAAAGAAAGCATGGTTGTGTGACCAGTAGTAAATGTCTTCCGAAGCCCAGGGGGAGCTCTCGCATGGAAACTCCAAACACCCTTGAAGAAGAAACCCAGGAAATTGCAAATTGTACCTCTACCAACAGGGAAAACCACCAACAATAATCATTAAGGCATAACTATATGGTGGCATGCCTTTACAATCAAAATATGTCATTATAATGGAAGTCAATGAGGCAAAAACAGCCACCAACTTAACGAAAGTGCAATACATTTGCTCAAAGAGTATTGTTGAGTTTTTTAAAAATTTTCAAAACTTTTTTTTTCCCCAAAATGTGTGTAAAAATAAGATTTGTCACCAAAAATCATTCCATTTGCTGAAACACGGAGAAAGCTGTGGCCAAATTAAGACTCATGAAAACGTCCCCAACATAACATAAGGGTCAAAAATGTAATTGCTTTCATTGATTCAACGAGATTAATAATCACACAACTGTGAAATCATCTTATAGAAAAGATTTATTTTAAACACTCAACTGTTATAAATTTATGAAGCAAGTTTGGAATAAAACTTTCAGATGTAGCAGTAACACAGAGCTGTAGTTCACTGAGAACGTACGCAAAGCTGTCATTATTGCAGAATGTTATAATGATGTATACACTTACTGGCCACTTTATTGGGTCCAACTGCTCATTAACGCCAATTTCTAATCAGCCAATCACATTGCAGCAACTCAATGCATTTAGGCAGATAGACATTGTCAAGACGATCTGCTGCAGTTCAAACTGAGCATCAGAATGGGGAAGAAATTTAGAAACTGCTAATCTACTGTGATTTTCATCCACAACCATCTCTAGAGATTACAGAGAATGATCCGAAAAAGAGAAAATATCCAGTGAGCAGCAGTTCTGTGGGCGCAAATGCCTTGTTGATGCCAGAGTTAAGAGGAGAATGGCCAGACCGGTTTAAGCTGATAGAAAGGAAAGAGTAACTCAACCACTCGTTATGCTCATAAGTATGCAGATGAACATCTCTGAATGCACAACATGTCCAACTTTGAGGCAGATGGGCTACAGCAGCAGAAGACCACACCGGGTGCCACTCCTGTCAGCTAAAAACCGGAAACTGAGGCTACAATTCTCACAGGCTCACCAAAATTGGAAATAGAAGATTGAAGAAAACGTTGCCTGGTCTGATGAGTCTTGATTTCTGCTGCAACATTCAGATGGTAGGGTCAGAATTTGGCGTCAACATGAACATGAAGGCATGGATCCATCCTGCCTTGTATCAACGGGTCAGGCTGGTGATGGTGGGGTAATGGTGTGGGGAATAATTTTTTTAGCACACTTTGGGCCCATCAGTACCAACTGAGCATCGTGTCAACGCCACAGCCTACCTGAGTATTGTTGCTAACCATGTTCATTCCTTTATGACCACAGTGTACTCATCTTCTGATGGCTACTTCCAGCAAGATAACGCGCCATGTCATAAAGCGTGAATCATCTCAGACAATGAGTTCACTCAGATGGCCTCCACAGTCACCAGATCTCAATCCAATGGAGGACCTTTGGGATGTGGTGGAAAAGGAAATTCACATCATGGATGTGCAGCCGACAAATCCACAGCAACTGTGTGATGCTATCATGTCAATATGAACCAATATCTCTGAGAAATATTTCCAGTACCTTGTTGAATCTATGACACAAAAAATTAAGGCAGTTCTGAAGCCAAAAGGGGTTCCAACCCGGTACTAGTAAGGTATACCTAATAAAGTGGCCGGTGAGTGTATATAATAATGTATATATAATGTTCATGATGTATATATACACATGTCAGTAAATGTTGCTCCATCTGTAAGTATGTGCTGGAGAATTACTGCTGATTACAGAATTGGCTCAACTAACAAAATGAGCACACAATCAATTAATCGTGCACGCCTAGCTAAAACCAACAGTAGGTGGATACACTTGTGTGATTCACTGATTAAATGTATTCAAATGATCTGTTCAAACCTGCTGATTCATTTAGAAAATAAAGCAGGGCACACACTAGAAGATAATCAAGCCAATATTGGGCCCGATTCTCTATTCTGACGATCCTAGAGGAGTCCTGATTATCTTCATACTTATCTATTCTCTAGATTATCATATCGGATGTTCCTCTGGTTTGAGGTTATGAGTGGTTGCATCTGCTTTGAAGAGAGCAAAGCAGCAACATATTCAGAAAAAATTGTCTGAAGTGTTGATTGTCTTTTGTTTGTTGAAGTGTGTATGAAATCAATATGAAATTTGCAAACACATGATGATATTTCATGTGACATTCTTTCTAGAGCAATTTTTACACAGCAAAGACATCACAGAAACCAAACCTTACATGGCATAAAACCACGGCAATGATACAGACTGTTTAATGTGCTTCTAAAGTGCTATAAATGCATTTCCACCGAAAATAAAATTATAGAAACCATACCTCTTAAAATAAATAGTACAATTATAAAATTAGTTTGTACAAAAACAAATGGTATTTTAAATTAAACAACAAATATATAGAAAAAATAATATATAGCAGTAAATAAATAAAAACACAATTTTTTTATGACAATAATTTTCAAGCATGTGCTATCTTTCACTGGACAGTTTGTTATTTAAAAAAAATTCTTAGCCTACACTTTTAAAATACATTCTTCTGCATACAGGGAAACAAAATATAAATGCAACACTCTAAATTACACATTAAGCATAAGGTAGCAATGCAAGACAAACGTGTTTGGCACAAGAGGATTCAAGGATTCATATGCCGATCATACTGATACACAAATATAGCTATATTATATATATATATATATATATATATATATATGTCTAGCTCTATGTACAGATATTCAGAATATAAACAAAACATTGTGCTTTATTAAATAAAGAAAATCAAGCATGATGCACTTGCTTGGTTTCTTGTGGTGCAGGCCTAAAAAACTAAACTTAGCTCATTTTTCCTCAATTTGTTACTGTGATAACTATTCAATTTGAGTGTTGATCTGAGACTGAATTCATCAAATGAGCGCGTGCGACAAACAACCGTACAAGTCCAAAAAAAAATTTGATAATTATGTGACATTAATTGTATGTGTGGACGTTGTATACAGAAACAGTTTGGGATATTTTCACGTGACTAAGAGTCTGTATTTTAAATATTAATATAGTGTCACAGGAAAAAAAATTATGTCCACTAAGGAGAATGGAGATGCCGCTTGCTGTCATGTCCGCGTCGGACATTAAAAGGCAAATCCTCTGCAAAAAAAAAGGAGAGCCGACATGAACAAATGGAAGGACAGAGTGAGAAAAGATTTGAGGCATGCTGGGAAACCATATTTGAATCCCAGAGGAGAACAAAAACAGGGAAAAATCCACCGAAAGAGGTGAGTGGAAGAACCGAGTATGTTATGTAATCTCTCTCTCTCTCTCTCTCTTTTATAAAATTATCAAAATAAACCACATACCATATATAATAAAGCTGTACCGATGCATGTTTCCCACCAGTCCTGTGCAAACTACGACAAGCATTTATTTATAAAGAGTTTATTTGTTTATATATTTATTTATATTGTGATGGCGGAGCACGGGAACAGTTTGAAGAAGTATATATACACAGGTGCGCTGCGCCAGCTTTTCTAAATAACTGACAATATTTAGCTATGATGCATGTCTGCATTGTATGCTATATTTACTGTTGTATTTATTTATTGTTTATTGTTAATAATTGATTGTTATTGCCTGTATTGTAAGGTATGTGTATTGTACATTGTTCATACTGTATTTTCTGTTTTTAAATATAATAATAAACTTGAAAAAAATGCTTAATATTAACCTGAAGTTTCTGTTACTGAATTAAAACTAAGATAAAGGAATCAGATCTGTAGTGGTTTAAAGTGGTATGATGAATTGGAGTTATACTGTTATTCCACACTAACTGGACATACAGTCCACCGTTCTTCCACATTTGAGAAATATAAAATCACAATAACTTAACATTTTTCAGTGTCAGTATTAAAAATCTACTCTCCTTAGAATCTTCAAGTAAAATAATAATATCTAATGTTCACAATCCAAATGAAAAAAAATCTTATTACTCAAAATAAAAAAAAACATGTAAATATGGTTCTTCGTCTCAAGGCCTCAAATGTGATTTTTTTTATTTATTTCTGAAGTATATAAAAATATGTACAAAGAAATGAATAATAACTTAACATACAAAACCAAAAAATATTTAACTTCTGCACAATGATTTAGGGCCTAAAGTAGCCTAATGTGTTAAACTTCATTCTTGAGAGTATTGAGATATTTGCGTATTCATCTACTTGAATGTACAGTATAGCTAAAGTTGTTTATTTACAAGGCACAGAATTTAATGTCAATATAATATAAATATATAAATATATTTATGTAAGATAATATAAATCTTAACATAATTACAGTCCATTTGGTCTTTATGTAAGAAATTCAAATGAATTATGCCCCATTTAAACGGAATAGTCTACGTGGCCGGGCTTGTCTTGCAACTAAAGCTTGTATAATGCGCATCTTCTTGTTTAAAAGCAAAAATCTTTTAAGGCTTTTGAGCTTGGCCCTAACCTGCGTCTTATCTCTCTGCACACCGTGAAGTTAAGGTAAAAGCATAGAAACACATTGGCATTCCTGACATTTGTTTTGCTTCCTTTATTAAAATAAGCCTTTTTTAACTTTTTGTCTGACCAGATATTTGTATGTTACTAGTCTGTTTAACAATAGCTAAAACAAACAGAGCTCACTTATATTGTAGGCAACGTGTTTTTTGGCTTGAACATACAGGTGTCATTTGGGTTGTAATGACTATGATGCTGATTAGAACAGCACGGTTTCACATTTCATTTACACTGAAACAAAACAACATTAGGTTGCCTTTGATACTAGGGACTGAGGTGGGTCAAACCCAGCGTATTTTAGGTCTGCTTTAATGCGACAAAGCATCAAACCACTGAATTCTGAGGAGAAACAGAGCCACTTTAGGGATGCCTTAAATTAGCTGTGGCCTAATATTTAGAGTTGGAGTATGGTTTAAAAAAAGGTTGCCGGTTCGAGTCTCAGCACCAGCAGGGATTGTATAGTGAATACAAATCTACAATACATCTAGAGTGCATTTTTTAAAAGTTTCAATGTTTGCACCGTTATGACACTACTAGGTATCTCTCAGTAAAACATTTATTGTTTAGGGAAAAACAGATAGGAAGAACAATTCTCACCCAGGAGACAACTCTTCCGTTGAAGCATGGCAGCTTGGCACTGTCATCTGAGATCTCTTCCTTCACCACCCTGAGACACAATTATCAAAGCGAAACAGAATTAATATTAAGGAACACACATTTGATAGGCATGATTTATCCAAATTTTCAAATCCAAATTGAGGAGAGCTTTTTTTCTCAATTCATATAGATATCTGAAATCAGTAAAAAGGTGTCATTACTTTAGAGCTTAAAAGTCAAGATAATGACAATGCTTGTATTCATGTTTAGACAAAACAATACCAATGTTTTACTTCCGAAAATGTATTTTTCATACGTGACGTTAAATGTAATAGCACACATCTCATCCACAATCCATTAAACCTGAGGGCTCAACCATAAATACGTTTTGTTTTTTTCTGTTGACTAATTGTGCCAATATTTTCCTTTACTTTACCCACTTTTATCTTTATCAATGCAGTTTGAGATGGGCTTGAAATATTAATATGTTTGTTGATAGTCAACTTTTCTTTATATAAAAAAGGCAAGCTGGAAAACTTTGAACTTTGCACAAAACTGCTGAAAATGACGTCATTAAATGCAACTACTACTATTAAATGCAATTACATACACTACTTATTAATAGTTTACAGTCAGGACAAATTCTTAAAATAATTAATACTTATAATTAACAAATTCATTCTTTATGGATAAAATACTAAATATTTCTATTACAAATAAATGTTTTTTTTACTTTTTATTCAAAGAATCCTGAAAAAAGCCCACACTTGTTTCTGTTCGTACAGTACTAGAGAACATACATCACATCTTACAAAAGTATCCAAGGCTCATCACAAGTATCTAGTTAGCCAGCTAAATAACATTATCTTGTTAAAGATTCAGCAGAATTCCCACCGCCATAATAATGCAGAATACAGCACAGAATGATCTCTTGTCATAAAAATGGACGCACAAACGCAACGGATGTGAAATTTCCGCATGCAACACTGGCCTGAATAGGGTAAGTGACAGCTCTGTCAACCAGCCAGAAACCAACTGACAAATATTAATAATTAGAGTTAGGGACATAAATATGAAGATGTTTCAGCTAAATTAAAAGTGATTTAGGCCTTAGGAACTACCACTATTAACTCCAATAAAATTACATGGTATATCCAGAGAGTGAAATTCAATACCTTTTTTAAGACTCTTTCCATATATTTTAAAACCTCATCGCCACCTTAGGGTTCAACTGGTAACATTTTAGTATATTTACTAAATACAGATTGTAAGAAACTAATTATAAACTAAAACATTATTTATATACTGAATAAAAATGCTAATCCAGCAGGCAGCGCCTATAAAACAGAAGAATTAACAGTGTTGCGTTGGTTACTCCAGTAAACAAAGCAGCGTGATGTTAAATGATTTCATAAACTACACAGCATCCCAGTATTTGTGGTTGTTGCTAGATCGGATACGGTTGGGGCTGGAAGTTAACAAGAATTATTTATTTTATTTATTACATTTCCCATTTGTTTTATTTTGTTAACATCTACCCCCAACCCTAAACCCAACAGTCACAGTAATATAAAAACAGTAGTTGTACCAAGTATTAATTATGCCGTCTATTAAATTATAGAATAAATTGTATTTTTTAAACACCAACCCCCAAACCAACCCTACACCCAACTGTCACAGTACTGTAAAAATATTAACTAGATATTAAAGTTTGAGGACAAACTTTATGGTGGCTTGAGAAAGCCGAGTCTGAAAGTTTGAAGTAAATTAAAAGTGTGAACAACTGAAGTAGTTTTTATGAAGTTTGAAACAGTCGGCATAGATAAGTACATATATGTTAGCATGTTTTTAGTGGTTGCTTAGCATGATTCTAGCATGAATTAGCATGTTACTAGCATGATTCTAGCATGAATTAGCATGTTACTAGCATGTTTCTAGCATGAATTAGCATGTTACTAGCATGTTTCTAGCATGAATTAGCATGTTACTAGCGTGCTTCTAGCATGAATTAGCATGTTACTAGCATGTTTCTAGCATGAATTAGCATGTTACTAGCGTGTTTCTAGCGTGAATTAGCATGTTACTAGCGTGTTTCTAGCATGAATTAGCATGTTACTAGCGTGTTTCTAGCATGAATTAGCATGTTACTAGCATGTTTCTAGCATGAATTAGCATGTTACTAACATGATTCTAGCATGAATTAGCATGTTACTAGCGTGTTTCTAGCATGAATTAGCATGTTACTAACATGATTCTAGCATGAATTAGCATGTTACTAGCGTGTTTCTAGCATGAATTAGCATGTTACTAGCATGAATTAGCATGTTACTAGCATGTTTCTAGCATGAATTAGCATGTTACTAGCATGATTCTAGCATGAATTAGCATGTTACTAGCGTGTTTCTAGCATGAATTAGCATGTTACTAGCATGATTCTAGCATGAATTAGCATGTTACTAGCATGATTCTAGCATGAATTAGCATGTTACTAGCATGATTCTAGCATGAATTAGCATGAGCATGAATTAGCATGTTACTAGCATGATTCTAGCATGAATTAGCATGTTACTAGCATGTTTCTAGCATGAATTAGCATGATTCTAGTGTGTTACTAGCATGATTTTAGTGTGTTACTAGCATGATTCTAGCATGACTAGCATGTCACTAGTGTGTTGCTAGCATCTTTCTAGCAAAATTAGCATGTCAGTAGGATGTTAAAACTATTAGCATGTGTTAGAATAGCTAGTCACAGTCTATGGGACAGTTGCTAGGGTGTTGTAAGTGGTTGCTAGGGAGTGGCTATTAAGTTTAAAGGTCATCAGTGATTGGCTGCTGGCTAGACTGAGTTAAATGAGCTCAGCCATTAGTCTCTAGGACAGTCTGATGCAGAGTTATGAGCTCACAAAGGTTAAGCCAATGACAGTCTTTTACAATGGAAGTCTATGGGACAGTTGCTAGGGTGCTGTAAGTGGTTGCTAGGGAGTGGCTAGTAAGTTAAAAAGTCATCAGTGATTGGCTACTGGCTAGACTGAGTTAAATGAGCCCAGTTAGAAGTCTGTAGGACAGTCTGATGCAGAGTTATGAGCTCACAAAGTTTGACCCAATGTTAAGTCAATGGGACTTTTGGAAATTTTCTGGGTCGTTTTTCAGAAAACCGATAGTCGAATCAGTTAGAAAAGATATAGCAACCCGAGTCAGACCAGTTTGAAAGTTTGACGAAAGTTTGAAGTTTGTAGCTTGAACAGCTTAGGAGGAGATACACTTTAAAATTAGTCTCAGAAGACGGAAGAAGAAGAAGAAGAAGAAGAAGACGGAAGAATAATAATAAGTTTATGTAGAATATCAGAATGGTGGCTTTCTCAAGCCACCATAATTATACAGTTATACAGTGTCATAAAAAAATGCTGCTACATTGATGTGCATATCACACTTCCGATCTAGACTTTACCAGTATTCGCAGATTAAATTCAGGCAAACTTTAGCATGCAACTATACATTGTATAATCCAAAGTGATAAGAAATGTAATACCATGTAACATAGTGTTGTTAAAAGTATCGACACTGGTACTGAATACAATACTTTTGATAACACTACCTTGTAACATAGCATTTAAGGTTTTTAATAGGCCTGTACGATTAATCGTTTTTGAACCAAAATCGCGATTTGAAAGGGTGTAATTTTCAATTAAATTCATCTTTACTTCTATAGAGTTTTTATAGATTGTGTCAAAGCAACTTAACATAGAAGTTCTAGTAGATTGAGAATCATTTCTCTAAATTGATTTATCAACTTTTAATAACGTAAGACTCAGCTGACACTATGTAATATTAAATCAATTTTTAGAAAATACCTTATTTTTATCTTCTATTGTCTGAGTGCAAAAACTATTCCTAGCACTGCACATTTGCCTACATGATGCAACTCTACACAATACTTTTGATAACACTACGTTTTTTTAATAAGCCTGCATGATTAATCATTTTCAAACCAAAATCGCGATATGAAAGGGTCTTTACTTCTATAGCGTTTTTACAATGTAGATTGTTTCAAAGCAACTTAACATAGAAGTTCCAGTCGATTGAAACTGTGTCAGTCCAGTTTTCAGGGTTGAAGTTAAGTTTAGTTTAAAACGCAAAACCTGTAATTATTTTAATGCGCTATCAAATATGGTAACAAGCATATCGTTTTTGAAAGTTCTGTCAGTTCGTAAGCACATATTCTGAACAATGTGTAAAGTGTAACACAATCTAAATGTAAAGATTGCGTAGGTCTTTTAGGGATGCTCATTTCGGTCAATTTTTGCAACCGACAACCATTGCTCGTTAACCAAATATTAAATGTTATCAATCAGATTAATCTTAAATGATCACTTAATAATAAAAATAATAATAATATTTGCTGTGTCTATTTCGTGTCTGACACATTAAGGCTAATGCATTTTAAAATATTGATTTATTTTAACATGCGAACAATGGCATAAATAACATTAACAACTAAACCTGGATATAGGCCTATCATCAAATGTTTAAGAGCTTTTAAATAATCAGTAGCATAGTGTAGCATACTTTGTGATTATGCTTGGTGTTTCTTTGGTGCTGTTAAAACCACCCCATCAAATCTGTAGATCTTTTGTGAAATGGCAGTAAATCACATCAAAATCATGGAGCCCTAGTTATTGTATAACGATGGTTTGTTCTGTAGACTATCTGGAAAAAATATAGCTTAAAGGGGCTAATAATTTCGACCTTAAAATGTTTTTTTTTTAAAAATCAAACTTTGAATAACTTTGAAAAAAAATGAATAACTTTCTCCAGAATAAAAAAATATTATCAGACATACTGTGAAAATTTCCTTGCTCTGTTAAACATCATTTGGGAAATATTTAAAAAAAGAAAAAAAAAAATCAAAGGAGGCTAATAATTCTGACTTCAGCTGTAGATTATGTAAAGAAAAGTCTGGGAAAAGCACTGCACATTTGCCTATACATGATGCGACTCTACGCTGATTTCACAAAAGCACTTCCCAAAAGCAAAGCTCCATTTTAATGCTTGTGAAACAATCGCACCCCCAAGTTCTCTAATGACGCTAATTAAGCCCAACAACTGTACTTGAATAACAACCCTTGACCTCTAACACAACCCACAGAAAAACACACACTCAAAGCACAGGCTCTCATGAAAACCTGATTTCAACAAAACAAAAGCTCTTACAACAGAACGAGCTCAGGATGCCTAAATCTGCAGATTATGTTACAATTTGGCACGGCGAACATTTGGATATTTATTTTAATTTGACCGATTTGCGCCTACACAAGCTGAGGAACAAGGTAGAAGGAATAAAACAACCCTGAAATCAGGTCTGTGCTCTTAAGCAGAGAGAATGTTAAGAGGCCCTAGAGAGAACCAAGGGGTCCCGGCTCCTTTCTCTCCCTCTCTCATTCACTCTCTTTCTGTTGATTCAATCCCAGACACTAAGCAAATGGCCCGTCTCCAACCTCCAACCATATCCCTCCCCAAACGCGGCCCAGAAACCCCAGCCCGTCCCCTGCCACACACAGTCAGACTGACAGCTGGCTCTTCACACAGCAGCATCACAGCGCCCCACTCCTTCAGCATATCAGCTTACATTCACATGCAACGCCGTTCAACAATAACACACACACACGTCCACCCTTTGCCGCAATGCCAAAAACTGGCGAGACATGCAATCCATGGCTGCAAAGATGATTCAGATTCAGTATTCAGATTTTAAATTCCCAAAAAAAACGGATCCTGATGATGCAGCTTAGGCAAGTTTATTTACATAGCACATTTCCTACACAATGGTAATTCAAAGTGCTTTACATAATCTACAGCTGAAGTCAAAATTATTAGCCTCCTTTGATTTTTTTTCTTTTTTTAAATATTTCCTAAATTATGTTTAACAGAGCAAGGAAATTTTCACAGTATGTCTGATAATATTTTGTTCCTCTGGAGAAAGTTATTCAATTTTTTTCAAAGTTATTCAAAGTTTTTAATTTTTTTAAAAACATTTTAAGGTCAAAATTATTAGAACTTTTAAGCTATATTTTTCCTGATAGTCTACAGAACAAACCATCGTTAAACAATAACGTGCCTAATTACCCTAACCTGCCTAGTTAACCTAATTAACCTAGTTAAGCTTTTAAATGTCACTTTAAGCTGTATAGAAGTGTCTTGAAAAATATCTAGTAAAATATTATTTACTGTCATCATGGCAAAGATAAAATAAATCAGTTATTAGAAATGAGTTATTAAAACTATTATTTTTAGAAATGTGTTGAAAAATTCTCTCCATTAAACAGAAATTGGGGGGAAAAATAAACAGGGGGCTAATAAATCAGGGGGTTTAATAATTCTGACTTTAACTGTAGAATACAAAAACATATCTTTTAGCATTATACTGTACAGTAGATATACGTATCAGAGTGACATGTTACCTTCAGAATTAGAAATGCTGATTTGTAAATTTACCATTATAAATCTGATAAATGTACCTTGATGTCACCTTTTTATAGCACTAGACATGCATTATTACTCGCTAAAAGAATATGATGTCAATTCAAACACTCATATGACACCAATTGTACATGGTATTATCAAGTTTTATTTTTATCAATTTGATCACGAGTGGTCGACAATGAATAAATATAGCTATAAACAAGGTCTGAAACATTTTGGACTTTAGGTCACTTTCAGAAAGTTTTCATCTGATCACTTTTGTAGTGTACACACTTATGTTTGGGTCAAAAGTATCCCAAAACCCACAAAAGATTACTTATCTCACATATGACCATTACGAGACATGTTGTGAGAAAGAGCACCAAAACAAGGTACTCGTGCTTCCGTGGCTGCCATTCACATTCCTGTTATATGCATGCTTTTCCACTCAATCACATGTTGTATAACAGGAGTTTGTTCATTCAGTAGTAAGCATGGGCCAATATAAGCTTCTGATGGTATGATAACCTTGGATAAAAATATGACAGTTTCACAGTTTGACGGTATTGTGATGCTCTCAAATATATTCTTTTTAAATGTCTGGGTAAAACTTTTTTTCCTCTTTAAATACACTACATTTTATTTTGAGAAACATTTTAAATATTTTGAAGCAGTAAACATGTCAGGCTACATACTTCTGCAGTCTTCATTAGTTTCTAAAACACAGATTTCATCACAATTTAAAATGGCATCTTTGGATATCTTTTGTGCTGGAGATACCTTTCCTAAAAAACGTTAAAAAATAAAAAATCTTACACATGCCTTGGGAAAGGTCAAGCAGACAATTTTGGTGGTTTTAAAACCTTGACTTTTCCAAACTACTTGAAAATGGTTATCGTCCTATGCCTATTCAGTAGTACTCACACTTCACACCAAAGCAGTCTAACACTGTGTCTAAAGTACACGCAACAACACATGATAAAAGACATCTTTTTAAGGCTGGGCGATATAGCAAAAATGCAATCTTGATAATTATTTTCTATATTGAACGATAACGATATATGTTTCGAAATCAGTTGGTAATGCTTCCAGATTTAAAAGAATACCACAACAATGACTGAAGCCACAAAAATTATAGAGTCTATTAAATAGCATAACATATTTTTAGCCACTAAATTTTCGAAATTTCCCGAATATCAACACACTTTTAGATTCCCATTGTCGCACATTTCTGCAGTGTGATTAGCTCTTGGATCAATAAAGAGTTTAAAAAAAAAGTCCAGTGACATAAATTTTAAATCGCAGCTCGATATAATTTTGTTTATCGGCCCAGCCCTACATCTTTTCCACGCTAAAAGGAGTTTTTGTCCTAATCAGCCGTGGAGGTGAAGGGCAAAGTTTCTATTTCTGCAACATCACAGCTGGAACAGCATAAGCTAATATTAAAAAATGATCATCTTAGATGCGGATTATGTGCTTTATTCAGTGTTAAACGTTATCAGAATGAGTTTATACCATTTCATGTGACAATTATTGAATGCAGGAGCAGATAGATTACCTCAGATCTAGAAAATAAAATAACTAGCTAACATACTTAAAACATAAACATTAGAACTGTGATTCAGTACAAACCAACACCAGTCACTCAGTCAGCATGTATCTTTAATAATGTTAATGAGGTTTAGTATTCATTAATTACATTATAGGGTCAGAACTAGTTGTCACAATACTGAATTTCGGTACTGAAATTTTAAAATTGTCCATTTCCCGCAAACATTTGAGCACTGTTGAGCATGTTATCAAACACCGTTGATTTGCCATTGTTTATGACTGCATATCATTGCAGATCATATCTGGTATAGTATGAAAGGTTGCTTTTAAAAGAATGAAGCAGAATGGGACAAGATAAGAGAGCTGTGTCTAAATGAAACACAAACACAAATGATCACAAAAGATGCATGTAAATACCAGGTGGAAACGGTAATGCATCTCTGCAATCAGATCACTGAAAAACTATGGTATCACCAGGTAGAAGCACAGGGCTCCAGACTAACATTTGAGAGCACTGGGAAAGGTGCCCATAAATTCTACCAGTGGTGTCACCAACACCAGATTTGGCAGAGCTGCACATGTAAAAAATTATTATTACAGGTTCCATTTTTTTTATCAATACACAAATGACAGTAGCTTGAATTTAGGATCCAGATTTAAATTCTTTGTTTAGTGAACTGTTGTATTCGTTCCTTTTAAAAGCTGATAAATGGTCCATGTGGTGCAAGGTTCAAACAATTAGAGCGGTTTCATTCTGCTTTTGGTGTCTGGCAATATATCTCTCATATGCAACAGTATGTCATCGGTTATCAGATTGGTAAATTGGTGATGTCACCAGATTACATTCATTACAAAGTTACACCAGTAGGTGGACTTTGAAAAGAAACTTTTCATAAACACAGAGTCATCAGTTAATTTAAAAAAGTAATTAGCAAGGGAAACTTGATATTAATACATTTTAACTTGGGATGTAATGATGAACTGCGAACTGGTTAAAATTAATTTCCAATATGTGACAATTCAAATAGTAAAAGATGCCAAACAAAACTCAATTGGAGTAGGAGCTTATCTGATTGAATCTACAGGTGGAACTGACTGTCTTTAGAAATGTTTACGATCATTTTGATTGATCTTGCCTCTGAGCTATACCTATTAAATTTGTGCAGCGCTGCTTTGTTTACAGCGGTAAACCCATGAAATATTATCATTGCTGTTGATAGGCACCACCTGCTGGCAGAGAGTGAATCTGCTTTTCATTCAGCTCGTCTGCTGTTTGCCTCAGATGTTTTATATAGTAGGCCAATAGTTTCACAAAACTAAAGTCAGAGCATTCTGTTTTTGCTTCCAATTTGGAAATCACATCAGCACCGATAGTCTTGTGGGCAGTACACATCGCCATAAGTACTTTCCCTATCCCGGTTCTCATACCCTCCCCTCTCTCTTCAACATCACTTTCTGTCTAAATACTGTCCTATCCCAATAAAGGCAAAAATGCCAAAAACAATTTAGACTAAAAACTGCATCTTTACTTAAATCATGATTAAAATGTGGTAGCTTCCTATAAGTCAAAGCCTTATAGATTATATGAAGAGACTTAGTTTTGTTACATTCAATTTCACAAAGAAACAAAATGCAATAGCCCAATATAACAACAGCCCAAAATAATTGATCATTTTGCGGTGCTTTTTAAAGCCTGTGGCTGTGTAAAGGTTTTAAAAGCACTTAGAGTCAGGCATAAGAAATTGTACCATTTGTAATTGAAAAATTAATAGCGATTAATTTTATTTATTTATTTATAAAACAGAGACTATGCAGAATTAATTTGCATTTATTTACTCAATTACTGCATAATTGAATATATTTCGACTGCTCGGAAAACAACAGAACACTGTTTATTTCATTTGTATCTTTTTCTCTATTGAATTTATCTACGCTTGTAGATTGTTTCTTATATTTATGCATTCCCCTACAGAATCATCCCAATCAATCTAAAATTCTAAATTCTTTCCAAACAGCTATTCAACTCACACAAAAAAATGCTTTGAGATTAGAGCTGGGACAGCATGAAAGAATTAAGTTAACTTATTTTTGTTTTTTACAAATTTAAGTAGGTTGAACATAAAACTTTTGGAGTGCATCTAGTGAAATTGTATTCATATCGCAATGCATATCGCAGATTAAAAAATATTGCAATGCTAGATTTTTCCAATATCATGGAGCTCTAGTTACATTCCAAATTTCCAAACTCAATTTATATTCGCAGGCGACGGAGTGGGTAGCACATTCGCCTCAGCAAGAAGGTCACTGGTTCGAGCCTCGGCTGGGTCAGTTGGCATTTCTGTGTGGAGCTTGCATGTTCTCCCCGTGTTCATGTGGGTTTCCTTCAGGTGCTCCGGTTTCCCCCACAAGTCCAAAGACATGTGGTACAGGTGAATTGGGTATGAGTGATTGAATGTGTGAATGAGTGTGTATGGGTGTTTCCCAATGATGGGTTGCGACTGGATGGGCATCCACTGCGTAAAACATGTGCTGGATAAGTTGGCGGTTCAATCCACTGTGGCGACCCCAGATTAATAAAGGGACTAAGCCGAAAAGAAAATGAATGAATGAATTTACATTCGCCTTATGTTCTTTTGTCTAGTTGTCACAACTAATCATTTTTAGAAATGAGGAAGAATCATGATCTTGCTCTAAAACAAAACAGGTATTCTCAGATTATCCAGAATAGTGCAGCTCTACATTCCACAACATATACTTTTATTTTTAATAAACTCTGCTAATTTTGACAGTATCTCTGGTAAATAACCATTTATTTTGTTTAGTTGTCTAAACTAATACCATTCAAAATCATGAGGTATATCCAAAACAAAAAGAATTCTTGTGAATTTCAACCTGACCAAACTGTGCAGCTCTACAAAATACATATCCCAGTAAAGCAGTTACAACAATATGATATGGACCATTTCAATGTGGTGATATCATTGGTCCATGAACATTTCCTGCTTGTTATCAAATATTTTCATAAGTGTAATAAGAGGTAATTGAATCATAACTTAAAATTAAAACAGCTGTCATGACATTATTTATCAATATGTGGGTCTTTTTGGATTCTCAGAAGCTATAGAAAGTAAAAATGTAAAACAGAAATTTGTTGGGACCATTGCTTTTGTTTACATCCCTCAAAATGGTCTATAGCAGACATTTCACACTCTGTCAGCGGGATTAAAAGATACAAACTTGTAAATCTTTTTACCTGTAAAACCATTTTACTTCCGCTTTATAAAAAAAAAAAGCAGAACAAGCAGACCCTCTGCTGCTCTATTGTTTTAAACTACAGTTTTTATATTACATTTATATAATAAAGCAGGTAAATATTGTAAATTAACATGACTTCACATAACATGTCAAAAAGTGACAGGCACAAAATAAAAACAGAAATAAAACTGCATAGTGTACCTTCAAATCACTGTGACTATATTACTACACATTACATTACATTAGATCAATATCTACAACTCATTTCCATGTGAACTACAGTGTAAGCTGTCACACTGATGGACTATTTACAGTCAGATGATAACATCCTAATTTGCTAAGATTACCACAGACATTCCAGTAGCATCTGGAGAATGCATAACTGACAAGTACGTGGCTAAGATTTAGTGGACGGTATTCTGTCCACGGCAGGACGATTCAGGCCAAATATGCGGTCTGAGACAAAGAACTCCACTCTCCATGAAAAAAAAAGTCTGGCAAGACAGCAGTGGGACACTACAAACTTGGCCTGCATGCAAGGAAGTGAGGGAAAGGATGATGATGATTTCACTACACAAGGAAAATGAGATGTTATGTTTAGGTACAATACAGAATAAGCTACAAATTGTATAGTGTCATTCAAAAAGTTTGGGCCAGTAAGGAAAGTTTAGAAAGATTGTATTTAATCAAAGATTCAGCTAAAACAGTAAATGTTGTGAAATAATAGTTTATAATTAATACTTTTTATTTTAATTGCAATGTTATGCCTGTAATGGCAATGGTAACTTTTCAGCAGCCATTACAGCCTTCAGTGTCACATGATCTTGCAGAAATCATTCAAATGCTCTGATTTGGTGCTCAAGGAAACTTTTCGTATTATTATTTTTATTATAGTTCAAAACAGTTGTGCTGCTTCATATTTTTGTGGTAACTATTTTTCATTATTCGGCATTTCAAATGAAAACTATTTAACACACAAATGTCACTTTTGATTAAGTTTCTATAATATTATAATAAAATAATTAATTTAAAATTTGATGTGGTGTATATTAAAGTAAAGGGTTTTGATAAAATAGGCTTCATACATACATCAGCCTTTAAATAATGTCATGACTGTACTAATTGTATGAGTCCAGATTCAAAACAGTAGCTTATTATGTATACATACGTCATACATGTATACAGCACAACTATGAACAACTTTTTTAGGGGTTTTATTTCAAATACACAACTGTAAAGACAAACTGCAGAAAGTGATCAACTTAATCGAGACTTTTGGACACACACATTTGCTTTGCGATGATGGCTTGATACGACTAACAGACCACCCAGACCAGTGTCCTTGTCGGGAGAAAACCCATAAAACTCCTTCACAACAACTTTTGACACAAATTAAGGCAATGATAACTTTCCTACAGTGAAAGAAAATCACTTTAGTTCGACTACTCGTGCATCTTTGTGCGTTTTTTGCCCCCACAATCACTTACCCGAAGTCCTGGTCCATAGACTTGAAGAAGAATTTGTAGTTCGGCTTGTTCAAGACCTGTTTAAAATCCAGCAAAGTGATTTTCTCGGCCGCTATGGGAATCTTCACCAAGTACGGCGTCTCCTCTTCGTCAATGTGATAAATTATCTTGGTCTCCGCCATGTCTCTCAACTCTGCTAAACTTTCCCGTTGTTCTGCGAAAGTATGGAAGAGGCAGCGGCTAACTTATCCTGCTAACGCTAGCCAGCGCTCCGGAGAGAAGGGGGTTGAGGAAAGTCGTCTAGACCACAATACTACTATCCGATAACACTGCCCGGGCCACAGCATCCAGCAAAAACAAAGAAAACTGCTCTATTGTGTCTAACTTTTGGTCTCTTGGACAGAGTCGAGTCTCATGATTTAGTTTGCTAAAATGTTAAAAACACACCTACGGTCAGCTATCCTGTAACAACATCCCCCCCTACAAAAACACATGGGGGTTTGAAATACTTCTCTTCGGCTCGGGCCAGCGCGGCGTGTGACGAAAGAGCGGCGCCCAGGACTTCCCACCGCTGCTCTCTTGTATTGGGGCAAGTCCATACGAGTGTTTCTGTGGCACTAGATAGCGGTGGGACTCTTGATTCATCCCAGTGATTTGAATCTTCAGAATCAGTTCACTACAAAGATTCGTTTACAGGTAATTTTGCATGTTACGCCATGCGAAGTCCGCGTGAAATCAAAATGTACAAAGTTTATTTTGCTTGCTCACTTTGTTATTCTTTAAGTGAACAATTAATCTGTACAAATTAGTCCACTGGAGGAAAAACGTTTGTTTTGGTCATCTTTAATCCAAGTCTGAACATTTGCTTCTGTTTGTGGCAGTCCTGTTTTGATGACGTCAGTTTGACGGATTCGCCCACAGTATTTTTAGCCACGCCCCTCTTACCGTTAGTTTGCTATGAGGAAATACAATGGTCCCTTGCCATAAAGGCTGATTTATACTTCTGCGTCAAGCGCTTGCGTATAGTCTGGCGGGGCACCTTAGCTGTGGCCGACGCTGACGCTTACCTCTCAAAATATGTAACTACACGTAGCAACGACGCGCAGCGCAAGCTCTGTGATTGGTTGGCTTGGTACCGGTGACGTTGTGGGCGGTGCTGAGAGCCGTGAGCTAGATGGAGCGAATTTTTACAAGTGTTGAGTCCTGTAGGAGAGCTTCAGATAGAAACTTTTGTTTTGTGTAAACCTTTATGATTAAAGTTGTTGCACGTCTGTCGGTTCCCACCTCAGAATGAGAGAGTTTTAGCCAGTGTTCAGAAAAAACAAAACACCCACGAAGAAACTCGACATAGAGGAACATAAATACCTAATACCAGCTAGCGTTTCGGAAGGGTTATTGCAGAGCAACACAAACAGCATGCAGAAGTATAAATGCACGACTACGTGCAAGGCAGGTGCCGTGGGTCATGGCAATCACTCAATGCAGAAGTATAAATCAGCCTTAACGTGGTTCACCTTTTGCGGTCTTGCGGTTATGTGGATTTTTTTTTTGTGCAATTTGACATGCTTTTTTTTACAGCGCACTAAGTTCTGCATCCTGATTTGAACATTGTGATCTGCGTCCTGATTGGCTGTAGACCATTGTCAATCAATCTCATTCGTGGCGTGTCACCTGTATAGTACAGATTGCGTTCAGCTTGTCAAATTTACATACATTTTTTATCGCTAGCAGTGTGACTTTGAAGTGCTGTACTGTATGAATGCAAGTTTTCCCCTCAACAAACCGCATAATGTCGACGAAACATTCTGCACCGTCAAAGGCACTTCACAATGTTCAGTTGGAAGAACATCAACATTCTGGGAAGAAAAAGTCACGCAGCAACTTTCAATTTAAACAACATCAACATTCATGAAGGAGTGTGGTATTTTAAACACCCGTGCCTCCTCAAGCCTCGCCGATGTTTATAACCATAGATTGTAAAAATAAATAAATAATTAAATAATAATAAAAAAAAAAATAGATGGCACCTCTACACGTATAAGTGAAGCCATATTTGGAGCCAGGGTTTGTGCGACTGATCATGACCTGGAAGTCCCACCTAAATCCCACAGACCCAATCACATACACTATCATAACACCCTGCCCCAAAGCATCATGTAACTATAAAAGCAGACATGTTGTAAGCACTGAAGTTGTTAATCAATTTTGTTAAACCACCTTTTCATTCAATCATTTTCTTTTCGGCTTAGTCCCTTTATTAATCTGGGGTCGCTACAGCGGAATGAACCACCAACTTATCCAGCATATGTTTTACGCAGCGGATGCCCTTCCAGCTGCAACCCATCACTGGGAAATATCCATACACACTCATTCACACACACTACGAACAATTTAGCTTACCCAATTCACCTGTACCACATGTCTTTGGACTTGTGGGGGAAACCAGAGCACCCGGAGGAAACCCACGCTAACACGGGGAGAACATGCAAACTTCATACAGAAACGCCAACTGACCCAGCTGAGGCTCGAACCAGCGACCTTCTTGCTGTGAGGTAATTGTGCTACCCACTACGCCACCACCACCTTTTCACATTAGTTCAATTTAGTGCACAAAACATTTCAATAAATCAGTCAGTCATATTGAGGATGCTCACCTGTCACATAAAGCTCTGCTAATGATGTAACTCTTTTTTTATTTGTATGCACTTTGTATACACTCTCAAAATGTTGGATTGTTTTAATCCACATTTGGGTTAAATATACATGGGTTCAGGGGCAACCCAGTGGCGCAGTGGGTAGTGCTGTTGCCTCACAGCAAGAACGTCGCTGGGTCGCAGGTTCGAACCTCGGCTGGGCTGGGTCAGTTGGCGTTTCTGTGTGGAGTTTGCATGTTCTCCCTGGGTTCGCGTGGGTTTCCTCCGGGTGCTCCGGTTTCCCCCACAGTCCAAAGACATGCAGTACAGGTGAATTGGGGTAAGCTAAATTGTCCGTAGTGTATGAGTGTGAATGTGTGTGTGGAAGTTCCCAGAGATGGGTTGCGGCTGGAAGGGCATCCGCTGCGTAAAATCGTGCTGGATAAGTTGGCGGTTCATTCCGCTGTGGCGACCCCGCAAGGGACAAAGCCGACAAGAAAATGAATGAATGATACATGGGTTCATTTTTTTAATTTAAAAACATAACTCAACTCTTGGATTGGTTCATATTTTACCTGAAACTGCGTTAAAACAACCTTGCATTTTTAAGCATATTGCAATAAACCAGAAATTTGCTGTTTCTATAGATGCGCACAGATTCTATAGAGATTAACTTGGGCTCACATCCCATTTGTTTTCATAAAGAGAGAGTTCATTACCTATACTGCAGCCAGCCACCAGGGGCAATGAATTATTTTGGCTTCACTTTTTAAGGAGGGGTGAGGCACACTTTTCAAATGCGACAATGAAATTCTCCTCAGCCCATACTCAAATGCTATTTGCTCACCACACTGTTAGATTTTAAAGGACATAAGTCACATTTTAAAAAGGTCTTAATACAAATATTCATTACATAAACAGGGCATCATAGTGGCACAGTGGGTAGCACGATCGCCTCACAGCAAGAAGGTCGCTGATTGAGCCCCGGCTGGGTCAGTTGGCATTTCTGTGTGGAGCATGTTTTCGTGTTGGCGTGGGTTTCCTTCGAGTGCTCCGATTTCCCCCACAGTCCAAAGACATGCGCTATATGTGAATTGAATAAGCTAAATTGGCTGTAGTGTATGTGTGTGAATGCAAGAGTGTGTGGGTGTTTCCTAGTGTTAGCTTGTGGCTGGAAGGGCATCCGCTGCATAAAATACGGTATATGCTGGATAAGTTGGCGGTTCATTCTGCTGTGGCAACCCCTGATTAATAAAGGCCGAAAATGAATGAATGAATGAATGAGTAATTGTATTATGTTAGATTAATTAATTAATTAATAACTTCTTTTATATTTACAGAATGTGACTAAAAAGCTATTTATAGGGACAAAAAAATAATCATTTATTCTCCCTCGTTGTTTTAAACCTATTTGAGTTTCATAAAAGAAGATATTTTGAAGAATGCTCATTGGTGAGACCCTCCGACTTCCATTATATTTAAAAAATTCTATGGAAGTCAGTGGGATTTAAAATCAGCATTTTTAAAGTATCTTATTTTGTGTTCAACAGAAGAAATACATTCAAACAGGGTTTGAAAGTGAAAGGTGGGTAAATGATTTTTTTTTGTGAAATATCCCTTTAGCATTCTGTTATACCCCTCAAACAACACATTCTTTGAGTTGAGATATGAGGGCTGAGCCTATTTCATATTTCTAACAAATCATCAATAATGAACTCGTTTCCCATTTTAACAAATTGCCACACGTGTGTCCACAAACCCTAATATCAGGTGCAGTTTATCACATGTTTTTGCCAACATTGGTGGTAATGTTCAATATCTGTAAAGAGCTCTGATTTAATATGCAAATATTTCAGTCAAACAGTTAAAGTATTGCACATACCATGTAATCAGAAGTGGTCTCTGATGTATTCATGTGCATCATCCACAAGAGGGACTCATTATCATTTGTGAAGAAGCTCATGCTGGACACGAGTCTCCCTGGTGTTGTACAGCATTCAGCCACATTTACACAAAATGTAAGTGAAAATGCCATTGATATGTGAATGTTTTCCATGAAACAAACTAAATCATTTATATTTCAGAACTTCATGCAAAACAATACAGCACAAAAAGGGAATATCAAACATTATTATGAGAATAAAGTATAAATTCTGTTAAACCAAAAGAATTAAAAGTGAAATTAATATAAATATTCATCTTTGTTTCTCTGACATTTGCCAGCTAGGTGTTGCAATACATTTTGTCTTTCAGTTTAAAGCTTTGTATTCTTATATGTTGTATTCTATACAATTGGATCTTAATTTCATTGTAAATCTAACTGTTGCTGTTTTGATTTTTCTTTATAAGCATAAAAAACATACCCAGTGATTCAGGAGTCCAATACAAAGATTCCTCAGGCTCAACTTGATTTATTGATTTTTCCAATGCACTGAAACCACAGTGAACATCTTGAGATGTGTTGGATTAGACTTTACATAGTGGTGCTTCTCAGGCTTTCAGATAGTGACCATCATTATATCTTTAAGTTTGATTACAGTGTGCAACCTATTACAATATCACAAAGCATATTTTCATCAAGAGTTGCATTAATTTGTATTGTTAACAGGAACATCCGTACTGTCTAACCCTGAGGCATTCGCTGTCTGCTCCAGTACACCTCAAAGACTTTCAGGTCAATTCAGGTCAACTGCTGGTCAATTCGTATGTGAAACGTAAGCTTTCTTTCACAATTTGAGTGCAGTGATGCTTGGCATTGTCATCATACAATATGACAGTTTGATAGATTTTCTGACATGGTTGTTTAAGAAAAAAAGCAACAAATGGCACAGGGTTAAAAGAACTGTTGACAAATACATAAGATGCCTATTGCCTGTTGCCTATCCAAGTTTTAGGAACAACAAATAATAACTTCTAGTTGATCATTTGGTATCAGAAAGGGTTTATATGAAAGGCAAAGGCCTTTAGATTACATTTATTTTGCCAAAATAAAATATGATCATGCTTTGATTTTTAATTATTTAATTAGGACAGTAATGTCTGACTTTGCTTAGACAAAAGTCTTGTCACTTAACAGAAATAATGTACAGTATAGAATATAAAGTCATGGTGCAGTGGAAAAGGAATTAATATTGTGTATGACTCCCATGAGCTTGGAGGACTGCATCCATACATTTATGCAGTGACTCAAATAACTTAATAAAGTCATCTGGAATGGCAAAGAAAGTGTTCCTGCAGGGCTCCCAGAGTTCATCAAGATTCTTTAGATTCATCTTCAATGCCTCCTCCTTCATTTTACACCAGACAAGCTCAATAATGTTCATATCTGGAGACTGGGCTGGCCAATCCTGGAGCACCTTGACCTTCTTTGCTTTCAGGAACTTTGATGTGGAGGCTGAAGTAAGAGGAGAAGCGGTATCCTGCTGAAGAATTTGCCCTCTCCTGAGGTTTGTAATGTAATGGGCAGCACAAATGTCTTGATTCCTCAGGCTGTTGATGTTGCCATCCACTCTGCAGATCTCTTGCACCCCCCAATACTGAATGTAACCCCAAACCATGATTTTTCCTTCACAGAACTTGACTGATTTCTGTGAGAATCTTGGGTCCATGCGGGTTCCAATAGGTCTGCAGTATTTGTGATTATTGGGATGCAGTTCAACAGACGATTCATCAGAAAAATCTACCTTCTCCCACTTTTTCAAATGATCAACTAGAAGTCAAGTTATTATTTTTTGCTCTTGCAACTGAGATATATGACAAGACTTTGGTCAGGTAGTATAGGCAAACAAAGTCATTTACAGTTTTTATTATTATTATTTTGCAGCAGAAAAAAAATGTTTATGGAGCTTTGTATAATTACAGTTGAACCACTGAGGTCACATGAAATGTTTTGACAATGGTTTTCATTGCTTTTCCATACTTTGAACATCTCAGGACCACTATGGAGGCTCAGAGAGCTCCAGGATTTTATCTAAAATTGATTTTTGTTCTGAAGATAAACTAAGGGCGTCACGATGGCACAGTGGGTAGCACAATCGCATTATAGCAGGAAAGTGGCTGGTTCGAGCCTCGGCTGGGTCAGTTGGCATTTCTGTGTGGAGTTTGCATGTTCTCCCCGTGTTCGCGTGGGTTTCCTTCGGGTGCTCCGGTTTCCCTCCACAAGTCCAAAGACATGCGCTATAGGTGAATTGAATAAGCTAAATTGGCCATAGTGTATGTGTGTGAATGCAAGAGTGTATTAGTGTTTCCCAGTGTTGAGTTGCAACTGGAAGGGCATCCACTGTGTAAAACATATTCTGGATAAGTTGGTGGTTCATTCCACTGTGGTGACCTTTGATGAATAAAGGGACTAAGCCTAAAAGAAAATGAATGAATGAATGAAGATAAAGTAAGGTCTCAGAAAATCAAAACAACATAAGGGTGAGTAAATAATAACAGAATCTTGTTTTTTGGGTAAACAAACAAATTTTAACTCATTTTAAATCCAAATAACAACAACTTTTCATACAGTACAATATGTTAAAATGTTCATTATCTTTATAGACTGAACAGACAAAAACATGTAAGTTGCAATTAAAATGGTGTATGCTTAATGATCTTAATGGTCTCTCTTGGAGGACACAGGCACAGAATAAATATTTGAATGCATCTACACAAAGCATACAGTTATGACTTTAATTTCTTAAGGTACATTTACAACACAGTTTGGTGTACAGAAATCAACATTGTGAAAATGATTCCCGTATGCATGCCAGGTCAGTAGATGGCGATGTCACTTTGGAAAGAAACACTCTGTGCCTGCATACATACGGCCCTGTATAGTCTACCCTTGCACTCTGTTCTCAACTACTGGCTCATGGCTACGAATATGTAATACATATGGAATTGACATCCCTGTTTTCTCAAAATCATGTTTTTGTCATTTGCACAGAGATGATGACAAAGATAATGATGAAAATAGTACAATTTTAAACACAACTGATTTCAAGAGCTCACACTTAGCTGATGATTGATTATAAAGCATGTTTGGCGTGCTGTCCCAGGACAGAGCTCTGAGCTCATAAGATCCTCGAGCCCGGGGCTCCCTCCCGTTTGCAGGGCGAGAGGGGAGTTTGAGCTCAGGTAGGTCTCGAGAACTCCCCAGCTTATTTATGGCTAAAGACAAATTAGGGATTGCTATGGAGAGATATACTGCTGATTAAGAGCTCATATATGGTGCCAATTTGGTTTGGTCAATTCACCTATGTCGCATGTCAACATGTAAACTCCGCACAGAAACATAGACTGGCCTGGTAAGGACTTGAACCAGTGATGTTCTTGCTGTGAGGCAACAGTGTTAACCACTGGGCCGCCGTGCCACCCTATTAAGGAAAAGAGAGGAGAAGTAGGGGTGGATGGGGGGATTCTTCAAGACGAAGATAACTGAGGTAAGAAACTGCGGTTATTTATAGTGAGTTAGGAATCATTCGATTGGTAATCATCAATCATAAGCATGTGATCCTCTTAAATAAATGAAGTCAAATAAAATGTACGTGTTAAGGAATGGCTAGATTGTACAATGTTATCCATATTTAGTTGAAAACTGTGTGGTGTAAACTTTCCCTTCACCCAAAACTTCTTTTAGTCAGGCTTCACTGGAAAAATGCAGGGTTCCACACAATTCCTTCATGTTGTCCCAACACAAATTGATTAAGTTAACTTAATTGTTTTTACAAATTGAAGAGGATTGATCATAAAACAATGAAGTTGTCCCAAAACCCCCCAAGAATTGTGTTGATTCAGTTTGATCCAGCAGCAAACATAATTTTTTTGAGTGTTCACCTGTTTCAAACTTGTCTGAATGTCTTTCTTCTGATGAACACATATACTTTATATAAAGTATGCTAGAAACCTGTAACCAATGACTTTCATATTTGTATTTCCTACTATAGAAGTCAATGGTTACCAGTTTTCCTCTTTCAAAAGATCTGCTTTTGTGATCAACATAAAAAAGACACTCATAAACACTTGAGAGCTAGTAATTACACTTATATTTTTGTAGTGAATATCTCTTTAATTATGAAAGAGGCTTGGCCCGAACACAACCCCGACCACGCAGGTCAGCACAAACATAACCCAGAAGATGACAGCCAGAACCTGAACACACATAAGAGTTTTCTTGTGTCCCCTCAGAACCTCCATCTCCCGATGCATCACCCGAGGAGGGTTCGCCCTTTCTATGGCATCCCCCATCTGCTCCACCCTCAGACTGACAGTGGGCAGGATTATGAAGCGAGTGTCCCTCTCGCCCAGAGAGAGAACCAGCCGTTGTGTGACCGTGGCCAGCCGGGCCGACACTGAAGCTGGCAGGCGAAAGGCCACCGGAGGGAGCTGCGCAAGAATCCGTGAGTTGCATGGAAGTGAATGCGCATCTCCACCCTGAAGAGGGGTGGAATGACGGCACAGTGGGCAGGAGATGGAGGGGGCGCTGTCGGGGTCGGGTGGGTGTAGAGGGGTGAGCTGGATTTTGCGAAGACACTCTGTGCAGAAGACGTGAAGGCATTCCAGCATACGCGGGAGTTTGGAGTGCTGGTCATATTCTTGATAGCAAACTGGACACTCCACTTCTGGAGACTCGGGCACCTCGGTTTGGGCAGATGTTGACTGCGTTTCTGACATGACGGGAGAAAGACTTCCAGAGTTGTCTTTTTCAAAATAAACCTAAAAAAATATATATATTATTATTTTATATGACAGTAATATATATATATATATATTATACTGACTACACTTCTTACTTATATATTTTTGTCCTGTTTCTTGTCCAAATAACTAAAATTTCTTAAATCAAGACGCATTTTCTAGACAAGCAAAAAATTATGGTCTTGTTTTGAAACATAATATGCCAAAATTAAGTGAGTTTTTCCTCATTCTGCTTTTGATTATTTTGTCATTTTACTTCTTATGTAAATAATTAGAATTAAGAGGTTTCAGGATTTAAATATAGACTACGAAAAAAAAAAAAAACAAGATTACCTTTCTTATAATATATAAAAAAATTAAGTATACAGTGTATATATATATATATATATCATTAATCCTCCATTAATCCAGGGTCGCCACAGCGGAATGAACCGCCAACCTATCCAGCACATGTTTTACACAGCGGATGCCCTTCCAGCTGCAACCCATTTCTGGGAAACATACACACACACACACTCATTCACACTCATACACCACGGACAATTTAGCCTACCCAATTCACCTGTACCACATGTCTTTGGACTGTGGGGGAAACCGGAGCACCCGGAGGAAACCCACACGAACATGGGGAGAACATGCAAACTCCACACAGAAATGTCAACTGACCTAGCCGAGGCTCAAACCAGCGACCTTCTTGCTGTGAGGCGACAGCACTACCTACTGCGCCGCCATATATATACAGAGCATCAGAATGGGGAAGAAAGGTGATTTAAGTGACTTTGAATGTGGCATGGTTGTTCGTGGCAGACGGGCTGGTCTGAGTATTTCAGAAACTGCTGATCTAGTGGGATTTTCACACACAGCCATCTCTAGGGTTTACAGAGAATGTTCTGAAAAAGAGAAAATATCCAGTGAGCGACAGTTCTGTGGGCACAAATGCCTTGTTGATGCCAGAGGTCAGAGGAGAATGGCCAGACTGGTTCAAGTTGACAGAAAGGCAACAGTAACTCAAAAAACCTCTTGTTACAACCGAGGTATACAGAAGAGCATCTCTGAACACACATGTCGAACCTTGAGGCGAAAGGGCTACAGCAGCAGAAGACCACACTGGGTGCCACTCCTGTCAGCTAAGAACAGGAAACTGAGGCTACAATTCACACAGGCTCACCAAAATTGGACAATAAAACGTTGCCTGGTCTGATGAGTCTCGACTCCTGCTGCGACATTCAGATGGTAGGGTCAGAATTTGGCATCAACAACATAAAAGCATGGATCCATCCTGCCTTGTATCAATGGTTCAGGCTGCTGGTGGTGGTGTAATGGTGTGGGGGATATATTTTTAGCACACTTTGGGCCCATCAGTACCAACTGAGCATCGGGTCAATGCCACAGCCTACCTGAGTATTGTTGCTGACCATGTCCATCCCTTTATGACCACAGTGTACCCATCTTCTGATGGCTACTTCCAGCAGGATAACGCACCATGTCATAAAGCGTGAATCATCTCAGACTGGTTTCTTGAACATGACAATGAGTTCACTGTACTCAAATGGCCTCAAGAGTCACCAGATCTATGCCATGAAGGATTAAGGCAGTTCTAAATGCAAAAGGGGGTCCAACCCAGTACTAGTAAGGTGTACCTAATATAGTGGCCGGTGAGTGTATATAGAGGGGTGTAATTTTAAGGCTTAACTAGGTTAATTGGGCATTAGACAAATCAACGTACAGTATAATAAGTGGTTTGTTCTGTAGACAATCAGAAAAAAATGTTGCTAAAGGGGGCTAATAATATTAACCTTAAAATGGGTTTAAAAAAATTAAAAACTGCTTTTATAGTAGTTGAAATAAAACAATAATAAGATTTCTCCAGAAGAAAAAATCTTATATTATACTATGAAATACTCCTTGCTCTGTTAAAAATCATTTGGGAAATATTTGAAAAAGAAAAATTCACAGGAGGGCGAATAATCTTTATTTCAACTGTGTATATCACACACAAATATCCCAGACATGCTCTACTTATTTGTCAGATTAAACTTGCTTAATCAGGACTCATCTAGTTTATAAATAAGTGGAACTGACCCAGTTTCACAAGTTACTTCTCTCCCGGGTATGTGCATTAAATCATTTCTGAATGCTGAAATGTTGAGAAACTTCCTTACTGGTTTGACCTGGCATGCTTAATCACAACAATAAAACACCAAAAAAGTCACGTAGACTTCATGATCATTGACTATTACTGCATATACAGATGCATATACAATTCATTAAATGCACAACCCTTGGATATGAACACAGCATATACTGCATATACAGCTTTCAATCAATAAGCAGGATATGTACAGTATATACTAGATTACAGCACACACAGATAAGGTTTATTACGACTGTTCACTTCTAATAAACCCTGCTGTCTGTTTTCTTTTTAGTGTTGCAGTTTCAATCCAACTCTCGAGTGAATATAGTCAGAGCGACCATCACTCACAGGAGGAGCTGCCTAGCAATGCACGTCTCCACAGTATTACTAATGTCTCAGGACTGCAGAACTGCACGTAACATTTATTCACATATAAGCGCTGCACATCTTAACATTTGCACTGTCAATGTACACAGTTGAAGGCAAAATTATTAGCCCTCTAATGAAATTGTAATGTTTGTATGATATTTTCACAGTATTTTCTATAATTTTTTTCTTCTGAAAAAAGGTTTATTTCTTTTAGTTTTATTTAGTTTGGCTGCATGGAATAAAATCTTTTATTATTATTATTATTTTAAGGTCAATATTATTAGATCTCTTAAGATTTTTTTTTGATTGGCTCCAGAACAAACCACTGTTGTCCAATGACTGGCCTAATTAACTTGCCTTGTTAACCTACTTAATTAAGCCTTTAAATTGAATTTAAGCTGAATACTAATATATTACAAAATAACCAGAAATATTATGTACTGTCATCATGACAGAGACAAAATATATATATATTTTTTAAATTTAGTTATTACAAATATTGTTTTAAAAATCCTCTCTGTTTAACATAAATTGGGAAATACAGTTGAAGTCAAAATTATTAGCCCCCCATTGATTTTCTATGTTGAATATTTCCCAAATGATGCTTAAAAGAGCAAGGACATTTTTAAAGTATGTCTGATAATATTTTTTCTTCTGGAGAAAGTCTTATTTGTTTTATTTCGGCTAGAATAAAAGCAGTTTTTAATTTTTTAAAAACTATTTTAAGGTAAAAATTATTAGCCCCCTTTAAGCTATATATTTTTCGATAGTCTACAGAACAAACCATCATTATACAATAACTTGCCTAATTACCCTAACCTGCCTAGTTAACCTAATTAACCTAGTTAAGCCTTTAAATGTCACTTTAAGCTGAATATTAGTATCTTGAAAAATATATAGTAAAATATTATGTCCTGTCATCATGGCAAAGATAAAATAAATCAGTTATTAGAGATGAGTTATTAAAACTATTATGTTTAGAAATGTGTTGAACAAATCTTATCACCATTAAACAGAAATTGGGGGAAAAAATAAACAGAGGGGCTAATAATTCTGGTTTCAACTCTTATATATACTTATATACTTATATATATATATATATATATATATATATATATATATATATATATATATACATACAGTATGTGTGTGTGTGTGTGTGTGTGTACGTGTTTTTGTGACATATCAGGACACAAATCTGTATAATGACATGGGTATGACACAGGTATTACAAAAAGCAGATGAAATATGAGGACATTGGTGACGTCCTCACTTCTCAAAAAGCTTATAAATCACACAGGATGAGTTTTTTCAGGGAGTAAAGCTGTACACTGTTTCCTGTGATGGTTGGGTTTAGGGGTAGGGTGGGGTGAGGGCAATATAATATACGGTTTGATCTGTATAAAATGAAAGGAAACCTATGTAATATACCCACTTTTCACAAAAACAAACATGTGTGTGTGTGTGTTTCTTATTTCACAGAGTGGTTAATAGTTTTGCCTTCAATTGTATATTGTATCTTTAGCTGAAATATGGTGTAAAACATTAATAAAAACATCACAGATAAAACATTTGAGGGTCTCACCTGACTTTTCACGCAAAAGTATTATATTAATCAAAAATGTAAAAACAATCTGTCATAATCTACACTGGCAACAAAACGAGTTTTTTTGGTTGAACACAAAATAAGATATTTTGAAGGTTGTTAATCAATAGTAAACTTCTCTATTATTTTTTTTTTCGGATGTCAATTTTCAGCGTTCTTCTTATATTAACAGAAAAAAAGTAAATATTGGAACCACTTTAGGGTGAGAAAATTCCAATTTTGGGGTGAACAGTTGCTTTAAAATGCACACTATAAACTTTAACCAATGCCAAAAACAAAGAAAACTGTGCATTTAGATTCATGCAACTTAACCAAAAGTGTCCGGTTTTGGTGTGAAAACACTTATCAAACCCCTTTATTTCGTGAAATACAAATGACACTCACATAAATGTAATATAAGGAGTCGAGTTTGGTCTTAATGTTCACTCAAAAAAAAAGTGTAATTCTGTATTATTTTACTGCAAAAAATGCTTTTCTTACTTAGAGGTTGACACAGGTCTATGCAAAGAAAACTCACAATCCTGCCAGAATGTATTACAAATACTGCCAAAAAAAAGCTTACTTAGAAATTGTGTCTTGTTTCTAGTCCAAATATCTAAAAAATCTTAAATCAAGAAGCATTCAAGAAGAAAACTATCTTGTTTTCAGAATAACAACCAAAATAATCTGCCAGTGGGGTAAGCAATTAAAAATTTCAAATCAAAAACAAAATTATTTTACTTTATAAAGATTATTTATTCCCCACTGGCAGATTATTTAGCTTGTTTTAAGGAAAAAACTCACATAATTCACTGAAAACGGGGTCAAAAATTTCTGCTTTTCTAGAAAATGCTTCTAGAATTTAGATATTTGGACTAGAAACAAGAATTCTAAGTAAGCTTTTTTTTGCGGCATTTGTACTACATCCTTGCAGGACTGTGAGTTTTCTTGGCATAGATCTGTGATGAAAGCAGAGCGGGTTGTTCTATTAGCTCTACAGTTTGTAGTGCGTGAAGGAAAGGTAAAAGATTGACTCACCGGTCCAGCTCCTCTGTGTTTTTCAAAGTGAAGTGGTGTGTGGCCTTTCAAACGTGAGTCCTGAGTCCATGCTGGGTCAGTTTAAAGTCACAGTTCAGAAGTTTGGGAGGAAAACACCTCTTCCCTAAGCTTTGTCAGTGGTTAACAGGTCTGTTTTTACTCCACACGTGTGTTTACTGCTGTCTCTTCACCTCCCCTGATGCCCTGCTTTGTGTGGCAGGGGTGGGGGCTGCTTTCTCTGACATTTATTATCAAGAGAGGAGTTGGTTACTAGGAGAGGGATTAGCATGAGAGCGATTGTTGCTGCGGGATGCTGATGCTTTCGAAAAGATTTCACAGTGCTGTTAGTTTGACTCATTTTCATCTATTTACATTTTTGTTAAAATATAATTTTATTGTGATACAGTATTACAATGCTCTGAAAAGCTGAATGCACCCTAGAGTTATTAGCTAACTAAAACTAAAACACGCAAAACAATTTGACACTGAATTTACAGTTTAAATATTTCTGTGAAATTTACATAGAAAAATGTAGCAGTAAAAACTAATGACATTCTGCAATAAACATTAATTACATTATAAAAACCTAATGTGCATAACTGATAAGAAAACAACAGAAAGCAGTCAATTAAACAGTATTTTAAATTTACAGTTATATTTAATTTAAAGAGACAGTTTGCCCATAATTGAAAATTATCTCATAATTTACTCTCCCTTGTGTGATTTTAAACCTTTATGAGTGTCTTTTGTTTGGTTAAACATAAATTAAGATATTTTGAAGAATGCTAGTTTTGGAAATCCATTAACTTCCATAGTAAGAAAAAAAATTACTGTGGAAGGCAATGTGTGCCAGCAAACCAGCATTCTTCAAAATATCTTCTTTTGTGTTTAACAGAATAAACTCAAATAGGTTCAAACAAGGGAAAGATGAGTAAATGAAGACAGAATTTTCATTTTTGGGTAAACTATCCCTTTAAGGTTTTGATTGAATTATTTGCCATGTATAATAAGGAACCTTCCTGCTAACTCTTTTATTTTAACCACAGAATACTTAGTTTATTTAAAATCTTCAAACTAAAATATTCAAATATGAGCATAATTAATTTTGACTTCTTAGTTTTTCATTTCAATTTCAAAGTGCATATTTATATTTATACACACACACACACACACACACACACACATACACACACACACACACACACACACACACACACACACACACACACACACACACACACACACACACACTTGATAAATATATACATACATACACATACTCACCGGCACCGCCTTAATCTTTCGTGTCAAAGATTCAACAAGATACTGGAAATATTCCTCAGATATTTTGATCCATATTGACATGATAGCATCACACAGTTGCTGCAGATTTGTCAGCTACATATCCATGATTCAAATCTCCCGTTCCACCACATCCCAAAGGTGCTCTATTGGATTGAGATCTGGTGACTCTGGAGGCCATTTGAGTACAGTGAACTCATTGTCATGTTCAAGAAACCAGTCTGAGATGATTCATGCTTTATGACATGGTGCGTTATCCTGCTGGAAGTAGCCATCAGAAGATGGGTACACTGTGGTTGTAAAGAGATGGACATGGTCAGCAACAACACTCAGGAAGGCTGTGGCATCGACACAATGCTCAATTGGTACGAATGGGCCCAGAGTGTGCCAAGAAAATATCCCCCACATTTTTCCAATCTTCTATCATCCAATTTTGATGAGCCTGTGCGAATTGTAGCCTCAGTTTCCTGTTCTTAGCTGACAGGAGCGGCACCCAGTGTGGTCTTCTGCTGCTGTAGCCCATCCGCCTCAAGGTTGGACATGTTGTGCAATCAGAGATGCTCTTCTGTATACCTCGGTTGTAACGAGAGGTTATTTGAGTTACTGTTGCCTTTTTATCAGCTCGAACCAGTCTGGCCATTCTCCTCTGACCTCTGGCATCAACAAGGCATTTGCGCCCAAAGAATTGACGCTGGATATTTTCTTTTTTTCAGACCATTCTCTGTAAACTCTAGAGATGGTTGTGCGTGAAAATCCCAGTAGATCAGCAGTTTCTGAAATACTCAGACCAGCCTGTCTGGCACCAACAGCCATGCCATGTTCAAAGTCACTTAAATCCCCTTTCTTCCTCATTCTGATGCTCAGTTTGAACTGCAGCAGATCGTCTTGACCATGTCTACATGCCGCTTTGAGTTGCTGCCACTTGATTGGCTGATTAAAAACTTATGTTAACGAGCAGTTGGACAGGTGTACCTAATAAAGTGACTGGTGAGTGTACAAAAAAAAATACTGCCATAATTTAAAATATACAAAAACATACGGTAAATTCACAATATAAATAAAACTATAAAAAATAATTTTTTTAATAATATCTCCATATTAAAATAACACTCGCTGCAAAATTTACAGTGAAACAATAATCAAATAAAGAGAAATATAGTAAAAAAAATCATACAAACTTTAATTTAGCATGGTCTGGTTCATTCATTCATTTATTTTATTTTCAGATTAGTCCCTTTATTAATCTGGGGTCACCACAGCGGAATGAACTGCCAACTTATCCAGCACGTTTTTACGCAGCAGATGTCCTTCCAGCTGCAACCCATCACTGGGAAACATTCATACACACTCATTCACACACATACACTATGGACAATTTTAGCTTACCCAATTCACCTGTACCACGCTTTTGGACAGTGGGGGAAACCGGAGCACCCAGAGGAAACCTACGTGAACACGGGGAGAACATGCAAACTCCACAAAGAAATGCCAACTGAGCCAGCCGAGGCTTGAACCAGCGACCTTCTTGTTGTGAGGCGAACGTGCTACCCACTGTGCCACCGCGTCGCCCCTGGTCTGGTTTAAATAAACCCAAACTCCTGGATTTTTCACAATACATCTTAAATGAGTTTTAAATCAATAAATTGCACACCTTATCTAAACCTCAACAAAATGGTCTGGTTCAGATTAACATCTCCCTGTTGTTTTTTCCCCCTGGTGGCAGTTCATAGGGGTCAGGACTCTCACTTTAAGGACAAACACAATCAAAAAAAAGTCATATGAAGTTGGAAAATAACAAGGGCGGTAAATTATAACAGACTGAGTTTCTGGATGAGCTATATTCTGATTCACTTATTAATGCATGCTCACATAAGGTTAATTAGCATATTTCACAGGAAAAACGACAGAACATTTCATAGCACATGGTTACTGTTTCTCAGACAGATATTATCTGGCATTGGAATGTATAAAACTCAAACAACTGGTTGTTATTTTGGTATTGCTGAGTAAGTAAATAATTAAGAACCTACTGTCCTTCAATCTCTATTTATAACTCACAAGACTGTAGACTAGACGGTCACAGGTCCTGTTTTGTAGTGAGTGTTTAACAGCACGTTACTCATGGCTGTCGGTGACACATGCTCTACTTTTGTTTTGTTTTTTTAACATCTCGTCTTTCTTTTTTTACCCATTGCTGACTCCCTCAACTTTCTTTGACCCTTTTTGTCTCGAACATGTCTAACACGACTCCTCTTTCAGTGTAGAAACACATGTGATATACTTGAGAAATGACACATGTGATATGCTTGAGAAATTAAGAATCAGAAACTCTACCAAGTAAGAAAGCCTTAGTGAAAATATTGACAAACTGAAGCCAAAGGCATGAGATAACGTGAGTTCTGAAGAAGGATCTACAAAAGGTAAAAGAATACAAGAGAATGCGGGAAGCGCTCGGAGGAAAGGGCAGCCGGCTGAAGCCAGTTTAGAGGAGAGCGGCACACCCAAGCCCATGTAAGGGAATGATGGGGAGGGAGAAAACAGGAGGGGAGTGCATTCTGGGAAATCACACCGTGTGGGGCTGAGGGCTTTTGTTTGGATAAGGCTAATAAGGAGCAGCATAGCATGTGTGTATTGTATTTCCCGAGCTGCAATCGCATGTTTATTTTTATAAAACAGTTGTTTCCTCTAAACTTACTGTAGAAAACAAGGCCACTAAGTGTGTCATAGGGGATTCCAGTAAACTGTCAAACAGGGGAAACGGTCGTCATACAAAAAAAAAGCATTTTTATAGTTTTCTTGTACAAATGTGGGGGAAAAGATTTGTAATTTTGAGTGTGACATGTTTAAATGAGATTTAAAACGCTTAAATAGCCCAAAAATGAACTTTATTTTGACTTCATTCTGTCAGAAGAACACAGTCTTGTATAATGTTGTTGGGTGTAGTGGCCTTTTATTGAAGTTTTCAAAAAGGCATAAATCTGATGTGAAAGTAACCCTTACACCACTAGGGGGTTAACGCATGTTTTATCTGTCATATCTAAAGTCAGGGGTGGCACGCTGGCACAGTGGGTAGCGCTGTCGCCTCACAGCAAGAAGGTCGCTGGTTTGTGACTTTCTATGTGAAGTTTGCATGTTCTCCCTGTGATCGTGTGGGTTTCCTCCGGGTGCTCCGGTTTCCACCACAGTCCAAAGACATGCGCTATAGGTGAATTGGGTAAGCTAAATTGGCCCTAGTGTATGTGTGTATGTCCTGGTCCTCCAGGCTGAGGGTTGCTGTTGGGCTAACAACCCATCTCATAAAAAGTTAGATGTTACGAAACACCAACATGGTGCGGCTAAATATCACCTTCGATATAAACGGCCCTGGCAGTACGTATCTCAAGTCAGAGGTCAGCTAGCTGTTGTGAACGAATATTCAACAATCTCTTGGAGTCAGTGACAAAACCTTAATCTGTTTTATAAGTTACACGTTAACCCCCATTGTAGCATTTATGGTAGTTTGACGATTGATTTATGCACTTTTTTAAACTTCAAAAAAGGGCCACTACCTAATACCATAATACAGCATGCAAGAGCCAGGATATCATTTAAACATTTAAACGACTGTGTTTTTCTCACAGAAAAGTCAAAAACACCAAGGATGACTTGAGGATAAGTAAATTCATTCATTCATTTCTTTTCTTTTCGGCTTAGTACCCTTATTAATCTGGGGTCGCCACAGCGGAATAAACCGCCAATTTATCCAGCACATGTTTTACAAAGCGGATGCCCTTCCTGCTAATCCAACACCAGGAAACACCCATACACTCTTACATTCACACACACACTATGGACAATTTAGCTTACCCAATTCTATACCACATGTCTTTGGACTGTGGGGGAAACCGGAGCACCCAGAGGAAACCCACACAAACACGGGGAGAACATGCAAACTCTACACAGAAATGCCAACTGACCCAGTCGGGGTTCGAACCAGCGACCTTCTTGCTGCATGTGAGGCGATTGTGCTACCCACTGCGCCACCGTGCTACCCCGGATAAGTAAATTATTTATATAAAATTTTTGGGTGAACTATTCCTATAAGGTGTGTTCACACTTTACATGCTTCATTTTATTAAATCAAACTGCAGAAACTTCTCTGTCCACTTGAATAAATGTGAATGCTAAAATCAAAACTCTGTAAACATGGGTCTATATATATATATATATATTAACAAACATATGAATGCAACAAGACAATCAAGATGTGGTCATAAAAACTGGCCATTCTGCTTTTTCTGCCCTAAAGTGTAGTACAAATGTTGGAAATGCATCTCCTTACAGCAGATCTTTTTCCCAGTGTAATTTTGCAAATTGTAATCTGGCTTTTTTGTTGATTCTGGCTTGTTGATTTTCCCATGTTGTCGCACAAGGAAGCAGTGTGTTTGAGGTTTTCTTTTAATACTATTCTACAGTTGTGCCTCCAATTAACTCAAATTTTGTCAATTAGCCAATCAGAAACTTCCAAAACCTTGACACCATCATCTGAGCTTTTTCAGAGGCATAATAATCTTATTGTATGTAAACTTGACTTTCAAGAAAAGTTATAACAATTTCTCAAAATCTCTCTCTCATTATTCTGCTATTAAACATAACAGAAACAATTTTGATAATTCTAACTTACCTAAAAGAGAAAAAGTTTAGTCACATTAACATCTGACTTTTTTTAAATGGTTATGTGCCTTTTTATACAGTGTATGTAAACTTTTGGTTTCAACTGTATATAGTAGTGCTTGTTACAATTGGGACTGGAAGGGCATCCACCACATAAAAAAATAAAATAAAAATATAAATAAATAAATAAGTATATTTTTATGGGATGGGCAATGCAGTGGCGCAGTAGGTAGTGCTGTTGCCTCACAGCAAGAACGTCGCTGGGTCGCAGGTTCGAACCTCGGCTGGGCTGGGTCAGTTGGCGTTTCTGTGTGGAGTTTGCATGTTCTCCCTGCGTTCGCGTGGGTTTCCTCCGGGTGCTCCGGTTTCCCCCACAGTCCAAAGACATGCAGTACAGGTGAATTGGGTAAGCTAAATTGTCCATAGTGTATGAGTGTGAATGTGTGTATGGAAGTTCCCAGAGATGGCTTGCGGCTGGAAGGGCATCCGCTGCGTAAAATCGTGCTGGATAAGTTGGCGGTTCATTCCGCTGTGGCGACCCCGCAAGGGACAAAGCCGACAAGAAAATGAATGTATGAATGAATGAATGAATTTTTATGGGGAGGGGGGGGGGGGGCTATTCTGCTCTTAGCCATTCATCAATCTTCCAATAATAATAATTTTAAAAAAAAAACACTACATATTCACAACTAGCAAAACAAAAATGAAAACTGATTTTCTTACATTACAAAACGAACCAAAAAAGAGAACCCACCTCTACACACCTTAAATCACCTACAGGTAAGGTAAATCACCTTCAGCTGATTTACTACTGCAGTTGCATTTACAAGAATTCCTCCTAAATATGAGCATGATATTAATCTCACACGCACTGTTGACACTAATCAAATTCTCTTTTATGGGAATTACAGGTGTTTTCGGTCATAAATCTAAACCACTAAATGGGGAATTCCTACTTTCGTTTTCCTAAAATAGAGTACAAACAAGTTAAGACACGTAGGCCGGTCTGATTCAACTTTTGATGTTGTGGGATCATCCGTTTCGGGGGGCAGAAACACGTGAAAGTAATGACATCATCGCGCTTGCTGCCAGTGACATCACTTTGTTTATAAACTCTATTCCTGTTGCTACAGACGGTTTCCCTGAGAGAGAGGGGATGAGACACTCCTCCCGCCCACATACTTTACATCCGCTTTCAGCACAGCGACTGCCTATATAATGAGTCTCCGGCGTAAGTTACTCACTTTCAACAATTCGCAAACAATAGGACGACATGTTTCCAGAATCGGAGTGCGGAATTTGCTACCGAGCTTACAACCTCGGCCGGCGGTGTCCTCGACAGCTGAGCTGCAAACACACGTTTTGCGAGAGCTGCTTGGTGACCATCGGCCGGTCTGCGGAGACTCACGAGCCCCGGATAGTGTGTCCGCTGTGCCGACACTCCACGGAGATGCCGGAGGCTAGAATCAAAGATAACCTGCCGGTAGACGAGGACGTTTTGAGCGGCTTGTAACCGCGGGAAGCTCGGAGGATGATGATGATGAAAACGCCGAGGAACAACATCAAGACGTCCCCTCTCCAGCCGGAGTTCCCTGTCTAAACAGAGAGGACGTTTCCCCGCCACCAAGAACCCGAAAAGGGCACCTGGTGAAGTGCTTTAAAAAAGTGTGGAAAAAAGTCGTCGGTGACGGGAACATAAGTGAGTATTTCACCTCGATAACCTGCTATATCTGTCTTATAGCTCACCCAAAAAATGAAAATCTGTTATTTATTCACCCTTCACTGATTTGAATTTCATTGAATTTCTTTCTTCTGTTGAACATATTTTGAGGTAGGCTGAAAACATTGACTTCCAATGGAAGACTACAGGCTTTCAGCTTTTTTCAAAATGCATAATTTCGTTCAACTGGTTAATTTTTGGGTGAACTGTCAATTTAATACATGAATTGAGTGCATCAAGAACTAATTGTCATGCCTTTTTGTTTTTGTTTTTTTCAGATTGTACTATAAGTGATGCGGACCTGAGGGACCTGGTGGTTATGTCCTGCTACATGATGTGAATGACATTGTCAAGTTGACAAGACAAGTTGTTGACCGGCTCAAGAGCTGTCTTCAGACACTCATTACTGCACATTCACAATTCACCTATAAAAGGGAAGCTGTGGACGACATGTTTGCACAATGTATAGTGGGACTGTCAGTGCCTTTCGGGCACATGAGGGCTGTTTGCGGCTGGGTGTGACTCGTCACCATAACAGACATGTGAGGTTGTTGCAAAACAACCCATAAACACAGCAACAGAACATGTTAAAATCATTTTTGACTGAAATGAACCACACTGCCAATAGACGTGTTTGTGGTGCTCTTTTTGCTGTTACAAAATCATGGACAACATTCCCAATGACTGTCTTAAAATATAAATATAAATTATACTAATTCATTGTTATGAAATGTTGTATTTATTGTATCCTTTAATTAGTTTAATTAAGGAGTTTTTCAGTATTACATTTGTATCAAATGATTGTGCCTAAATTATGTTTGTCATCTTTAAACACTTTTCATGATTACAAATGATTTTTTAAATATTATACTGTATAAAGTTAAAATATTGTATTACTGTATATTGTTACATTTGTACCAAATAAATATTTTTTGAACCACATATTCAAGTTTAACGTGTGCGTGTATAAATAACTTTATTTATTTAATTATTCATTATTAAATAATATCTTTTAAATAATTTCATTTTCTTTTCGGCTTAGTCCCTTTATTTATCAGGGGTTGCCACAGCAGATTGAACCGCCAACTATTCCAGCACGTGTATTACACCACAGATGTCCTTCCAGCTACAACCCAACACCGGGAAACACCCATACACTCTTGCATTCACACACATACCCTACGGCCAATTTAGCTTATTCAATTCATTTACAGCGCAGGTTTTAGACTGTGGGGAAACGCGGAGCACCCGGAGGAAACCCACACAAACACGAGGAGAATATGCAAACTTCACGCAGAAATGCCAACTGACCCAGCCGAGGCTTGAACCAGCAACCTTTTTGCTGTAAGGCGATCATGCCACCACGCAGCCCTTATTTAATTATATATTATTTAATTAGGTGACGTGGTGGTGCGGTAGGTAGTGCTGGCGTCTCACAGCAAGAAGGTTACTGGTTCGAGCCTCGGCTGGGTCAGTGGACGTTTCTGTGTGAAGTTTGCATGTTCTCCCCGCGTTCTCGTGGGTTTCTTCCGGGTGCTCCGGTTGATTGGGTGGCGGTTCATTCCACAGCCATATCACCCTGCAGCCCAAGACCGGTTACTCACTGAAGCTAAGCAGGGCTGAGCCTGGTCAGTACCTGGATGGGAGACCACATGGGAAAACTAGGTTGCTGTTGGAAGTGGTGTTAGAGAGGCCAGCAGGCGGTGCTCAACCTGTGGTCTGTGTGAGTCCTAATGCCCCAGTAAAAGTGAAGAGGACACTACACTGTCGATAGGCGCCGTCTCTGGGTTGAGACTTTAAACTGAGGTCCTGACTCTCTTTGGTCATTAAAAATCCCATGGCACTTCTCGTAAAGAGTAGGGGTGTAACCCCGGTGTCCTGGCCAAAGTCTCTCAATCGGCACTTACCCATCATGGCCTCCTAATCATCCCCATCTACCAAATTGGCTCTATCACTGTCTCTTCACTCCACTAATAGCTGGTGTGTGGTGAGAGCACTGGCGCCGTTGTCCTGTGGCTGCCGTCGCATCATCCAAGTGGATGCTACACACTGGTAGTGGTGTAGAGAGACCCCCCTCATGATTGTGAAGCGCTTTGGGTGTATGGCCATACACAATAAATGCGCTATATAAATACACATTACATTACATTCCATTCCAATGTGGCGACCCCAGATTAATAAAGGGACTAATCCAAAAAGAAAATGAATTATTTAATTATAAATAATTATAAATTTTACCCCATGTACAGATAAATGTAAGTGATATCCTGTTCCCATGAATCTTTTAAAGACAAAAATCTCTGTGTCACTCTTGTTTTGGTTGTCGGGTTCTCATGCACCTCTAGATTGAACATATGCATGTGCATAAACTCCATTTTCACACAATAAAATGCAGGATCTTGTACACAGAAACAACCATAGTATATTTTTCAAATATTATTGCACAATAAAACCCATTTTTAAAAGTTTACCATCCGCACAAACTGCTTTTGTCATATAAATGAACAGCTATAAAAAAGTATTCATTTTTATTTGACACTGTGCAAATGTACACAACTGAAATCAATAAAAAAGCACATGTGCAATTCTGCATGCACTTAGCTCTAAATGCATTCAGGTGGCCCTTATTATGATGAACACAGTTGATCAACAATATCAGCGTTTCAGGTAAGGCCACATTAGTAGGGTCATTTTGAGCAGGTGTGACAAAAGCTTAGTGCACTATAGAGCTTAAAACATGTCTCTTCATTACTTTCTGAGGTAAGCATTTACATTTCATTTCCAAGAAACAGTTTAAAGAGGTTTAGTTCTGTTGTTATGTAAGTAAAGTTTTTAAATGAACCTGTTTTTATACAGACTGCTGTTGGTTTGTTTGACTCACTCTGTTGTTGGGTGTTTTCCTGGACTGTCTCTTGGTAAGATTTGGTTGCGAGTATTATTGGAATAATTTGTTGAGTCAAATCAAGTAATTTTGTGTGACGTAAAAACTAAAGTGTCAAATTAAAATTGATAGAAGTCACTTTATAATATTGGTAACTAAATGTCTTGTTGGTTTATTGCCAATGCATTTAGGAGACATCGCTGGAAATTATCCAAAGATCAAAATGCAAGCACTGGAAGTTTTCAAAAATGCTGATTCTTCCATCCAAAAGCCAATAAAAGGCACTCTTCAAAGGAATGTAGAACAGTTTAACAGCAAATATCAGTGGTCCAGAGTCAACTCATCCCCATACAGTCAGAGAAGAGATGGCAATGCCAAAAATCCAAGCTTTAGACTTACAGAATCAAAAGATCCTGCGTATGTTATGAATTACCAAAATGAGATCTTGTCCAGCAGCAGAAATAATCCTGTTGATTTGTCTAGCGTCAAATATAATAATGGACATAATGCCAAAACAAGCTATGCTTTCCAAACAGTCCAACAGGAACACAATCCCTCACACTTCACAGGGAGCCAATGGAGCTCTACTGATACTAATCTGGGCTCAAGGCTGGTGAAGAAAGAAGGTCTGGTGGATGGAATGCATGCAGGAAATGTGTATAGATCTGAGCCATTTGAATATCAGCATATTTCTCAATCAGAAATGCATTCAGGCAGTCAACAACCATTACGACTCAATGAACCCTATTTGGGGGAAGATATTTCCGTCCAACCAGCACATGCTGAAAGGATCTCATCTAATTATATGTCTAGAAGCTCCAATGCAAACCATAATATGAGGTTCAAAAGTGATGCAAATGCCATGTTTGATCAATCCAATCCAAATCAAAAAGTGATGAGTAGGGTTATGCCAATTGTAGAAGATTTCTCTCTTGTAGAAGCAAATCAACAAGAGCACAAATCATCGCCACAAGTCTTTTCTGCTGGGACTGCAGGCCTTTCTCAAATTTCCTTTGGGAATATGAGAGAGGCATCTCTTTCTAAGGTTCCCACAGTTTCAAAACTAATACCTTCAGTTGTAAAAAGGCCAAATTCAAATAGAGGTCACCGCATCCTTCCCTTAAAAAAAGCTGTGATGTTTTCCTCTGAACCTGATCAGATAGAGCAGTCAGATTCTAGAAGGGTCACCACTCCACAAGCAAATCCACAAAGTAGCTTTGAGTATGGAAATACGAAGCCTTCCACAAGCAGCTACACCCTAAAGGACATTCAATTGACCTCTGCACAAAATGGTTACCAAAATGTTGGACAAAGTTACCAGGATGTTGAACCCATTGAAACTTTTCACACTCAGAAGTATGATAAAGTGGCTTCAGGTTTATCTGCTGACATCCCGTCAACGACCAATGGTTTCCTTTCTTACAAACGATTCCTGTCAGATGAAAATAACATCCGAAGCCAGCTTTCTGCATTATCTAAACCATCAATGCAAGGCACGTACTTGACTCCCAAAATACAGTTTCCAAAGAACACAGTGTTATTTTTGGAACGTGATAAGAGTATTGATCTACCACACATCATAAATGATTCACTAATGAAGTCAAGTCAGCATAGGATGGATGTGAATCCTTCAGGCCAAAGTATAACCCAACAGTCATTTGTTAAAAATTATCCGGTGCCAAGTCTCGTGCCAGGCAGCACTATGAAGAGTGTTTACAATGTTAGTCCATCCGTGTCTGGCACACATAAGGATTCAGCTGTGTCTACAGATCAAAACCATCCATATTATATATCTCCTAAAAAGCCATATGCTTTTAAAGGTTTCTCATTTGTCCCAACATCTCTACAAAAATCCGAAGTGCACTTTGAACAGAAACCTATCACAAACTCTTTATTGAATATGCAATATGTTGCTCCTCATCCAAGTACCACCCAAGAGCCCTTGATTTCTGACCAGTATGAAAAAATGCTTTTCCAGTTTGATGACTTTAAAACAAGCCAAGAGAAGATACTAGATCCTGATCTGACAGACTCCTTTAATAGCGGACTACAGCTCTCCTTCACACAGAATGAAAGTAACACGATGTATGATGTTCAAGGTCAAGCTTTAGCCAAGAGTGGCACAGAAACTTCAAATAATGGAGCAGCTTATCTGCAAAAATACCTTAAAAAGGCGTACAAAGAATTACCAATTGATGAGGTTCAGTCAGAAACATCTGAGAGGTGGACTTCGGCTTTAAACAACCTAAGTGAAATGCCAACAGTGGGATCCTCCATCAGCAGGTTTGTTGGTTCTAATGCACACTTCTCAACCATAAAATCTTCCAACAATCATGAGAATCCTAAATCAGAAATTATTCATCCAATCCACAAGACTTCTCCTATTAACAAAGCAGTTGGAAATGCTGTTGTCCATCCAATCCACATGTATAAATTCAAGGAACCGGAAGGTCCATCAAATCCAGCAAAGGAAATTCTGAGGGATAGAAATTCAGCTGGAGTAACGCAATCAGATATTAGTGACAATGGCATGAGATCAATTCCGACAAGTAGTGTTGTGATTGGTAAGCTGGTTGAAGTGACAGAAGAAGGGAAGGGATCTGGAGAAAATTCATACTCCCAAAATTCCTATTCAGTGCCAGTTACTCAATCTACATCATATAGATCTGCTGATCTTAAGAGTCACAAAGTGAATAGCTTTTCAACCATATACAGATCTGCTATTAAACAGTTTGACCAGGTAAATGAAACAAACATTGACTTCAATGCTGTCGACGCATCCCAGTCATCAAGTCCCACAAGCAGCTTTGTAATCGGACGGTTAATCAATACATTTGACAACGTTTCTACCAAAACAAATCCCAACGCATCTTTAACAAAAACGACCCTAAGCAGTTTTAAACCAGTTCAATTGTCAGATATAGCTGGTAGCGCTTCTTTCACTAATGCTAAACTACATTCTGCTGCCATCACGAAAAAAAAAGTAGTGGATGTGACAAGAGTTTCAAACCACTCTGATTCAACAGTGATGGCAAAAATTATTGATCGCTCCATTGTGATCCCAACATTACAAACTGAAGATGATGTTCAAAGCCCAGTGCACTTGAGTGTATCTGAGTTTCTGCTAACAGCTGCAACAGACATGAGCACAGCGTCTCAGTCATCATTTACAGAAGAATATTCTCCACCTCAAACAACTCCACAACTGGATCATTCAAAAGTGGATACTGATTCATTTTATGAGGGAACTTTAATGCCAGATATTACCACCACTTTGGTCTCGGTTACCTCAGATTTAGACTGGCTTTTTTTAACTGTATGAGGTTAATTTGTTTTCTTTAGCAGACGGCAGCTTGAGGTGTTTCTCTGTTCTGTAGGTAGATGGCGCCAGATCTGTTGTCAGATTCATTTTTGCATTAAATGGAATGAATGTAAATTCTGAGCTTCATTGTTTTGTTTTGTTTTTTTTGTTTTTTTTCATTACCTCCCATGTTTACCACTCAACAGCAGATTATGTTGGGAGAAATATTACAGCTTGTATATTTACTTCTAAAGCTAAACTAAATATAATTTTATTTTCATGCAATATCAGCTTATGATTTGTAGATGTCAAAAAGGAATATTGCACTCAAATTTAAATAATGGAAAACAGTTTTAGTACTCAAAACGCTTTGATCTGGATTATTTTTGCATAAACAAAAGTCCTTGTTGAAGTTCCAAAATTGACATTTCTGAGCGTTACAAACTATGATGACTTTGTTTGACTATGTTTAAGCAAAAACATTTGTAACTGCTCTTTGAAACATTTATTTATTTATTTTCCTTTCATTTTGGAGTTGAGATTACTATTATTTTTAAGATAACTACTAGTGTTTTGTAATTTTAAAGAAGTGCTTATGTAACCGGTTCTGCGCTGTTCTTTTTAATGTGGGAATAACCAGACGGATATCAGTAGTTGTGCCTGCTCTTTTATCTCACTCCTCTCCCATGTGCAGTCAGTGCAGAAAAGGAAAAGTGCAGCGCATTTCACATGCTTCAATTAGACAGAATAAATGAAATGCTCAATTTAAGTGAAAACATAAAAAAAAAAGGTTTAAATATTATTTAAACATTAAAAACTAGCTTCAAAAGGGATTTTTAAAGGCCGTGCAGAAAAGGAAGAGGCGGGTGCAAAACAGAAAATTAAAACTGAAGCTTCTCTGGAGATTTAAAGACAAAAACACTGATGCACTTCAGGTAATACTTAACACACATTTTGTGTAATTCTATAAATAAAGTGAGCGACACTTTCCATACCTGTTACACTTACTATTAACTGTATATATCACATCAGGGACTAAACTGCGGTATAAATAAAAATTATAGTAATAAGGACCCAAAAGTCATTCAAGACACAGAGAAATTGATTAAATCCACTAGTAAACCTTTAAGTTTTGTTAACAGATTTAATGGATTGCTGTGCTTATGCTGTAGATTTTTTTTTTTTCCCACTAAAAGTAAATGTTTAATTAAATGTAAATATTAAATTAAACAAAGATTAAGGATTTAGAAGTATGTTCATTCATTAATTTTCCTTCGACTTAATCCCTTCATTCATCAGGGGTCACTACAGTGAAATGATCCACCAACTTATCCAGCATATGTTTTACACCGCGGATGCCCTTCCAGCTGCAGCCCAGTACTGGGAAACATCCATACACGCTCATTCACACACATGCATTACGGCCAGTTTAGTTTATTCAAGTCACCTGCACTCAAAAAATGATTACTGGTGTTTTGTTCAAGCTACCTGTTTAAAACGAGCTGAAACGACACAATTCTTGTCATTTCTTTGGCCAATTTATTTGCTTTATGTTCAGTCCACATAATTTGTAAACCATTAAGTTAACTTAATTGCTTCATGTTGTCCCAACTCAAAACGTTTGAGTTGGTCCAACTACCTGGTTAGGGGATTTGCAGTTCCTAGCAGGCTTTGCGTGGGATTGAATTAAGAGAGCGAAATGTTGACAATAAAAGTAATCTTAGGTGTTTAAAGTTAATAAAAAGACTTGTTAGAGATTAATCATCACTTTATTTTGAAGATTTAGAAGACTTTCATGTATAATGTTTTGAGATTACCACCTTGCAGAAGCCCCCATGCTTTGGGTGTTGGCAGCTTAATTAGCAAAACTGCAGTTTGTTGCTTTGATCACTGAGCAATAACTGTCCTAAAATTAGTTCTGAGATCAGTTTCAATCAACTGTACATGTAAGTCATGAAATATGCTTAAAAATGGTTCTTTTAGTTCATTTAGGATAACTTCAGTAAGAGACGTCGAAATGTATGACACATAATAGACATACCTGATATTATCAGACCTTTGAGTTTAAGTTAAATAAAAATATTTAAACTTTTATTTGATAAAATTGCATTTAATTGTGTAAATAGTTTTTTTTTTAGTTGGTACTAAACAAATTGTTGAGGGAAACAACACAGGGAGAACATGCAAACTACACACAAAAATGCAAACTGACCCAGCCGGGACTTGAACCAGTGACCTTCTTGCTGTAAGGCAACAGTGCTAACCACTGAGCCACTGTGTCACCCCAGATTCATTCATTCATTTTCTTTCTGGCTTAGTCTCTTTATTAATCTGGGATCGCCCAGATTAATGAACTGCCAATTTATCCAGCATATGTTTTTTTACGCAGCGGATGCCCTTCCAGCCGCAACCCATCACTGGGAAACACCCATATACACTCCTTCACAAACATGCACTATGGACAATTTAGCTATGTCTTTGGACTTGTGGGGAAAACCGGAGTACCCGGAGAAACTCCACACAGAAATGCCAACTGACCCAAGATGAGGCTCGAACCAGCGACCTTCTTGCTGTGAGGCGATCGTGCTACCCACACCGTTATGCCCTGTCGCCCCAGAAGTATGTTTAATTAACTGATTTTAAGTCATTTAGTTAACTAAAGTTAATAACGGTTCCAAAGATCCCATTATTTAATGCACAAATAAAGTAGTTATGTAATACAGGGTGGGCAATTTGGTACACCTTAATAAATTACATAGACAATTGCCTTAAGATGACCCCAAAGATAAAACTCTAAGGGGGTCAGATCGGGAGACCTTGGGGGTCATTCAACTGGTCCACTTTTCAGGAAACTGTATTGGAGGAAACCATTCCCATTTTATTATGGTGTATCCATATAAATGGTCCACCCTGTACAATCATTTCCTTAATTGTCTTTGTTAATAATAATAATTAATGAAAACAGTTAACACCATCTCAAGTCCATTAATATTGAAAGTTACGAGAATAAATTTTTTTAGGATGCATTGGTAAATATGGAAATGAACTGATTTTAAAAAAAAATGCACGGTGCACGGTGGCATAGTGGGTAGAACGTTTGCCTTACAGCAAGAAGGTTGCTGGTTCGAGCTTCAGCAGGGTCAGTTGGCGTTTCTGTGTGGAGTTTGCATGTTCTTCTCGTGTTCGTGTGGGTTTCCTCCGAGTGCTACAGTTTCCCCCACAAGTCCAAAGACATGTGGTACAGGTGAACTGGTCAGACTAAATTGTCCGTGGTGTATGTGTGTGAATGAGTGTGTGTGGATGTTTTCCAGTGATGGGTTGCAGCGGGAAGGGCATCCGCTGCGTAAAGCATGTGCTGGATAAGTTGGTGGTTCATTCGGCTGTGCCGACCCTGGTTTAATAAAGGGACTAAGCCGAAAAGAAAATGAATGAATGAATGTTCACTGAAGGTCTTGTTAAAGCATTCACTAATAATAAGCAATATGTTTGTTGCAGTATTTCAGTGTTTTATTTTTTTACTTTGCTGCCATATTCATCTTTTTTTTTGTTATATAATTTATGATTGATGAATATGCTCTATATGAGCAATCTGGTTGAGAGAAAAATGAAATGACTGTAATAATAATAGCATTTACATCTTTTATTTATGTTTTTTACTGACCATAATATTTTTTCCCATATATTAAGATGCAAGCCTATATAGTGTATGATGACTGCGTGAAACAAGCAAACATCATAACACAATTTTACTTTTCAAACATATTTCCAATTATGTTCACAGTGTTTGTGCCCTAGACAGCCACCAGATGGTGTGTGTGCACTGCGGATGTCTCTCACAAGGTTCTTGAGTTCATTGTGAAGTTGTGTGTTTTGTTCAATTAGGACTAAAACTGCTTTAAAATAGAAGTGCATTTAAATAAGCTGCAAGCAATCAATTATCAATCTGACCTCACTTGCATATATATAGGTTGAACAAATTCTGATTGATCAAAATACACTATGATCCAAAATGACAGTAACGCTCTTGCTTCTACAATAGCCTAGTATTAAAGCTATTGTATGAGTGACCCTTAACCTTTTCCCATTAGAAAGGCCTGAGCAAAAAAAAATCCCCTTGTCTACGCCCCATCCACACTGTCCCAGCATGAGGCCAGCGCAGAGAGAAAAAAAACTGAGGGCTTTCTGTCAATCATGACTACATACATTGTACAGCAGATTACCACACTCCCCCTTAAATGCTTTGAAAATGGAACATTCCCCTTTCCTGGGAAGTTTGCAGTTAGAAACTACTGCTCTTTTGTATGTAAAACTGTTCAAATGTTAGATGTTTTTAACAAACTAAAAACACAAGAATGTTGAAAATGCCTGTATGTGCGTTGAACACGTTGCATTCTGTCGCTTTCTCACCCAAGCTGCTTCGCTCCTCCGTCCCTCCCTCATCCCCCCTCCTCTATCTGTGACTGAATTCTGTAGCATGTGTCTGTGGGTTCTCAGGAAGCTCTTGGGGAAAATAAAATGTAGAGGCCCCGCAGTGACGTGACCCTCCCCGCTCTCTTCCCGCTCTGCTATTCACACTCTGTACAGCAAGTCTTAGGGTGCAGTTCGGGTACAGGGAGTCTTTTTGTTTGGATGTGGAGCCAACAGTCTCAACCACAGCTTTAGGCTCAACCATTCAGGAAGAACCTCCAAATCTCATCTGAGCTTTAAAAGAAACCGGTAGCACTTTACAAGAAGTTCCCATTTGTCAATGCACAAGCGAACAATGCACACTGCGTTTCACTGTTAGTTCAGCTTTTGAACTGATTGTTTTTTACCTTTATTAGAAGGAACCTTATTGGAAAATTTTCATTCGTTCATTCGTTTTCTTTTCGGCTTAGTCCCTTTATTAATCTGGGGTCACCACAGCAGAATGAACCGCCAACTTATCCAGCATATGTTTAATGCAGCGGATGCCCTTCCAGTCGCAACCCATCTCTGGGAAACACCCATACACTCTCATACACACACATACACTACGGACAATTTTTTTAGCTTACCCAATTCGCCTGTACCACATGTCTTTGGACTTGTGGGGGAAACCGGAGCACCCGGAGGAAACCCACACGAACGCAGAGAGAACATGCAAACTCCACACAGAAATGCCAACTGATCCAGCTGAGGCTCGAACCAGCGACCTTCTTGCTGTGAGGCGACAGCACTACCTACTGCACCAATGTGTTGCCCTGAAAAATCTTTTAAATGTTTAATATTTTTAATGATTGGATTTGGAATTTGGATTTGAAATGTCCTTATTGTCCCTGAAGGGCAATTAGCTTTACAGCAATAGCCAACAGTTAACAGGAACAGGTCACACTCGAACAACAGAGAAGTAACAGTAAACAATAATATTAATCATAATCAAGTAAGGAAAGAAAGAAAAACATGCAACTTAAAGCTTGTTAAGTAACCCAACTGCAGTTGGAACAAATGACTGCAAATACGGGCTCGTAGCCAGGGGGGGCGTTCAGGTGGTTTGGAAGACCCACCCCTCACTGACAAAGGTCCAGAATTTGTCTCACACTGTAAAACCCAAACAGTTAGGGTATAACTCAAACCATTTAAATAAACCAGTTGCAACAAACCATTTAAGTTAAAAAATAATCCTAATGAGTACTGTGAACTTCCATTTGAGTAAATGAAGAAATTTGAGCACAGTAAAATTAAGAGAACTCAAACCAACTGAGTACTGTAAAACCCAATAAGTTAAGGCAACTCAAACCGTTTAAGGAAACCGATTGCAACAAACCATTTGAGTTACAAAAAAGTAATCTATATGAGTACTGTGAACTTACTCCATTTAAGTTGAAGTAATGAGGTATTTAATTAACTCATTACCTTCAACACCGAGTTCAAAACTCTTTTCAAATGAGTAGATTTAACTTTCAGTAAATTGAGTTAACTACACTCATTTCATTTGATAAAGTTGACTATTGGATTTTACAGTGTTTTCATGAGCTCAATTGTCTTAATTTGACTGCTATGCCATCATAAATAGTAAAAATAACCCATCGATAAAGGCTTTAAGACCAAGCGGAATCCTAGTGTGATTTAGTTAATCAGCTTTGGCCAAAAAAACATCTGACATAAATGAAGTCATCTTTCACTATTCACTACTGTATTGTTTTAAATAGAGAAAACATTTGACAGGTAACCTTTATTCTAAATCATCAAAACGTGTGGTTATGATGACCATCCGACAAGCTAACTCAGCTAAAAATTGCTTTAAATGTCACCTTAATTCAGTGTTTAAATCTCATATATAAATAGAAAATGAGTCGAATAACTGCAAAAAGGTCCACTTTTTTGAGAAAAAAGTACTACCCATTTCACCAGGCTGGCAACAGACCTGAAATATCTGTTGGACCTTGGCAGAAGGCAAAACTTTGAATAAAGTGGATGGTTCTCATCTGCTAAAATAGACATAGCCCTCTTTATGACTCTCACCTCATACACGTGTCCAATACTGTTAAGATTTGTGCCCAAGATCTTTTGAGATAGATGAACAATTTTTGAAAGTGCATATTACTGCAAAAGTTAAAAGAGACTCAATAAATAAAATAAAATAAATGATATTTTTATAATAAAACGTAATATTTTAACTCAATAAAACGTTGATATTTTGTATTTTGGGGCGTCACGGTGGCGCAGTGAGTAGCACGATCGCTTCACAGCAAGAAGGTCGCTGATTCGAGCCTCGGCTGGGTCAGTTGGCGTTTCTGTGTAGAGTTTGCATGTTCTCGTGGGCTTCCTCCAGGTGCTCCGGTTTCCCTCACAAGTTCAAAGACATGCGCTATAGGTAAATTGGGTAAGCTAAACTGTCCGTAGTGTATGAGTGTGAATGAGCGTGTATGAATGTTTCCCAGTGATGGGTTGCAGCTGGAAGGGCATCCGCTGCGTAAAACATTTGCTGGATAAGTTGCCGGTTCATTCCACTGTTGCAACCCCTGATTAATAAAGGGACTAAACCAAAAAGAAAATGAATAAATGAATGAAATGATATTTTAATAATAAAACTTAATATTTTAACTAAATAAAATTTTAATATTCTGTATTTTGTTTTCTTTTGTTTGTGTGTGTGTGTGTGTGTGTGTCAAAGATGCCAACTAAGGTTAAGAATTGAAAACTACAAAGTTTCAATGCCAAATAACGAATGTTCATGTCGTTATAGATGTATATTTTATCTCTCAGAAATTTCATCTAACAATTTAGACTTTTAACTCAGAATTCTGATATTTGACTTTCTTTGATATTTTACTTTTGTCCTCACAATGGCTAATTTACAAAGGCTTTCTTAGTTTTGACTTTAATTCTGACAAAATTTTGCAATTCTTTGGTCAAGTTTATAACTCAAGTTGTTGAATATATGAGCAGTTCCATGCAAATGTCAACCTTGCCATGTAAAAAATTACGTTTTCGTCCAAAAATATCAAAACCGTTTTCTTATGTCCCCCTCACTTTTAGAGACAGACCATTTAGAAACAGGTAATTAATAATTATATGAACGTAAGCTTTTGGATCTCATACAGCTTTCCCCCCCACTTTTAAAATGTCCGCTACGTCCCTGATAACACATCTTTATTTTCCTCATTTAAAATATAAAAAATGTTTACAGATTGATATTTTTCTGCTCCCATAACTCTGTTTTAGAAAATATAAACTAATTTTTCAATATAATGTTAACATATACTTTCTGTGTGAAATTATGTTTTAAGATTTTACTGCAAATGTCACATCCATAATGCTGGAATTGCTCACATACTTGCAAAAAAAAAAAAAAAACATTTAATAAAGGTAAGTGTTGAGATCTTTATTAAATGTATTTTTTTTTTTTTGCAAGCTGGCATTGAAACCTTTTAGTGAAGCTCTACCACGGTTTGACTGTCTTGCTATTGCAGTAAGAAGCGTGTTGTAAACATGTTGATATCCTATATGGCTGTTTCTTTGGCAAATGAGAGAGATCAAGATACATGGAGAGTGAAGTAAGTTGGCAACAGAAAAGGGTCAGAAAAGAAAGCTGTTTTCGTTTAACGATAATGACAGGGTATTAAAATGCATTAAAACATAATTACCTTCCATGCTGTGGGCGATGAGTACACACAGCAAAGCTACTGTTCCCAATCAACCTGAGTCTGCTGAACTTTGCTTGTACTCAACTCTAACGACTGAACAATCAATGGGCTTAATGGATTAAACACATTACTGAGTACAACTGTGCCACATTTAAATCTATGAGAACAACAGGGAAAACAGAAAAGAGAGCATTAGCCTACTGTAATGCAGAATTAGACTGTTATGATTGTGTCTGTCTCAGTGTCTTTTTTTCATGCACACACTCACTTCCTGCCTCACTGAGCCAAAAGGGAAGTAATAAAGCAGGAAGACTTCCTGCAGTATAGCCTAGTTCAGCTGTGAGAGAAGATGTTTCCATGCAAAAGCTGTTAGCAGGCTCATAAAATTAGCATAAGGTTAAGGGTAACAACTCTGAGGGAGAATTACACCTGTTACTGGACTAGGAAAAAAAATATAATAATTTTAAATCAACAGTTGTAAACTTGTAAAAAAATATGCTGCTTATTTAGCACATTTACCTGATGCTGGTGCCGTAAAGTTTGTTTGCAAGAACAATATGTACGAACACAATAGCTAGTATACTGCATGTGTGGAACTCAAAACTCCCTATCGATAATTTAGTTAACGCTATGAGAATAATAACTTCATATACTGATGTTCACCTTCCGTCTAATAATCATAAGAAACTTTGTGTTTACTTACCTTGATAAACAATACAGCATATTGCTGTTGTTCGTTCCTGACGTGTCGTGAATGAAATGGCGCCTCAGTTCAAAAGGCGGCAAATGTGTGAATGAGTTCTTTACCTAAGCTAACGTCGGAAACAAACATGAATAAATATCACACCTTTCACATAATACATTTTTAAATCACTGGAAAATCACATTAGCTTGTAAACAACATGTACTACACTGCAAACCATTTAACGAACTGAAGTAAATGTTAAAATATTAGTTTAGGCTATTATTAAACCTGCGTTTTGCTCAGTCTATGTTTGCATACTTTCTACATTCAAGTTATCTAAAAAATAATACCAATTAGATTTAATACGCTAGTGCATCTTTAAGCATTATCTGCAACATAGTTTTATCATTAGGAATAATAATTTAAAGACATTGCTGCCATTTTTTAGTAAACTAGTGACAATATTTCATTTAGATTTCTCCTACTTAAGCGTGACTTCAAAAGATATTTAAATTATATAATTAAATTAATACTTTATTAATCTAGGTTGAATTAAATTGATTAAAAGTGAACGTTGCACACTGATAATGTTACAATTTGTATATTGCACATGAGATGTGAAATAATTGCTTATTTATTTTTGTGTGCCTACATAGTATGGAAGACCCAAATGTTACTAAAACAATGCTTGTATACATGCATGGCCTAATATTTTTTGAGGAAATGCTTTAAATATAGTATCATATAAATGTACAAATATCTGAAACAAGCCTGAGGCTAAGTTTTGTATTATGTAGCATATTTTACTTTAAAATGACACTGAAATGAATAAAGGTCACCTGCAGACTAAAGTTGGGTTCTTGTTTCATTTTTGTTTATATTCATTAAATTATTAAATGCTCAAGTATTCTTACCTTTAACACACACACACACACACACACACACACACACACACACACACACACACACACACACACACACACACACACACACACACACACACACACACACACACACACACTCCTGCTGGTGGCAGATATGTAAATGACTGCGGCTGCCAGATGCTGATACATTCAGGTTTTGACAAGATTTTTCTCACTTCTTTTCATGTCTAAAGTTCAAAAGTCTTGCATTACTATCCTGCATCCTTCAGTGTTGTGCTGAGCCACAGGCCCTGGGGAAAAAACACTGAAACTACACACACATGTGGATCACAAGCAGGTCGCGGGTGGAGACGCCTTCACTTCTGTTTGTTTCAGCATGGAGCAAAGGCCGTCAGGTTTTTTTTTTTCTGCATGTGCTGCTGATGTGAGCAGTAATACAAACTGCTGTTGCATAGCAAGTGTTTCATGCAGAGTTTTACTTCGGCTTGTCCTGAAGCCACTGTGTGCACTCTTGCAGTAATAGGCCACCCATGAATATCTGCCCTACAGACGGTCAGTCTTCGTCCAGTGTCAGTGTGTTTGCATAACAAGTTGAAACCAGACCTTCCGAATAAAGATCTCTTTTGTGCTGGAGAATTGTGCATGAAAAATGTGTGGAATGACCCTTAAGACTCTGTATGCTGCTGTAGGTATCAGCTCTGGGAAAAGCTAGACAGTTTGCTATTCATAGACATAGGACTTGTGATACTGTTTCCACACTGTCTGTCTATATGGAGAGGACATTGGATGCATGACAGGACACGCTAGGGAGGCTGGTTACTGCCGGGAACAAAATATAAAGACAGTAATTGTTAGATAAAGTTAAAGCTTAATAGTTTCACAATTGTATACATAATAATGTGTGTGTGTGTGTGTGTGTGTGTGTGTGTGTGTGTGTGTGTGTGTGTGTGTGTGTGTGTGTGTGTGTGTATTTCATATGTGTCATGGAGTGTGCAAACTTTTCAATACCTGAACTTCTAATATAATTTCTTTCATTTATATGTTTGTTTTTGGAATAAGTGTGAAGAATCAATGAACATACTGTAAATAATGTTAACGGTTTAGTGTTCCTATAGCGGATTTTAGTCAGTTTCACAGTGGTGTACATAATCCGATTTTTGTGGTGTACATAATCCGATTCATATTCAAATATGCAGATATGAAAACGATAAAAGGGTCACAGTTTAGCAGTGTGTGGGGAAATACACAATTTACACAAGAACATGTGTTGCCATATTTCAATGCAAACCCAACAGACACACACATACATATACACTCAAAGGCCACTTTATTAGGTACAACTGCCCGTTAACGCAAATTTCTAATCAGCCTATCACATGGCAGCAACTCAATGCATTTAGGCATGTAGACATGGTCAAGACGACCTGCTGCAGTTCAAACTGAGCATCAGAATGGGGAAGAAAGGGCATTTAAGTGACTTTGAATGTGGCATGGTTGTTGGTGCCAGACGGGCTGGTCTGAGTATTTCAGAAACTTCTGATCTACTGGGATATTCACGCACAACCATCTCTAGGGTTTACAGAGAATGGTCCGAAAAAGGGAAAATGTCCAGTGAGCGGCAGTTCTGTGGGCGCAATTGCCTTGTTAATGCCAGAGGAGAATGGCCAGACTGGTTCAAGTTGATAAAAAAGGCAACAGTAACTCAAATAACCACTCGATACAACCAAGGTATGCAGAAGAGCATCTCTGAAAACACAACACGTCCAACCATGAGGCGGATGGGCTACAGTAGCAGAAGACCACACCGAGTGCCACTCCTGTCAGCTAAGAACAGGAAACTGAGGCTACAATTTGATTGAAAAATTTTGCCTGGTCTGATGAGTCTCGATTTCTGCTGAATTTCAGAATTTGGTGTCAACAACATAAAAAAGCATGGATCCATCCTGCCTTGTATAAACAGTTAAGACTGGTGTTGGTGGTGTAATGGTGTGAGGGATGTTTTCTTGGCACTCTTTGGGCCCATCAGTACCAATTGAGCATCATGTCAACACCACAGTCAACCGGAGTATTGTTGCTGACCATGTCCATCCCTTTATGACCACAGTGTACCCATCTTCTGATGGCTACTTCCAGCAGCGCCATGTCATAAAGTGCGAATCATCTCAGACTGGTTTCTTGACGATGACAATGAGTTCACTGTACTCAAATGGCCTCCACAGTCACCAAGTCTCAATCCAATAGAGCACCTTTAGTATGGGGTGGAACACATCGATGGATTTGCTCTTCAGTGTTTGGACTCTCAGTAGTGAATAAACCATACTGAACTGAGCTAAACTGAACTGAACTTAAACACGAAAAACTGGACTGATACTGTTTCAATTTACTATATCTTCTATGTGAAGCTGCTTCGACACAATTTACATTGTAAAAGGGCTATACAAATAAAGGTGAATTGAATTGAATTTACATCATGGATGTGCAGCTGACAAATCTGACAATTACTTGCTTGATGCTATCATGTCAATGTGGACTAAAATCTCTGAGGAATATTTCCAGCACCTTGTTGAATCTATGCCATGAAGGATTAAGGCGGTTCTGAAGGCAAAAGTGGGTCCAACCCGGTACTAGTAAAGTGTACCTAATAAAATGGCCGGCGAGTGTATATGTATATACAAAAACTCAGATACATTATATATTACATATATATATAACAAAACATAAAACATACAACAGAATCATGTATTAAACACTCTTGTTTTTATTTTAGCACTGTTGGCCAGCAAAAGGGTTTCACTGTGATACAGTATGCGGGGACGATTCCCAAATTACATCCTTCAAACCCTCCCTCCCCCATTCCAGACTGTCATTGGTTCAGTCCAGTGTGCATTGGGTCAGCTTTAGCATCATTGCGTGCCAGTGGAGGTGAATCTACTGCAGGACACCATCATACAAACACAAACCCTCAGAGTAAAAATAGACGCTCAGTGTCATCCAGCCAAACGTCTGCTACCGGTTCCTTTCAGGACGAGCAGGAGGAGGAGGAGGAGGAGAAACGGAAAACAGACAGGCACTTCAGTCTTAATGCATGGCTTCAACAGAGCACACATGAGGCGAAAGAAATAAAGATCAGGGAGGATGATCAACTAGTCAGTAAAGCTACGGAACGCTATTAGCACTCCCTCTTCTGCTGCTTAATTCATCTTCTTTATCAGCTCAGTTTATTTTACAGAAAGTAAAAGAATAAGCTTTCTCTTCTGTTTTCGGGTCTTGAGATTGAGGGTTAATCCATCAAGTGTTGAACTCTTCAGAAGTTGAAACATTGGCATTGTGTTTTCTCAAAATGATTAAAAACGTCTGGAATTGGATACATGGCATCTTATTTAAAAGTAAAACACTTTCATTTTAAAATTAAGACAAATGTCTTCAGTAGTTTGCAGAATTAAACTATTTTACTCTGTACATTTTGTGTTTTACTCAAAACAAATTCATTCATTTTCCTTCGGTTTAGTCTCCATTTCAGAGGTCGCCACAGCGGAATGAACCACCAACTAATCCAGCATATGTTTTATGCAGCGGATGCCCTTTCAGCCACAACCCAATATTGGGAAACACCCATACACTCTCGCATTTTCACGCACACTCTTATACACTACGGAGTTTAGTTTATTCAATTCACCTACAGCGCATGTCTTTGGACTGTGGGGGACACCGGAGCACTTGGAGGAAACCCACACCAACACAGGGAGAACATTCAAACTCCACACAGAAATACCAACTGGCCTGGGCCTTGAACCAGTGACCTTCTTGCTGTAAGGTGGCAGTGCTAACCACTGTGCTGCCTTAAAACACATTGTAAATGTGAATTTCCAAGTGATATTTTTGTTTCCATATTGAATGGCACCGTCGTGTTTTCTTCTTTCTTAAATTAAATTCTTTTTATGCAAGCACTGCAAAGTGAAAGGACATGTGAGGGAAACTTTTATATTTGTTTATAATGTTAGTAAATGTTTTGGTTTATGTAGCCCACCGATAACCCAATGTACCTTCTTTATCAGTTCAGTTTTTTTTACAGAAAGTAAAAGAATAACAATCTTTCTCTTCAAGCAACAATTCAGAACTTGAAAACTTGAAAGTCTCCAGAAAGCGACAATTAAAAACAAGAGGCACTTTTTGTATGTACATAACACGTTCAATGATTGTGAGGGATTGTAAATACTGTTCAAGTTTCTGCTGAAGCTCAGAGGTCACTGTGATTGGCTGCGGTGTCTTGATTCTCCTCTCTGTCTGGACAGCACAGGCGGCTGCACTTGTCGCAGAGAGTCTTTTGAAAGTGCTTGTGGGGTCACACCGCACTCGTTCTCCTCTGGCTTTCAGCTGATCTGGAGAGCGCAGGCGGTACATTTCCCAGAATCCCACACTGCTGAGGCTTCAACACTCTGAGAAAAAAAACAGAAGTGAGATGTAAAGTTTTGCAAGAAGAAATATTTATAGATTTACACATTAATCACTGCTTTTTTAAATTCAAAGATTTGGTATAGAGTTGTCTGAAATTGAATACAAACGTGTCTGAAACATTGCCATTTCATGCTCTAAACCAGGGGTGTCCAAACTCGATCCTGGAGGGCCGGTGTCCTGCTGAGTTTAGCTCCAACTTGCTTCAACACTCCAGCCAGGAAGTTTCTAGTATATCTAGTAAGAGCTTGATTGGCTGGTTCAGGTGTGTTTGATTAGGGTTGGAGCTAAACTCTCCAGGACACCAGCCCTCCAGGACAGAGTGTGGCCACCCCTGCTCTAAACATTTTTATTTTAAATTTAGAAAAAAAAAGCAGTACGTTACAGAATAAAACAAAAATGACATTTTACTCGAACACAACTATAAGATGCAAATATAGAGATCCTAAGAATTTCCAACTGGTCTCTTTTTCCACAGCTGTATATTTAATAAATGTTTATTGTGAATGGCTCTACTATTTGTTTTGTTTTTTGCTTCACTACACTTTCCAGCCCTTAAGTGACTAGACACATCATAAGCAATAGCATATTTCTCCATAGCAGATGCAGACTTATTTAATCAGGACAGTGTAATGAAAATAATTTGTGATGTTTGTTGTACATTTCCAGGTAGTTTGGAAAAGAAATGCTTGATTGTGTTTGCAAATAATGCATCACCTACACTACATCTTACTCAACCTAGCCAAGTGTTGAAGAGCCTCTACTGTATTATAGGTTTTTGAAAATTACCTTCCATGCAGTATCTAACAAAGCTCTAAGTGAATGAAAACATCCAGCAAGGGTTAAATCCAGGGCTTGACATTAACTTTTTTGATCATCAGCCACTGTGGCTAGTAGTTTTCCACCGTTACTAGCCACTCGCCATTATCACTAGCCACAATTTTGTTGTTGGGAAAATATATTTTATATGCATAAATTTGACTTTGGCATGCTAAAATGACTTCATTTAGATTTTGTGTTTTTTCCACTTGCCTCCTTGTTCATTTCACTGTCTTTTGTTTATGAGCTAACTCAATGAGCATGAGCAAATGGGTTGTGCTTTCATAAAAAAAGTGTCGCATTGCAATGAGTTTTCTTTCACAGGACTTTTCAGGGCTCAACACAATAAGGACCTTTTTTTCTCTGGCCACACCAAACTAATTATTTCCTTGCCACAAATGTTAAATAATGTGTCAAAACAAGCAAAATACTGTTGTATACATACACTTTTTATTCAACAAAACGCCTGACATTTAAACATATATATATATTCTAACGCATCTAAAACTATGTGGTCTGTTCTGGTTCAAGATCTCAGATCACCAGTTAACTATGCATACAACAACATACAGTATTAAAGCAATGTTACTGTAAAGGATGATTATTAAACTATATTAACAAAAATAACAACAAGCAAAAGAAAGCAGGTAAAAAACATTCTGTGCGCGATAATGAAAGGATGTTAGGCCAATTTATAATCTGTTCAAAGAATGGTTAAAGCGAAAGTGACAAAAACTGCTGTTGCTTACAAAGAATCTCGAGCCCTTGAAGGAATGTGGGTGCACAAGCATCGCACTAGTTTCGTTTCCAGGCATGGTTTCTTCGAGTGAGGAAACGGCACAGGAGGTTTTAAATACTCGCGTGCATCAAATCATCTGTGCGCACGACACTAAAGCCCTCATCAGTGAGTGAGGAAAGCCTGTCTCACCGTGCGCGTGATCCCCTCATTCGGTGCTCACCTGTTTTCTTTTGCTCTCTTTTGCACGGAAAGCTGTTTTTGTCAATCGTGCTGCTTTTCAAATTCTAAGATCACATTTGTACGCATATTGACAAACGGTCATAAACTAAACAGTCTAAGCTGTAGTGACGAGCCAGCACTGGCAATTTAAAAATGAGCTTCAGCCAGCCAAAGTGGCTAGAGGGAGTGGCTGTCTTACCCGTCACAACTGAAATTGGTGTTAATGTAAAGCCTTGGTTAAATCTGAAAGTGTGTGTCATTATTACTTGGGGTTAGCGTTAAGAATAGAGTATATGCTGGTGTTTAACCGCATTGCTTTAATGCATTTCTGCATTGGGCTCACACATATACTCTGTGTATAACCATGCTGGGCATTTCTATTCATCTTACGTTGAATGCAGTCGACTAATCACAACCGACTGGGTCATCGGTCCAATCAGCGCAGATTAGCATTGTGCTAAGGAGGGGTTTGGGAACAAATGAATCGCTGAACAAATCATACGGGAGTCATTGGGATAATAAAAATAAACACATATTATAAGACAATGAAAGTGTTTTTTGACCTTGCATGCATACCAGCCTGTTGTTAGAGACCCACAAAACCAAAATATGACCTTTTATAATGCAAAATAGGGGCTCTTTAAAAATGAAACACAAAACTTTGCAATGTACTTTGAGCACTTTGTTGAACTATGTTACATAAGATTAAGCACATTGACCACAGCAGAGGAGTTGATCATATAGAGAGAGACATGTGACGCAAGAACGCAAGGCAGTTTTACAATGTGCAGGACTTATAAATGTGTATGTACTTTTATAAGTCCTGCAGATTGTAAAAGTTCTTTGAGGTCTGTACAAAGAACTGCACAAAATAAGCTTTTATTTATCAAATAATTACCTGTAATGAAAAATTGTAAGCAACTAATGTTGTTGGTGTTCTCTGCCTCTATAATGTTCTTTTCTCCTATAGAAACTGTTGTGCAATGTATATAGGCACGATTTGCAGAAACACAGGCAGAATCATGTACGTAATTCATAGAGCCTTGGCTGAGTATGTTACATTGTTAGGTCTGGCATGAATAAATTTGCAGTCTATGAATCAGGCAGCTGAGCCTCTCTCTTCTTACCTCACTCGGTAAATTGTGCAACTAGAAACTAGAACATTGATATATATCTCCTATTAGCTGTTCTTATCAGAGAAAAAAAATATTTTTAAATGCATAAAGACATCCGGTTGCAGAGGGCTAAATGCCTTTAAAGGGAAAGTTTATCCAAAAATTTAATTCACAGTTAATTTACTGACACTCAAGTCAAGCAAGAAGCATACTTTGAAGCCAAACATTATCCACAGTGATGCTATAAAAGATTATTTTCTGCAAACAATTCAGAGTGCGTTCAATACAGTCTGAAGCAGTCAAACTGTTGGCCATGCGTATAAATTAAAAGTAATCATGTCCAGTTGCATCGACTGATCCTTTTGCTTCGTAAAACCTCAATGTATTGCCAGAATTTGTTTTTCCTGTATGAGTTTTTTGACTCTTAAAGAACTGGAAGCAACACAGGCTCAAAAATAGTACAGGAAATATGTGCTTCAGCCTACATTTTTGTAAAACTGCAAAAACATGCTTTAACATATGTAAATGAGGGTGTATATAATGCCTTTTGTTCGTTTACACACTAATAATATTGACAGGGACATTTTATAGTTGAATACAGGATTCTTTTCATAGAGTTCTTTACACAGCTACCAATATATACCTCAAAATAACGTATTTGTGTCTACAATTTGTAATCGAATACGTTTCCCTCACCCTCATGTTAGTTTACTCGGTAGCTCACCTTGAAATGTGTTGTACTTGTAATGCAAAACACTCCGATTCAAGTCCAGTGATGCACAATTTTACAAAAGGGATAAAAGCTATGTAAGATCAAGGTAAAACTATGTGATCACAGATTGCTTTTCTCTTATATTTGCTTTGAAAACATTATCAGTTGGGTTTAGGTCGGTGGTTCGCTGGTGATCTGTATGACAAGCCCTGCCTTCTTATGAACATGTATAAGTAGGACATCTATCTGAAATGTACAACAAAACATATCATAAGTTATGCCTTTGAGATTTGTGAAAATGTAGAGAGCGCCCTCTAGTGGATTTGTCATCTGAAACGTGCAACAAACTGTAACTGGAACAATGTATTCTTGAATAAAAGTAAATGAATAGCTAAAAAGTACTAGAATTTTTTACTGAAGAAAAAAGATGAACAAACTTCTACATTGTAAAAAATGCTGGGTTCCACACAATTACTTTACGTTGTCCCAACACAAATCGATTAAGTTTACTTTGGAGTGGATTAAACAAAGAATATTTAAGTTGTCCCCAAAAAACCTTAAGAATTGTGTGGTTTAAACTCATTTTAAATAAATAGTTTGAACAAGCAGTTATTTATTTTTTATTTTTTAAGAGTATAAGATCATGATGAAGTGCTATAATACTAAATAAACATGAGATTCACGTCATGTATGAGTACAAGCAACAAAATATGCATGCTGGAGTCACATAATCAATCCATCACACGTCACCACTGGTCTTCAATCATGGCCCACTGGCATAAACAAAACAATCACTGCAAAATAACAAATTGATGGTCTTTATTCATTAAAGCACAGGCGAGTTAGTCCTCTGCCTTCACCAAACATCCGCTCATTTCCACCCATTACTGTGCTATTTGTGAAGAGTCATCTGGATAAACACACATGGAGGAGACAGCAACTAATTTAGAGGAGCACTGAACACTTGAAGAGTCAGCTTTAATGGGTCACATGGCCTTTGGAACACACAGATTGATCAAATTTATAGCATTAATGCACTTCCCATGTATATAGCTTTAGATTAAAGTGGCAAATTTTGAATAAATTTACACTTGAATGTTGTTCTAAATTAATTTACTTACGCTACTACACTGTAAAAAAGAAATCTTGCTCAGTTAAATCAAATGAACTTTTTTAGTCATCTCAACTTACTCCAGTCAAATTGACAAAATATATTACACTTAAACCTTGTTTTTTTGTTGTCATGACATTTTCTGTATTATTTTTACAGTGCACATTTGTTTTTATCATCAATGGTCTTACAAATGTTTTCAGCCAAGCAAATCATAGTACACAAATGTTGTATTTTTGCCTTTTGTATTTCTATTATGTATTCTGATTATCATGATTATTAAACTAAATATAGTCTTAAAGCTGTATGTGTATATTTTCTAAGCTCAAATCTGCACAAAAAAAAAAAAGTCAATGACAAAAAGTCAAGACAACAAATATTAAATGGAGTTAACTTGTTAACAAAGGTTCGGCAGTGAAACCACGCCACACTTTGTCTCCCTAACCAATCACCTTCTCCCTAAAACTTATTTAAGGCAGACCAGCCCTCTAGCACTGTTCTTCTCGTTCTTTCGAACCCACCCTGCCTAGGTTGAATGGGAGGGGGGTCCAATCACTCTACCAAAATATTACAGAGACGGTACCCCCACTCTGGGTCTCTGGGCATCATCATAGGATGCTTATCGTACTTCCCTTCCCCTTCATCCCACTGTTCTCTTACCATCCCCTTCATCCCGAAATAAAGTCTAGCTCAAAGTGTGGTGTGGTCCATGCTGGTGAACTTATTTTAATAAGTTAATCAGGTTTTAACAAAAAAAAAAACTAAGTCAGAGATGCCCAAAGTAGGACCCATGGGCCTTTGATTTGGCCCACCAGCCCATCTGAGAAGAGAGTAAGATGGATGGAGAGGGTTGGGGCGAATGCCTTTAATAAAGATTGTCATTTCTAATTTGACATAACCTTTTTTGTTTGCTTGTTTGTTTTATTGCTGAGCTACAAAAAAATCTAACTAGTTTCAATGAAATGTTGTAAATGAATCAGATTTTTTTTAAGTGAATAATGTCACTCGACAGGTAGAGGACTAAGCAGAAGACATCAGTGAGCAAATCAAGGCAAAAACAAGAGTAACTCCATTATGTCATAAATGAGATTGTTTTTGTTTTTACTGTAATAAGTTCATTATAAATGTATAAAAATACACTGTATTAGTTACTATAAAGCAATGCTTTCTAGTTATCTTTAAATATTATTAAATAAATTAGGAAATTACCCTTGGCGACTATATTAACCTTCGGCCCACTAGCATCAATCAAGTTTGGTTTTTGGCCCTTCATAAGAAAAAAGTTTGGGCACCCCTGCTTTAAGTTATACAAAGTTTAACTTAATATTTTAGTCACTTTGGTTGATGTAAGTTGACTTGAAAGGTTCATTTGATTCAACTAAAATAATTAAGGCAGCGATATTTTTTACAGTGTGGTTTTAACTTTTGCAACCAAAAAACAAAGGCTATAAAAGCTCGGCATGAGCCAACAAGTTGCATATCAGCTAAATTCAATCTGGTGATGCGATTTAAAAGCATAAACAAAAAGCTTTTTCTAAATTAAACTGTAATTGAAAAAAATTGCATGTTTTGACAAAGAGGAGGAAAACAAAATTATTATTGATTACTTGAAAATTGACCAATGTTCCTCGTCCGTGTTGCGGTCTTGGCTGTAATTGTAAAGGTTGCCGCTCCTCGCTGAGCTGAGCTAAATTTAGTCCCTCAAGAACAAGTCGTTCCAACCGGAGCACAGAGAGACTCAATCAGACGCAGAGACAAGATGAGCATCAGCGCAACATGCACTAATGCAGCAGCCAAAACAAAGCATATGCTGCAGAGCACTCATGCCAGTCTCATCAAGATTTCTCAGTATTCCTTTAGCTGCTACTGAGCCTTTCTTTTCTGATAACTATCATGCAGAAGAGCATTTTACTCATTCAGATTAAGAAAGAGTTTATTGAATCCTTTTCTACAGTAATACAAAAATTGTGCTTTTAATATTTGAATTGATTATTATTTGTTTCCATTTCTGACCAAAATGGATTCATATGTAGAGATACAACAATGACACAGTAATAATGTATTATTAATAATGGTAATGCAGCATATGCATTATTAATCATATAGACTTGAAGTCATTTATTTGTCCTCCTGCAATTTTCTTTTCTTTTTTAAATATTTCCCAAATGATGTTTAACAGAGCAAGGAATTTTTCACAGTATAATATTTTTTCTTCTGGAGAAAGTCTAATTTGTTTTATTTCGGCTTGAATAAAAGCAGTTTTTAATTTTTTAAAAGCATTTTAAGGTCAATATTATTAGCCCCTTAAGCAATAGGTTTTTTTTTTCAGAACAAACCATCTTTATACAAAAATTTGTCTAATTACTCAGACTTGCCTAATTAAACTTAAAAACCTTAAAAGTCTTAAAATGTCACTTTAAGCCAAATACTAGTATCTTGAAAAATATCTAGTAAAATATTATGTCCTGTCATCATGGCAAAAATAATCAGTTTTGGGGAAAATTGGGGAAAATATACAGGGGGGGGCTAATAATTCAGAAAGATAAATAATTAAATTATTTAACTATTATATTGAAAATAACAATAGAAACTAAATTAATTACGGGGCTGCAAAAATATATATTTCATTATTATTATTATCATCATCATCATTACTATACAGTTACTGTATTATAAATATTCAGTATTAGTGAACACTTTACAATAAGCTTCCATTAGTTAATGTATTTAATAATGAACACTACATTTATACAACAGGGCATTAACTAAAGTTTACAAGAATAACTTTGTATTGTAACTATGCATTATTAAATGTTGAACTATGCCTAATAAATGCTGTATTGTTTATTCTTAGTACATGATAGTAAATATTCTTTTTTGTTAAGTTACTTATTACTATTATTAAATAAATAAATAATAATGCTACAATAAAATGAATGTTTATTGTTATTATTATGAAGACTTTATTTTATTAATATAATGCAATTTTTTAAATATTATTAAATAAAATTATAAATAAAATTAAATAAATACATATTGTTCTATCTTAACTTCTGTCTAGTCTACCTGGGTTAGTCTACTCTGGGTTGTTTTACGATATATTCAAATGCTGTATCCTTTCTATATTAAACAAAAACTGAAATAATAAAAACAATTGTTCACAAAAAACAAATACATATTGTGCAACAATACGAATATGGATTATTATAATTTTTAACAATTTATGAGTAATAAATAAACAAAGAGCTAACTAAATCATCATGCTACAAACATAATATACATCACAAATTTAAAAAGAATTACATTACTATTATGAATGATTACATAACATAATAATATTATTACAAATTAATTCATTATTTTATTGTACATTTTTTATCAATCCAATTATTAATTATATATTTGATTATTAATTAAAATTTTCTAAATAAAATATATTTTTTTAAATTGTATTATTCATTCATTTTCTTTTCGGCTTAGTCCCTTTATTAATCTGGGGTCGCCACAGCGGAATGGACCGCCAACTCATCCAGCATATGTTTTACGCAGCGGATGCTCTTCCAGCCGCAACCCATCTCTGGGATACATCCGTACACACTCATTCACACACTACGGACAATTTAGCCTACCCAATTCACCTGTACCGCATGTCTTTGGACTGTGGGGGAAACCGGAGCACCCGGAGGAAACCCACGCGAACGCAGGAAGAACATGCAAACTCCAAACAGAAACGCCAACTTACCGAGGCTCGAACCAGCGACCGTCTTCCTGTGAGACGACAGCACTACCTACTGCCCCACTGCGTTGCCTCTAAATTGTATTATTAATTATTTAATTTCCAACTACAACACTATACATTCTTATTACACAACAACCACAATGTGCATTCTTTTAATATCTCATTGATTGAAAGTGCTCTACATTTCTCGGCTGAGACTAACAATAACAGTAAGCGATCAGCAGTGCAGAAACTCAGCTCTGATCACAGCTTCAGAATGTCTGCTTGATCCTACAGGACACACCAGGGCTGAACAGTGGTACAAACACACGTCCTGCACTGAGACATATGTTATGAGACGAGACCACACATCATCCGCACACGGATCAATCTAACAAGGCCTCTGGGAGCAGCTCTCCTCTCTCTGGCTTCATCTATCAGTCTGTCTGCTCCACGTACAGTACATTACTGCAGTGTGTGGGTTTCCTGCAAACTGAGAGGGGAGTGCGAATGCAAACTTTTGTGTCTGTGTGTGTATGTCTGTGTCTGTGTGTACAGGTATATGTGGTTTACAGGGACAGGAAATTGTTTAATGACATGGGTATGATCTAGTATGATCATGCTGGTGGTGGTGTTTAGAGACCCCTCTCATGATTGTAAAACCTTTTGGAAGTTTGTTCATAGATAATAAATGCGCTATATAAATGCACATTACTTAAAGAGCCTCTAAATATGGGTTTTTGAAAATTGGATTTTAAGGTAGGGTCATATAACAAGCAGCATTTACAGTATCAAAATACATTTTAGATGGAGCGTCCCTGTAAACCATGTATACAAGTGTGTGTCTGTGCATGTGAAACTATGCTATGTACATTAAAATATACTAACCTATATATACTAATCATTCATTCATTCATTTTCTTTTCGGCTTAGTCCCTTTATTAATCCGGGGTCGCCACAGCGGAATGAACCGCCAACTCATCCAGCACATGTTTTACGCAGCGGATGCTCTTCCAGCCGCAACCCATCTCTGGGGTACATCCATACACACACTACGGACAATTTAGCCTACCCAATTCACCTTTACCGCATGTCTTTGGACTGTGGGGGAAACCGGAGCACCCGGAGGAAACCCATGCAAACGCAGGGAGAACATGCCAACTCCACACAGAAACTCCAACTGACCCAGCCGAGGCTCGAACCAGCGACCTTCTTGCTGTGAGGCAACAGCACTACCTACTGCGCCACTGCGTCGCCCCGATAAATATACTAAAATATATTAATAATTTGGTTTATTTCTTTGGCATCAAGTCATGATATCAGAAAGATTTCTGGATGATCATGTGACACTATCACATTAAATTAAAAAAATCTTTTAATATAAATTGATTTTATGTCCATTGTAACCTATATGTTTGTGTAATTGTGTAAATTATTTTTTAAAGCTACTTTTTTTTGTTAATATCTACTTTTTACTTTCAATAATGTGTGTTGATTTATTTGGGTGATTCTACAATTGCGGGTACATTTTGCATCTCCTAGATACCGTGTATATTCTCTTATCTTTTAAAAACAAAAACTTTTAACGAACCAGTATTGAATAAATACACAAATTAAATCCATTTATCTCTAAAAATAATGTTTTTATGTGTATTTAGGCACATTTTGTTAACTTAAAGACCACTTTAGTCTCTGCCCCCCTGAATCATACCGCTTCAGCTTCAATTATCCTGAAGTAATTAAGTCTAATTTTCATAACTTTTGTACATTTACTCTACTAAATCAATGTTTCCCAACCCTGTTCTTGGAGGTGTACCAACAGTACATGTTTTGGATGTCTCTTTTATCTGACACGATAATTTCAGGTTTTGGAGTCTCTTCTAATGTTCTGATGAGTTGATTCAGGTGTATTTAATTAGGAAGAGTGAGAAAATGTTTAGTGCTGGGTTGTTTCTAGAAGGGATACAGCTGCGGCTGGAAGTTAACGAGAATTATTTATTAAATTACCCATTAATTGTATTTTATTCATGTCTACCCCTACCCCAACCTTAAACCCAACCATCTCAGTAATGTAAAAATATAAAATATTGTTGAACAGTTTCATAAAATTTATATTATATTGATGTGAGTATCTGCAGCTGTATCTCAGTTAAACTTTACCATAGTGCTGGTGTGCTTTTAGGAACAAGGTTGGGGAAAAACTGTAAAGTTATATAAAAAAACCGCACGAAACATCTATTTACTGTTTTATTTCAGTAATAAAAAGTTGATTTTGCTTATGTCCGTATACATTCTTGTCAACTCTGTTACATTGGTCATAAAAGGCATGACTATATGTAGAGCACTGATAGAAAAAGCATGTGACTTGCTCCAAGTGATGTCAATTGCTCTGGCGGGAAACTCTGGAAGTTATTGAAGCATGTCATTATTATTATCTCATTTATTTGTGCAAAATGTCTAGGAAACACTAATAGTAGATGAATTATTTCACCACCTCAGAATTATAAGGTTCTATCTGACATTTGTCAAAATTGAGTTATTCAAATATTCTTATTAGATGACAACTTATTTACTGTCACGTTTACCAGCGAGATAAACTCACTAGAGATCGCTGGAACACACACACATTCACAAGGACTACAAATCTGCTGAAATATGGACTACAAAACCCAGTCAGGCCACACACACACACACTCACCTGCTCCAAGTATCCACTGATTAGACTGGCACAGCTGTAGCTGCTCAGATACTGATTACATGGACTATAAGTACTGCTCAAACACAAACACTGTTGCTGAGTCTTGTTATCTGTTTTTCAGTGACACCACAATGCGTTTTCATTTACCTTGTCTTGCCGTGTTTTGAACCTAGCCTTGTCCTGTTATATTCCTGTCTGCTGCCTGCCTTGTGACCATCTGCCTGTTATTTTGACCGCGACTCTGGATTGCCCTTATACATCTGTTTGCTCCTGTTCTGATCATTGCTTGCCTGACCGTCCTGCTAATAAACCTGCATGTGGATCCGCACCCCTGTTGTCAGTGTCAAATCCTCTGGTTACATTTACATTGTGTGATTTATTTTTTATTATTTTTTTTTTTTATACAAGTTGTTTACATTTTAAGACATTTTATTAAACAAAAAAGGTTTTTATCTACAAAGTCGAACTCTAGCTCTTAACTTCTTTAAATTTGATATTAAGCCTTGAAGGGCAAATAATTAATTAAATAATTTATGGGGTCTTAATTACAACAATACATTTTCCCATATTAATTACATAAAATTAACAGCTGCACTGGACAAAATATTTAGCCTTGTATGCTTAACTTGAACAAGGAAAAACATTCATCCTAAAATATTAAATAAATGTTATAGAAAGCAAAAGGTTTACTTTCTCAAACATCAACATATTGTTAAAACACCATTTTTTTTTTTAAATTAAGCAGACTGATTGTATTTCTTGAAAAGTAATGCTTCAATTAATGAGCTGCCAGATTGAACCTTATAATTCCAATCGGAAAATGACTGTTTAGAATTAGAAGGTTCTACCTGCATTTGCCTTGTTTTTTTTTACACCAATTTGCAAATTTAAGAGAATTAGAGTATAGAGTATATTTAGGGTCTCTGTCATTTAATGTATGAAAGAGAACTGTTACACAAATATTGTTTGCTAAATCGAATGCAAAAACTTTGAAGCTTAATATCTCAAAATCATTTAGAACGCAGATAGAACTATAGAATTTCAAGGTGACGATTTGTCTCTGTTAGTGATATTTCAGTGAACTTCTCATTCACTTTTTAAAAATAACAATATAATAAGTATAATAATATATAATATAATACATAAAATTCTGTTTTAGAGATGCCATGTGGCCAAGCACAAATGGTGAAAAATAGGCATGAGACGATAACAGTTTTCAAGATATACTGCGGTTTGGCAAGGTCAATGTTTTAAAACCGCCAAACTTTTCTGCTATACCGTAATATGTAAGATTTTTTATTTACTTTATTTTATTTTATTTTTTTAGGACAACGGTATCTCAAGAAGAAAAGATATCCAAAGATGCAGTTTTAAAATTGTAAAGAAATCTGTGTTTTAGAAACTAATAAAGTCAATGATTCATTTGAATTATTTTGCCTGACATGTTTACTGCTCCAAAATACTTTAAATGTTTCATAAAATAAAATATATTGTGTTCAAAGGGGAAAAAAAACTTTTGTTTTGTACACAGCCATTTTAAAAAGAACATATTTTAGAGCAGCGATCACAGTACAGAGAAAACGAGATATTTTTATCCAAGATTATCATACAGTCAGAATATGTTAGTCATGTTAGCGGTTATTAACAGTAAGTTAAACAACAATTAGTAACAGAATCAAATGTTCCCTATCACATTCAGTTTACTGTAAATTATGCATTTGTTGTACATCCTTCCGGTTCCAGGAAAACTAATGGAAACAGACAGTATTATGTTCAAAACATGCCTATTACTACCTTTTACCTAGTCAACATCCTATTTCATTCATGTTATTCAGGACAAAAATCAGCCCTGGAATGACACTGGATTTCTTCCTCGTTTGATATTGATTACCTCAATCATATGAGACAACAAACTATGAGACATTATTCTCCAATATCTTTTGATGCAGTTGTTTTCCTGCATCACGTTCATCACCAATAAACTGTGCATAAAAAGAATGATGACTTAATTCCATAATAAAAATTCAACGCTTTTTTTTCTTCCATAACTAATGAAATAAACATGCTAAATCAGCAGCCATATTATAAACAAAAGACAAAGTGAGTATTAAAAATTTAGTACGTTGGTAAGAAACCCCTCTTTTTCTTTGTGCATTTTCAATGACAAAGACAGAAAAGCTGTTGAGAGGTCATGAATATCACACTGGAATATAGTATGTAAGTATGAAAACACATTTGAACAGCTGTGTGTGTATGAATGCCTGGATCTGACATACTGATCTCCCTTTGCTCACAGTGACGTTCCTTGTTCATTCCCAGAGCTTGTCAATCACTGACCGGTGTCACATCACATTTCAGAGTGACATAATGATATGTTTATCCAGGAGTGTGTGTGTGTGTGTGTGTGTGTGTGTGTGTGTGTGTGTGTGTGTGTGTGTGTGTGTCAGGTCGTTTAATGCTGACATGAAACAACAGCTGTAAAGCTCAGCAAGGAAAGCACATGGTGGAAAGAGAACGGCAGATTAGAAAAAGAGTAAATGAATGACTTTAGGAAAGTCTCAGAAGTATTTTGGGTTTATTAAAGTGTGCATGAATGTGTAATTGTTAAGAAGTATGTCTCGTGAGTCATGGAAAATAAAGGTGTGATTGTGGCAGCTTTGTGAAAATGGAGGGAAAAAAACTAATTATTTACTTAGGCTGGTCTTATGCCCTTCTTTCTTTATCAGACAAAATCTTTTAAACAGTCTTGCTTGCATTTGTTCGTACAATGGCAGTCAATATCGACTAGCATTAGTCATTTAAAAAATATATGCCAACAAAGTACATTGAACTCTTGCTATAGATAACAAGTGTTATGTGCTATTGGGTTTGGTCAAAAACACACCTTACTGTAACAAAACATTAAATTATTACACAAAAATATATTAATTGGATTTACTCAATTTATTTTAAGGTAAGTGGTTGCAAACAATGGATATGGACTGAATTTAAACAAACTAATTATGGTGAACATTACTAAATTTAATTTGTTTAAACTCTTGGTGTGATTCTGGAGTCAGTTCTGAGTTTCAGTAGTCATCTCAAAAACATTGCAAGAATTAAGAAGAATTAGATTCTTTGTTTCCAGTGAGGACTTATAGAAGCTTATTTATGCTTTTATCACCAGCAGAGTGGATTACTGTAATGGACTCATCACTGGCCTTTCCAAAAAGACAGTCAGACAGTTGCAGCTCATCCAGAACACTGCTGCCAGAATTCTGACCAGAACCAGGAAATCAGAGCACATCACACCTGTCCTCAGGTCTTTACACTTGTTCCCAGTTACATTCAGAATAGATTTTAAAGTACTATTACTTGTCTATGAATCTCTAAATGGCCTAGGACCTCAATACATTACAGATATGCTCACTGATACACACCCAATAGATCCCTCAGATCATTAGGATCAAGTAAATTAGAAATTCCCAGAGTTCAGTCAAAGCAGGGTGAATCAGCCTTCAGCTACTGTGCTGGAATCAGCTTCCAGAAATGATCAGATGTGCTCCAACATTAGGCACATTCAAATCAAGACTGAAAACACATCTGTTTAGCTGTGCCTTTACTGAATGAGCACTGTGCTACGCCAGACAGATCGCACTATTATGTCTTTTTCATTCCTTTAAAACCTGTTTAAACACATTTTAATATGTTTTAATTATTTTTTATTAAGACATTTTTATTCTTGTTTCTTTTATTCTTGCTTATGTAAAGCACTTTGAATTATCATTGTGTATGAAATGTGCTATATAAATAAACTTGCCTTGGCTAAATTCGTCCCATATCAATTTATTGCAACCACTTACATAAAAAAAAAATTGTAAATCCAATGATTTTTTCAGTGTACAAACACACAAATTACTCCCCATAGCACGTTAACAGGTTCAGATAAACTTTCTTAGCCTTTATTATGGATGAATTGTCAGCACTGGGGAGTTCACTTGAGCAGGGCACAGATGACTATGTTCATCAGCCACCACCAAAGAGCATTTCTGACCTATGGAAAGCCCAGTAGCATGTATGAATAATATTCAAAAAGTATGACATTTTTTTTATATAATCTTCAGAGTTTAATTTGGGAGTTAATGACTTTAGCAATGTGTTTCTGTTTATGACTGAAATGTCAACTTCTCAAACCCATTGTATTTACAAATTTAAGTGGATTGAACATAAAACAATTCATTTATCCCCAAAACCTCAAGAATTGTGTTAATCCAACTCATTTTAATTAAGTAGTTTGAACAAGCAGAACTCACTTTTTGAGTGTATTGCGATGGTTTGGCATCTGTTTTATGCAAATAACTAACATTGTGGACACACCCGCTAATTTAGACTGCTCCTAATTTACAAACATTGGAAGAAGTTTCACATCAGAATGTTGTAAATTAAGTAGATAATTAATAATAGTAATTAGTAGTAAATAATTGTGTTTATTCAGCTCATTTTAAATAAGTAGTTTGAACAAGCAGCAAGAAAAAAAGTTTGAGAGTAAGAAAAATAATTTTTTTCTTTTAAAAAGATGGAGGTAATTACCATTAATTGAAATGAAAAATGGGCAACATGGTGGCTCAGTGGTTAACACAATCGCCTCACAACAAGAAGGTTGCTAGTTTTAGTCCTGGCTGGTTCAGTTGGCATTTTTGTGTGGAGTTTAAATGTTCTCCCCGTGTTCGCGTGGGTTTCCTCCGGGTGCTCCGAATTCCCTCCTTAGTCCAAAGACATGTGGTACAGGTGAACTGAATAAAACTAAATTGGCCGAGTATGAGTGTGTGCCTATGAGAGTGTATGGGTGTTTCCCAGTACTGGGTTGCAGCTGAAAGCGCATTCGCAGTTTAAAACATGCTGGATAAGTTGCCGGTTGCCGGTTGCCTTGATGAATAAAGGGACGAAGCTGAAGGAAATGAATTCAATTAAATGAAACAATATATACATTTTTGATGTGCTTGTTTTCATCAAACCCTGTAGAACACACTCAGCTTTGTTTCAGAAGCGTAACGCTTGAAGGCTTAATTCTGCATGAGAAGGAATTTAAATGTCTCCTTTTGTGGTCTGGAAAATAAGGAATGGCAAACGGCATTGGAAAAGCACCAGGATGAGAGTAAATGATGACAACGGTAAACTATCAGTTTAGGCCCACACCACAGAACACTTCAGATTTTCCCCCCAAATCAACAGAAAACATTTCCATCAGGGCCTGCCTGGTAAAAACCCAACAATGAGCGCTAAACTAACAAACACACTCCGCTGACTCATCTGTACCCTCTCCGTCTCTCGCTTCTCAGGATCAACCACTTTTCGCAAAGCGCCTTTGCAGAAACATGCAACACAAATCACTCTGAAAGTTTCTCTCTTCAGGCAGAAGTATAGCCCTATGGCTCCACTATATAATTAAAATACCTTAAACATCTTAATATAGTCTTGGAAAATGAAATGTCATCCATCTTATACAGCACATTTGGTCTGTTGTCAAGTGTGTGATCTGAGATCTGCTCAATGCTGTGCCCTTGGGCTTGACATAACCTCAAGGTGATCCAGAGAAACATTCCCTGTAATTAGTTTAGCACATGCAGCACACAAAGACAGGCAGATTATTAATAAACATGCTCAATCTTTATGCATTATGATAGACAGCAGGGTTTTAGCACAGCTTGTACACTACTATTTAATGCATTAAAGACGCAATAAATTGACAAAAAGTAGACTATAAGGACATTAACAATGTTAGATTTGTTAACTTACTAGTCATCAAAAGAATCTTGAAAACATTCACCAGACAACTTCGAAATGTATGTTCTATATTATGTCCTCTTAGATTAAAGTGATTTAAAAAAAAAACAAATGTGTTCTTTTCATCTGACTCTGTGCAGGATTTCTTTAGTTGAGGGATCACATTTACAATTGTAATACATATAACTACATATGGCTGGGAATTTATGACTACATATGAAATATCATATGACTGGGAATTTTGTGTGAGAGTGAAAGATGTACAAATGCAGATTGTGCTAAAATATAAAGCTACTTTGACTGCACCATTTAGTCTTTAGTAATCATGATTAGCTTAAAATCAAAACAATAGAAGCCTATTGTACCTATTAGCCTTTTGTAGACATCCCAGCATATGTGTGTGTGAATGTGTGCTCTCGGTTAGGAAGTGTTTTGCTCTGAGTATTAAAAGGACTCAAGAGTAAAGCAGTGCTTTTATTGAGCAATGCTGACTGAGCCCTTTTAGAGCTTCAGGTCTGGACACACACACACACACGCACACACACAGCTATCTAAAAGGAGGCAGTACAGAACTTCATACTTCTGTTGCTTATAAATCTGTGTACATTTGAAGTTCTAAAAAATAACTTGTACAACAACAGCGTTTTTAGGACAATAAAGTGATCTGGTTTATATATTAACCATTTAAATGAAGGTATTGTCAATTTAGCTTTAGCTTAGTTTAGCTCGATTGGTCTCCAAGAAACACACGCACATATATCCACACACAAAATACAGCTCCAAAACGCTGCCTGATCAAGTGACTAATTATTAATAGGAGACTCCTTCTCTATTTTTTCCTTCCCTCCCTTCATCTTCTCTCTCTTTTCCACTGTCATTCCCCCTTTCCCCTGAAAGTGTAAAGTTACGCTCTGTAACTCTATTCTGCAGAGCTTCAGTGAGCTGAGGGGCCACTTTTGCCCACACACACACACACACACACACACACACACACACACACACACACACACACACACACACACACACACACACACACACACACACACACACACACGTTTTCCTATCTTAGTAGGGATATTGAATTATTTTTTCTTTAAGGTTAATAATATTGTTTATGGCCTAACTCTACCCCTACCCCTAAACCCGGCTTTCACAGAAAGATTGGCCAATTATAAGATACAAATAAAAACATGTTCTGTTCAATTTTTAAGCCTTTTTAACAAGCGAATATAGGTCAAATGTCCTCACTAATCGATTGTCATGATTTTTCATCATATAAATTAGGACATTTGTATGGAGCCAGATCAGTCTCAAAAATAATACATTCACAAAATATTATTCATACATCTACAACACAAGTCACATTTACAAAATCCAATTCGTAATTTCAAAACACAATTCGTAGATACACAAATCTAATTTGTAAATTCAAACACAATTCAAAAATACAGAAAACCAGTTCTTAAGTTAAAAACACGATTCAAAAATACACAAATCCAATTTGTAAATTCAAAACACAATTCAAAAATACAGAAAACCAGTTCTTAAGTTAAAAACAAGATTCAAAAATACACAAATCCAATTCGTCAATTAACAATGACCACAGTACATATCTAGTTTGTTGGAGTACTGTACTTACAATACCAAATCAGCAGATATACTCTTAGGTAAGATGCCATTTTTTCACACAGAGTTAGGTCGATCTGCATTCTCTAAGTATTAGGGCTGTCAAAATTAATAATTTCTTCGGTGCACTGCGATGCAGATGGGGACAATTCGATATCGGTTCAGTAATAGATCATAATCGGTTATTACGCACTGGCGTCATTTATCCCCTATGCGCGATGTCGCGGTAGAATACTATGGCGAAGGAGGCGAGGGTGAGTAAATAAAACACTTCTACTACTTAAAAAGCAGATCTTTCACTGACACTGAGGAATGGTAAAGCACGAGCCGCTATTTCACTACTAGGGAGAAATGCTGTAAAACTCCATCTCTGCCCCTCTCTCTCTCACACACACACTTTGGGCATTTGACCCGCCGTTGGCATGTTCGTGAGGTAAATTTTTCTCTCCTCTCGGTTGTTAAGGCTATACTTGTGGATCCAGACACAAGCGTGCCTGTGGTGCGAGTTTATTGTATTGTATTTATTCTATTACGGATTACCTGATAACCGCGTATTATGCGCATATAGACTGACCCGCGGCCGTTTGTCCCGCGTCACTCATGGGTGAACAGCGCTTTCGTTTCTAAAGCCAAGCGCAGTCCTTTCTGTTGAGCAGGTGAAGACAATGACCAATCATAGTGGTGTAAGATCCTGCCAGCGCTCAAAAAGCAAGCGGGATAATATTTACATGAGTTTATTTGTTATGAATGCTCGTGCTGTCTTCTGTGCATGTATTGGAGTTTTGTCTAAAACATTCACAAAGAGTGTTTTTTTTTAACAGGTTAAATTAAAGGTACAGTTCATATATCTGACTGCCTGTATTGAAGGACAAAATTGTATTACAAGTAATATATAAATATAAAAATTTTTATAGATTTTAAAACAATTTTTTTTCTTGTGTTGTAAAGAAAAAAATCTAATTATGTATGGAAAGCATCGTCAATGCACTGTACTGCATCGAGATATCGAATTGAACCGAATCGATGGGATGATAATCGTAACCGAACCGAACCGTGAGACCAGTGTAGGTTCACACCCCTACTAAGTGCTCCAAATGTATGGAATGAGCTTCAAGATATACTACTTATGAAATCTGTACAATATATCGCTATATTCAAAAATATTTTAAAGATTGTCAATTTAGAACAGTGCACATGTTTGAGCAATTGGTTATGGTTTATACTATTTCTGTGTGTGTCTCTGTGTTGTGATATGTATTTTTTGTAACTCTGTCCTATGCTGTCTGTCTTGACCAGGACTGGTAGAAAAATATCTCAATAGGACATTCCTGGTTAAATAAATAAATTCTTTTATGATCAAATTTCAAAATGATGTATATGCTATATTTTTTAATCTTTTGTAATATAAAGATGTTTACTTCAACTTCAACAAATATATTTTATCTCTTTTTCTTCTTTTAAAAAAAAAAAAACAATTTTTGCTGATTCTTCAAACTATTACAAATAAAACGAGCTGATTTAACACAATTCTTCAGATTTTTTGGGGACAACTTAAATGTTTTGTGTTCAGTCTACTTAAATTAGTAAAACCAATTAACTTAATCGAATTGATTTCCCCCACAGTCCAAAGACATGCACTATAAGTGAATTGAATAAGCTAAATTGGCCTTATTGTATGAGTGTGAATGAGTGTGTATGGGTGTTTTCCAGTACTGGGTTGCAGTTGGAAGGGCATCCGCTGGCTAAAAAACATCTGCTAGATACGTTGGTGGTTCATTCTGCTGTGGCGACCCCTGACAAATCAGATAAGCCAAATGAAAATAAATGAATGAATTAATGAATGATTTGAGTGGAGCCACAATGAAGAAATTGTGTGGAACCCAGCATTTATTTACAGTCTTTGTTTCTTTCCAAACAATTAATCAATCAATCAATCAATCAATCAATCAAATAATGTATTTGTATTCAATATTTGAACAGTAATGCATATATACTATTTGGGGTTGCTGTATATTAACAACCCGAGCTCAAATAAGTAAGGGAGACTGGAAACTAACACAAGAACTTTTTTTAGTCTTGTCAGGGAGCCTCATAAAGCATGTCAGAAAAGCCCTGCAGTGTTTAACCTGACAGCACACACACACACACACACACACACGCGCACGCGCACGCGCACACACACACACACACACACACACACACACACACACACACACACACACACACACACACACACACACACACACACACACACAGAGACTTGATGAATGACACAGACATCATTCACAGAAACAAAAAGAGATGCTGTCACACAGATAAGATTAAAAACCACACACTGCACCGATTCAGCCCAGCTATGGCATGTTTAATAATGTGTGTAATGTAAAAGAGCTGAGTATTTATTTTCACACCCACACACACACACACCCTCATGGGTCAATGGGTTTATTCTCCACTTTTCTTCGTCCTGTAAATGGCGATGAGAAGCTGCAAGGCCATTTATTCCTCTCGAGAGTTAACAACCCTGCATGAGAACATCATGTCTTGTTTCCCCTTTTAAAATAAAATAAAACATGCACACAAAAACACAAACAAGACGTTTTTAGAGAGAACATGGGAGTAATTACAGTGGGAGGTGTAAAGATGGAGAGATGGAGGGAGGAATAAGCTGACGCAAATGTTGAGGTAAACAGCGGACTGGTGTTTTTGTACATCTGTACGTCACTGCATATTCAAACCAGAGATCGGAGGAGAGTGAAAAAAGACAGAAATAGAAGAAAACCAGGGAGAATGAAGACTGAAAGATTAAAGGAAGTGCAGAAACATGGAGCGAGGCTTGAAAGAGAATGCAGAACACGAGGGAAAAGATGTGAAGAGATGAGGCGGAGCGTTAGACTTCATTAAAAAGAAAATAATAACATAAAAAAAAAACAAAAATCTGCTTATTTACCCATCTTCGTAAAACAAACATGTGCACTGAAAAATCAAAAGTCGTATAAACCATTTCTCAGAAACTGCTAATAAATTATAAAAGTAACAAACTTCCACTGAACTGAATTCGATTTTTTTTGTTACACATGCACATGTTGAATAACTCCAATTATTGAATAACTTAAAAAACGTACATCTTTTTTTATAGTGTAATAGTTGGTATTACTGCTTTTGTGCAAAAATAACAATAGGCATTATTTTAGAACAGCTTTGATTAAAAGTAGTTTCAAACAGAATATTCTGTTTCAACTGATCCTCCAGTCTGATCTCACGAGGAAACGTAGCTATTTTACGTTTTGTCAGTTTAGTGGCTAATTCATACCAATTCAGCCATACGAAAATGTACGATTTTAAAAAAGAGGTTAGCCACCAAATCAAAAAGTTACGAATTGCCGTGAGATCCCCATGTTAGATCCTCCGTAAATTATTGTAATTTGCTGTCCTGGTGCTCAAGTAACTTTTTTATGATTATTATCAATGATAAAAACTAGTATATTGCATGTTTTTTAATGAAAACTGATTAACAAAAAGATCAAATGAGCATTTATTTGAATTCCTTTGTATGTTACCATGAATGTAAATACTGTGAATTTAGATAATGAGCATGTATTTTATTTATTAAGCAATATCTGAATAAAAGCGTTCATCCAAAATGAAAAAAAAAAGAGATGGAAATGGTATTTTGTCTGCCTGAAAGCACACATTCTTCAAAGTTTAGCATTATCATTTATGTGTAAAACTACAACAATGTGATTTTTGTCAAAAAAGGAGACGCAGAGTGCATGACATAAGCCATGGCCACTTTATTAGTTAGACCTGTCCAACTGCTTTTTAATGGAAATTTCTAATCAGCCAATCACATGGCAGCAACTCAAAGCATTTAGGCATGTAGACATGGTCAAGACGATCTGCTGCAGTTCAAACAGAGCATCAGAATGGGGAAGAAAGGTGATTTAAGTGACTTTGAACGTGGCATGGTTGTTGGTGCCAGATGGGATGGTCTGAGTATTTCAGAAACTGCTGATCTACTGGGATTTTCACTCACAACCATCACTAGGGTTTACAGAGAATGATCCGAAAAAGAGAAAATATCCAGTGAGCGGCAGTTCTGTGGGCGCAAATGCCTTGTTGATGCCAGAGGTCAGAAGAAAATGGCCAGACTGGTTCCAGCTGATAGAAAGGCAACAGTAACTCAAATAACCACTCGTTACAACCAAGGTATGCAGAAGAGCATCTCTGATTGCACAACACATCCAACCTTGAGGCAGATGGGCTACAGCAGCAGAAGACCACACCGGGTGCCGCTCCTGTCAGCTAAGAACAGGAAACTGAGGCTACAATTCACACAGGCTTACCAAAATTAGACAATAGAAGATTGAAGAAAACGTTGCCTGGTCTGATGAGACTCGATTTCTGCTGCGACATTTGGATAGTAGAGTCAGATTTTGGCGTCAACAACATGAAAGCATGGATCCATTCTGCCTTGTATCAAAGGTTCAGGCTGGTGGTGGTGTAATGGTGTGGGGATATTTTCTTGGCACTCTTTGGGCCCATTAGTACCAATTGAGCATCGTGTGAACACCACAGCCTACCCCAGTATTGTTGCTGACCATGTCTATCCCTTTATGACCACAGTGTACCCATCTTCTGATGGCTACTTCCAGCAGGATAACGCACCATGTCATAAAGCGTGAATCATCTCAGACTGGTTTCTTGAACATGACAATGAGTTCACTGTACTCAAATGGCCTCCACAGTCACCAAGTCTCAATCCAATAGAGCACCTTTGGAATGTGGTGGAACAAGAGATTCGCATCATGGATGTGCAGCTGACAAATCTGCAGCAACTGTGTGATGCTATCATGTCAATATGGACCAAAAACTCTGAGGAATATTTCCAGTACCTTGTTAAATCTATGTCATGAAGGATTAAGGCAGTTCTGAAAGTAAAAGAGGGTCCAATCTGGGTCTAGTAAGGTGTACCTAATAAAGTGGCTGGTGAGTGTCGTTCACTGTATAAGTAAAACTTTTCCAATTTCAGTACAGTGCTGTCAAATAATTTCCGAATCATTTGTTCAATCTCTTATACTTTTATCCTGGTTTCCTTATTAACAGCCTCTGGTCATTCTTATCACTTTCAGGCAGCAGCTGCAGAACAATTCACTGTATGGGTCTATGCACCACAGCATGTGTAGCATGCAAGGGCAGGTAAATGAAGGCAGAATTCATTTTTGTGTGAACTATGGCTTTAAATATTTGACAGGTTGACCCTTTCGTCAGTTCCACACTGTGCAAACAGCCGGAGCTCAGTGAAAACATCGGCTTCTGTGTGTGAGACTGTCACTTTCTGACTGCAGCGCTGGGAGAGACAGGTTGATTTAGCTAATTGAATGTATGAGAGTGTTACATAATTCAGCCCCAGGCTTAGTTTGTTCTTTTATCAGCTCCCTGCAAGCTTAAACCAGTCTTTGAGGGCTACACTCACAGAACATAAACTGTCGTAAAACATACACAATGTACAATTGTGCGAACTGATCTAGCTCCGTGAATGAACATGCACACATTCGGTCTGGTTAGATTATTCTGCCTGTGCTTGTGTGCGATATAAAAAATTATTCATTAAAAATCCATTTAGAAAAACAGTTGAATTATAATGCAATAAATAATCTAACAAACAGATCATTTATTTATGTGGTACAATAACGTTATAATAGCAATTAACAATCTTTTAAGAATAAAGAATCTGTAATTCACATCAAGGACCACAATGGAAATAAGTTTTGTTTTTTACTTTATTGTGTATATCCTTGATGAATTAAGTGTATTATTTGGCAAAAAAATAAGTGCAAAGAAAGAACAAAGATAAAATATGTGATTCTAAATTCTGCAATAAGTCTGTAAATTGTCATTTGTATGCAATAAACGATATAGGAGAGGAGATATGTAAAAAGATATGTGGAACTAACCCAATGGTAAAACATGCCTTGAAATTGGAGGTTTATTCTGCCATTCATACAGGAACTAAGCTGAGGGAAAGTGAATGAGTTATGTGCAACTTCTGCAAATATTCATCCTCTTTAAAGTAAAATTGCTGCTAATTATTAATCTGTCATACTACAATATTAGTACTTTGCATGCATCACTCTCTTTCACACTCACCTGCACACACTTCCCATAAGGCTGATTTATACTTCTGCATCAAGCGTATGCTCCGGTGCAACCTTCGCGTGGTCGCATAGCCCTCGCCGTAGCCCTGGCCGTGGCCGATGCGCACCTCTCAAAAAATGTAACTACACGTCGCAACGATGCATATCACAAGCTCTGTGATTGGTCGGCTTGGTATCGCTGTGTGGGGATATTTTCTTGGCACACTTTGGGCCCATTAGTACCAATTGAGCATCGTGTCAACGCCACAGCCTACCCGAGTATTGTTGCTGACCATGTCCATCCCTTTATGACCACAGTGTACCCATCTTCTGATGGCTACTTCCAGCAGGATAACGCACCATGTCATAAAGCGTGAATCATCTCAGACTGGTTTCTTGAACATGACAATGAGTTCACTGTACTCAAATGGACAAGAGTGACAAGAGTGGGCCGGACCGAGAGCTGCGCAAACCCGTTGGAGCGAGTGTCGAATCCAGTGAAGGACCTCCAAACTGTTGTTTTGTGTTTACCTTGTGATTAAAGTTGTTGCACGTCCGCCGGTTCCTGCCTCAAAATAAGAAAGTTTGAGCTACTTGTACAGTAACATAGCGTTCAGAAAGAAAAAAAAAACACCAGCGAAAAAACTCGACACAGAGGAATATAAAAACCTCACTGCCAGCTAGCGTTTCAGGAGCGTATTGCCGAGCAACACAAACAGTACGCAGAAGTATAAATGCACAGCTACGCGCAAGGCATGCGTCGTGGGTCACTGCGTTCACTCAATGCAGGAGTATAAACCAGGCTTTATACCACACAGACTGTATATTTCAGGGGTTCTCAAACTCGATCCTTGGGGGCTGGTGTCCTGCAGATTGTAGCTCCAACATGCCACAACACACCTGCAGGAATGGCTGCGTCCGACATCGCCTACTACTTAGCTGGTACTGTATTTGAATTTAAATGCACTACTCGGCCGTTAGGAAAGTATGTTCTACGTAGTATGAATGTCAGTAGTATGAATGGAACTCGGACGTACTACATCTGCCATTTTGTTATGATCACGTGACCTACCCGCGTGAGTTGCATCGCATCACTCCCAATTATGAATTCTCTTGAGGTGCATCACGGGATAGTGTAGCATGCATCTGATGCACACTTCAGAATCTCACTAGAAGAAGTAGGTAATCTGGGTACTTCTCACATACTATTTTTCAATTTCTATGAATTCTGACATACTACTCGGCTCACATACTGTTTTTAGCGACTACATAGTATGGAGGTATGCCATTTCGGACGCAGTTGATGTTTCTAGAAGGCCTAGTAAGAGCTTGATTAGCTAGCCTAGGTGTGTTTGATTGGGTTGGAGCTAAAATCTGCAGGACACCGGACCTCCACCTCCAGGAGTGAGATTGAAAACCCCTGGTATATTCTATCCCTCTATCCTACCCCTAAACCTAACCTTCACAGGAAACATTCTGCATCTTTACATTTTCTAAATACTTCATTCTGTGTGATTTATGAGCCATTTCCTCATAGGGACCAAAAAATGTCTCCACAAGGTCAAAATTTACTGGTATCTTTACAATGTAAAGAAAAAATGTGCACACACACACACACACACACACACACACACACACACACACACACACACACACACACACACACACACACACACACACACACACACACACACACACACACACACACACACACACACACAGGCACACACACACACACACTAAACTCCAAACTGTGTGAAAAATAAATTATTAGCAGACTTTAATTAGTTTTGTTCCCCAAAGGCCCTGTAACCATAAGCTCTTTGCCCACGCCTAGATAGTAGTGGAATCGGTTGGAAGTAAAAGGCATGTGTGAGAGTGTGTTATAATGTGCGCTCGCTCATGTGTTTAGTGTTTACAGTTGTGTGTTTGTGCACAGAAGGCCAGATCGCTCTTCTCGAGGCTGAGGAGGCCGTTCATGGACAAAGACACAATTGAGCAACTGAACTCTGAAACAGAATTAGAAACATTAAGCAACATCAAATATTGCAAAAGAGAAAAACTGCTAATGCAGCAGAGAGACATGATGTTCTGCTACCAATGCTCATAACAACTTCACAGCAAAAAAAACCCCAAACATGCCTAAAATTGCTCGCAGGTTTTAGTTGTATTGTGTATTTTGTTCTCCTGGCTACTTCAGTTAACAAGTGCTCAAAACCCCCATCAGACCAGCCAGATGGGTTTGGGAACTAGTTAAGTGTTCTACCCTGATGTAAGCACTTTTTTTGTTTCAGAAGGGCAAAAGGTTCAATGTTTCGACTGCAAGGTCAGATGTGGACTGGCAGGAAGTTTTCATTTCTTCTTTAACTTTTAAGCCACCAAAATTAGTTTTTATTACTTTTGTTGTTACTATAATAACAATATATTTATGTAATTAATTTGATCTTAAAGATATTGAGTTATTTCAACTCAAACTTGGGTAAAATATGGACAAGCCCAACTGTTTTGCTAAAATAATTAAAAAAATTAATCCATCCATTGGGTTTTACCCAAATTGGTCACACTTTACAATAAGATTTCATTAGTTAATGTATTTACTGACATGAACTAATTAGAAGAATACTTGTACAGCATTTATTACTCACAGTTTAACATTTACTAATGCATTATTAACATCTAAATCCATGCTTGTTAACATTAGTTAATGCACTGTGAGTTAACATGAACAATGAATGACTTTATTTTCGTTACCTATTGTTAACTAACATGAACAAATACAGTAAGAAATGTACTGTTCATTGGTTATACATGTTAGTAAATGCATTAACTAGCATTAACCAATACAACCCTATTGTAAAGAGTTACCCTTAAATTTGTTATGAAACAATTCGATCAATCCAGCGTAAAAATGTAAAAGAAGTTAGAGATGCAACAATAAATCAGCCAATAATCATTATCGGCCAACACTGGGTCAAATATAGACAAAACAAAATTTGGGTTGTTTTTTTTTTTCAATTTAATTTAAATTACACTTTTAACCCAATGGTTCAGTTTTCCATATTTGATTTAACATTGGGTTACGACAGCCCAGCATTTTTTAAATATAATGTTTGGTTATTTTAAAAATGTTTATGGGTTGATTATTACCTGCCAATAAGAAAAGGACACTTGAAAAAAAATGCCTTAAATTTGTATTAAGTGTATGACGGTGATATCAAAACAGTCAAAACTAAAGATCTTCACTGCAAAAATTTTGTTCATCCTATCTTCAGCTTAAACGTTTAACACAACTTGTAAATAATTTAAAAAAAGGTTATCCAGTCAGGGTTAAAATTAATTAATTCTATTGCAAAAAGTGAAGAAGCTTAATTTAATCTTTAGAATTTAAGAATGCTCATTTGACCAATTTGCAGCATCAAGCAACATGCTGATTTTACAGCTAAAAAAATTAATGGAAGTGAATGAGAGTGGAAATCATGACAGTGGCTATACCTGCTTGTTGGGTACTCTTTTGTGCTCGTTTCTGGATATTTTTTATTACTTTATTTTAAGGTTTACATATATAGAGAACAAGAACAAACATTGGATCATACTATAGACATACGAAAGACAATTAAAAAAAAAAAAACCACATCATAGTCACAAAACATACAATCAAAACTACAGAGGGTATATAACTTTAATCTCAGAGGGGTCACTGGATTGCTCTTGAGATATAGATTTGTCAAATAAATCAAGAAATTGACCCCAGGTAGCCAATTTTTTCTTATGGAGCTAGTTCTTAAAAATCTGAGTCTCTCCATCTGAATAACAGATATCATATCAGAAATCCAGTTCTGGAATGAGGGGGGTGAATGTGATTTCCAATTGTTAAGCACTAGACTTGCTTTAAAGACTCTTGCATTGTTTGAGGGAGACAAGATGTATTTTCCGAGAAGCCAAAGACAGCAAATTCGGCATCTGCTAGAAAAGGTCTGATATAAGCCTTGGAGTACCAGTCAAATATGTTTGGTTTCTGGAGAGTTTTATTGTGATCCTATAAACAGTCAGGACATTTCTAAGAGATATCAGTCAGGTATTAGTGTTGTGCTTCATGCGACACGGCTAACTATTGATTTGAATATGTGTGCCTAAAGCAACACACTGTACCCAGGGCATGTGAAATTTGATCTTGCATGTGATCTTAGTATAACATCACACAAATTTGTGTATTTTAAAAAAACACAATCCAACATAATACATCAAAAGGAATAAATGTGAAAAAATGTTGCAGTTTCAAAGTATGTATTCTTACTAAAAGGACACACTGTGACAAACACTGTGTCTCACGTCTTAAAAGTTCAATCAGTATGTAAAATTACCTCATCATTTACTCTCCCTTTTGTGATTTCTTTCTTTCTTCTTTTGAACACAAAGATATTTTGAAGAATGCTTTATAATTGCTGGCATCCACTGACAGTGAAAAGGAAATACTATGGAAGTCAATGCATCTCACCAACCAACATCTTTCAAAAGAACTTATTTTGTGTTCAACAGAGGAAACAACTCATACAGGTAAAGGGTGGGTAAACGATGACAGAACATTCGTTTTTGAGTGAATTGCCCTTTTAAGGTGAATTCGCAGCTCATAATATCATACCTGAAACTCAGAATGCAGCAAAATGTGAAAAGTGATCTCATGCATATCAATGGAAGTCAACGAAACGAACATTGCAGTGCGACCGGCCCTTAATATAAACACACTTACGTCCACAAGCACAGCATGTAAGAGATCTAATCTATCACATGTTCTTCACTTGGGTGTGTGAAACGTGACAGGAGAACAATGCCATGACCAGAACAGAGATATAACTAAGACAAGAGGAACAGCGCTAAACACACACACACTAACCTGCAGCTTTCCATTACCTTTAACCTGAGAAACTAGATCTGAAGATGACTAAGTTTTCTCCGATATCAACAGAAACAAACAAACACATGCTATATTTTTGTTCTAGACGTCCTTAGGTCTTAGAGAGAAAAGTTGTCAGGGATCTCCTGCTCCTGTACACATACTGAAACACTAAAATAGTAGAGAAAAAGACAACCCGATGGAGCTCGTATATCCCCTTTACTCTTCTTATCAGCCTATCGCTCTGTTTTGGCAGACACCCTCTCTTTCTCTCAACGGAATGAGCCCTGTCAGGTCTCAGATATACAGATTATACACACACACACATGCTTACACATGCACTTAATGGAAATGGAAATGTACCAAAGATCTTCATGTTCTTGATGACTGGTAGATTAAAAAGTGTCAGCTGATGAAAAAACTTCATATCTTAAACGTATATCTTGTAGATCTTGTACATTACAATGAGTCACAAACTAACATGAAGGTAGAAAAAGTTTACAAAGTGGCAAAGTTTACAGAGTGTTTACCATGTACACTGTAAAGCATGTATGTAAATAAGTTTTCAGTATTTTGTGTGTTTCTTTCAGCCTGATCTCACGAGGAAACCTAGCTATTAGGGTTGGGCGATGTCGACCAATTTGGCATCGTAGGATGTCTAATGTGAAACATCATGATGGACGATGGCGTCATCGTAGGCGGCGGTGAACTAATTATTTATGAATGATTAATTCATTCATAACGAATTAATTATTTGTAGTCTACCTTTTCAACTACCTGACCCGCATGGTCTTTGTTTTACCTATAACCAAATCATAAATAAATAAAGATAAGTTACACACAAATTACCACCTGTCAATCACTTTTTCCGTGGGACTCTGGCATGAACAGGCAGAGTGATCTGTGTCATTATAATGACGTCGACAAATTTGTGTACTGACGCTGTGACACATTACCTGATAGATTCAAAAGACCAAAGAGTCGTTAGAAAGAGACAAGATTAATTTAATATCGTGTTTAACAACTACAGTGAGACACGATCCAGCGGTACATCCTTGATAAACTGTCCAACGTGCACTCCTCTCTGGGGTGACTGCTGGAGCTCAGAGTCAGACGCTAGCATAGCCTACAATGCAGCACATGACAGAGTGTGTGTGTGTGGAGGGCTTTCCAGAAATGCTAGGTGAAACGCCAACGTGGATCCAGATTGTTTTCATTCTAAAATGCCATTTTAAAACTAAGACATATTAGTGTAAACAGGGTCGTGTGTATTTTTCATGAGCTGGTTGCTGCTGCGACAGGGGCGGGGCGGAGGATCCCGATGCCGGCTCAGCATCGTGATGTCTATCGGTCATCTGCGATGGAATCGTCTATCGACCCAACTCTAGTAGCTATTTTACGTTTTGTCGGTTTAGTGGCTAATTCGTACGAATTTGTACGAGTTCAGTCGTATGAAAACATATGATTTTTTAAAAAGGAGGCGTGGCACCCAACCCCGCCCCTAAACCTAACCGTCATTGGGGGATAAGCAAATTGTACAAAATTGTACGAATGAGACAAATCAAAAAGTTACAAATTGCCGTGAGATATCGTTGGGGTTTTTTTCCACTTAATTATGATTTAAATTGCAATATGGGACCTTGATCTTTCCTCTAAAAGCTTTTGATGCTGAAAAGTTTGTAAAAGTGAATTTTATTGATATTTTTATTCGTTTAAAATGATAAATTGTCTATGTTGGTGTTGTATATTCCGCTACAAAAACCTTGTAATAAGCTGCCAGTACAGTGGTCCCTCACAATAACGTGGTTCACCTTTCGAGGCCTTGCAGTTTTGCGTATTTTTAGTGCAATTTGACATGCTTGTTTTTACAGTGCACTGTTCTGCATCCTGATTGGCTGTAGACCATTGTCAATCAATCTCCTCAATGCTGTGTCTCCTGTACGGTACAGAATGTGTTCAGCTTGGCAAATTTACATAAATCTTCAATCGCTGGCAGTGTGACTCTGAAGTGCTGGATTGTATGTTTGCAAGTTTTCTCCCCAACAAACCCCACAATGCTGACGAAACATTCTGCACCGTCAAACACCTGCAGTAGCCCCCAAAAAGATGCTAACCATCGCACAAAAAGCTAAAGGAAGGTAGAAGTTACGTGAGTGTTTGAACGAGAGAAAATTGTGAAAACGTTAATGCCCATCTGAGAAAAGCGTATAAAGTATGTAGTGAGGGGTTTTACAGCTTTAAAACATCTGTAATAATAGTAAAAAATAAAGCTGACTATTTCACAGATTTCACCTATTGCGGGCTTCTTTTAGATCGTAACTCCTGCCATTTACGAGACCACTGTTTTACAGACTTAATTCTCTCCAGATTCTTTTTTAAACAATATATTGTCTTAAACTACTAAAATATCAATAAAAATCACCTTGTTCAATTGTAGAGTTGAATTTTCAACATAAAAAGTCGACAGAGCAGAGATCAACGTCCATAATGCAATTCACAACCGCAAGGCAAGGTAAGGCAAGTTTATTTAAGTAATTAAAGCAAGTAAATGAACAGAAAACCCCTGTGAATCACAAAATATGTAAACTGTTAATTAACAGATATTTTTACATTGTTGTGGTCAGGAATCAGCGTATTAAAATAATCATGTGACACTGAAGATTTTCTGAAAATCCATCTTGGTCATCATAGAAATGAATTACAATTTAAACAGTATTGCGATAGAAAATGATAATTAGTCATTTTAAATAGTGATAACATATCACAATTCACTTAAAGAATGCAGACTTGAGAATAAGATAATAAAATGAATTATTTTAACCTTCTTACAAGTTGTGTAAAAACAGGCTCTCTTTAAGTTAAATGAACCCCATCAAATTTCAGTTAAACTCTATCAACAGCTATGTTTCCATCCAAAAATGCGAATTAACTTTATGTGCAACTGGATTATCACATAAAAGACGTGCGAATAAAGCAGCATTTATATCCAACGAGTCCAAGTGAACAAAAAAGTCACTTCCTGATTATCTGGCACCAAATATCAACAGTAAAAACGGAATTTGCTGAGGTAGGAGAAGCTGCGTAAATCTTTTCTTTATTTAATAAATGACTTGTGCCTCAGAAGGCAATCCTGACACGCAGTGAACGTGCGGTGGCGTTTGAAGGTGTGAGATGCGGAGCACAGATGCTCTTGATACTGGAGATCATTATTAATATAATAACACTAAAATTAAAATTGTTAAGGCGTTTTAGAATGACCGAAACAACATTTCAGATGTTTCACAGTGAGCTCAGCCAGCTGGTTTGTCCATTAACACACATTTTTTTCATCACATGATCTCTTATAACAAAATCACATGACTTTTTTTAATGCGCATACTGGAATTTGTTCGTTTCCATGTGCATAAAATGCGCATAAAAATAGCTGTATGGAAACGTAGAAAGTATAAATGCATTGCAGGTTTGACAAAAAAAGTTATGTTTTCTGAAAAACAACGCATTTTGTGTGAGCCCATACTGGTAAAATAAAATCTGAACTGCTGATCTGATATGGTCAGAGGAAATAATCCTTGTTAAACTCTAAAATTTAAAACACCAAGAGAGAGACTGTATGATCGGATGACAAAAAAGGAGAAACATAAGTTAAAGAAAAGTGCCAGAAGGAACAAAAGATGAACAAAAATAGACATTATGTTCAGAGAGCAGCGATAAAACAGCAGTGAAAGCTTGAGCAAGAACTCTCCGTGAGGTCAGAGAAAGAAAACCCCAGGCATGGTCACAAACATCACTATGCCAACCATGTGTATCTGTGTTTCTTTGACGCAATAAGATGGCAGATCAAACTCAACAACACTCTCCTTCTTGTTCTTGCTCTCCATTGAAACGCTGGCTCCTTTCTGCCTGCGTCGTGAGTCATTGTTTGGCCTCGGTGAGCGTTTTGCAAGAGAACTCTTGAAACAAAACTGAAGGAGAATCACATGCTTAAGTGCTGTAGGTTTAGTGCAATGGGACTTTAAAATGCATAGTCAGTTCTAGAACTTTATGATCTGTTTCATGCAAATAATGTGAACAGAACGTTTTGCTCATTCGCAGATATGAATGCGTGATCAACACAAATGGTTTGTCGCACAAAATGAACATGTTCTTGCACTGCTGTTTTCAAGCTTTACATATTAAAAGTAGCATTAATTCAAATGTGTTAATAACAGTATGCTAACTCTAAAAATAACCTACAATATAATACAATAACCTGTCGTTCATGTGAGATTGACCAACAGCAGGAAAGAAAACACTATCTTAAGCTATCTTAAGCTACTACAAACAAATTTGCAGAGAAAGATACGTTCAAACTAGAATAATTAACTGAACTAAACTGTTTTTCTGTGATGTACAGTATAATCAATAGCTCTATTTGGGGTAGAAAAATACTTAATGTGCATTAATTTAAAGTGCCATTAACACTATTGCATTTTTGTTTTAAAATGCATAAGTATTGCTATATCTGATGTCCTGCGGAAACAAAGTGTTTTAAAAATGTTAAAGAAAGTCTCTGATTTCTTTTGGATATGCTGGTACTTTGTTTTAGTGTAGATGGACTGAAATGCAGACTTTTGAAAATGGAGGCGCAGCTATACACAATTGCTTACTAGACTATTGCATATTGTTTCTCTGATTGGTCAAGCCCCTCTCATATGACAATTATACAACTGGTGCACTGAAAATATGGATGCCAACGAAATATGCACATCCCCAGAGAGTGTTAATGGTCATGTTTTGCGTTTTAGTATAGTATACTGTAGACGGAGCTGTATAGCTGTATATTAGCTGTATAGTATGACGCTGATTATTTTTCTGAAACTAAATAAAAACGCCAGGCTGGACAAGAAGAGTTTTCATTCTTGCTTTAAATTAAAAATATTAAAACAAAAGCGCACTAGTGTAAACATCACTGTAGTGAAATATGTGCTGATGTAAATATAAATGTTTCCATTGGCCACATTCCCACTATGACATTCTGGCCAATTCAATACAAATAAAAAGTCAAAATAAAATTTAACGCAAAATTAAAAATACATTTTAATACCAACATGGTACTGTAAAATAAATACATGTTTTACAAAATATTTTAATTTACAATACTGACATTTACAATACAATACTAATACCACAAATTTATAAATCTAATGTTTACAGTCCACCTTAATTTCTTCATTTCAAACAGCAACCTGTCAAGCTTTTAAGACAGGTTGCCAACTCGTCGGCAAATAAAATCACACACTGCCTGTTTTAGAGTAATGCATTTACAAGCATGCAGCTCATCATATGACAAAACATTAAGCTTCAGTCTGTACGATGTGCAAATTGAAACAACTCAGATTGCAATATCCATTTTCATTGTAAAAACATTTTGTTACTTTCCTTTAAAAAAAGGAAGTAAACCCATTTTAACTGTAAAAACCAATTAGATACTTTACTCCAAAAAAGAGAGTAAACCCATTGGCTTAAAAGCAACAAGTTGAATTGACTTTTAAACAAATAGTAAACGTGATCTGTGACTCAACTTAATTTTTACAGTTATGCACAACGTTCATTTACTAAATTTGAAGTCAATGGGTTTACTCACTTTAAATAAAGTCAACTAATTGCTTTAAAAGCGATTAAATTACTCACTTTTAAAACAGGGTTTCTGCAGGTTTCATCAAGTCATTTTAAGATATTTTTAAGACCATCACTTATATTGGGCTAAACACTAAGGCTGTTTTGTAATAGACCAGCAATAAAAAAAAATTACTTGCCCCATCAAAAAAACTCATTCTAATTAGTTATTTCTTAGAAACATATTTTAATTACTTTTAAAGAATTATTCAATATAATTATTTATTATTTTAAAAGGTCTGCTTTTGTCAAAACTTAAATTTTTTTTTCAACATCACGTAAATTAAAACTTTGATAAACTAAATGTATGCACAAAAGACTGTTATAATATTAGTTATAAATAGAGTTTTGCTAAAAGTTTAATTGAGATGTATTGTCAGTAATTGAATGTGTGATGGATCGACCGGGTAGCTTTGCATAAACAAAGGAAAATTAAGACCCATTTAAAAATATTTAAGACCTACAAGACAATATTTCAATGAATTTAAGACTTTTTAAGGCCTAAAATGTAGTTTTTGGAATGTAAGACATTTTAAGACTCCCGTTTTTCCCGGGAGTCTCCTGTATTTCAGACCCGTCTCCCGTATTGTTCTGTCTCCCGAAAAACTCCTGGAATCCCCCCCCGCTCCTCAGCATTTTGGTACAGTCCTGGCTGAAACCTGGTTCTTGTGCGAGTGCTCCCCAACCCCACATCTCTTTACTTCGCGCACGCATCCATCCCCCCCCCCCCCTCCACCTCCCATCCCCAAATGTTGGCAGGTATGCGCAGACACCCTGTAAAAGTAAATTAAACTAATCGCTTTTCCAGTATTCTTTGATACATTATAAAGCTCTAATTCAAACTATTGGTTTGCCGTATACCAGAAGCTGATCTAAAAAACAAACCATTGACATTTAGAAAATCATAAAACAACATAATGTTTATTAATGCACTAAAAAAAGCTTGCACTGCTAGAAGCGTTTGCAATCACATGCTTGCATACATGGGCTTTAGGGCTGTTCACTTTTAGCCTTTTTCTCACTAAAATGCAAATCCTCCACAAGGTCATTTTTCTGAGATGCTTCTTTAATGAGCTTCTTCATTCATTTTAGTTTCCTGTCATTTTGCATTATTTGACTGATGACTCATTGAGAGCTCCCTCTTACATCACACTGCACGGTTTGCTTACGCATTTATGTACATCCACCACAAACACGAAAACAGACCCTTGTGTGTTAACATGACATATTTTGCAAAGCATTCAAAAACCTTGCATTGCTAGAAGCATTTGCAATCGCATACTTGCATATTTCAGGCCTACATCTAGCACTACTTTTCCTTTCCCTCTCCCTTGATCTGCCTAATATGGGGATTGATTTGTGTATTCATCCTTTATGGACTGAAATCCTCCCATTTCCTCTCTCTCCGCGCAGTCAATGGGAGATTAAGCGGCAAAAGACAGTAGCCCTGGGCTCAAACTGATGCCACACTCACACACACACTGACCGTGCAGTAAACCCACAGCTGGGCACTTGTATAATACATTTACTGCTGGGCACAGACCCAGACATGCACACACACACACACGCACACACAGCACAATCTGTCTGTGTGTGGCTTTAAATTCTACCCTGTTCGTTTTATTCTGCTGCACACACTGATACTAAAAAACTGCACATCTACAATGACTTCTGCTGAGTTAAGCAGGGCCATCGAACACACGAGCACAGCCACAAAGCAGCTGTATGGGTGGAGTAGGTGTGTGTGTGTGTGTGTGTAGCACCTAGCTGCAAAGGATTGTGGGTAAAGCTGCAGGTGCAACGAGGTCAGTATTACTGACAGATGTAGCGACTTTGACGTAATCACTGTCTGCCTAGACAAACATTACATAAGCGCATCACTGAATTAAACTGAATATTAAAACGTAACTGTTTTCAGACTATTTATTCTTTATTTATAAACATTTAATCATTTGTTTATTATAGTCCATCCAGAAATGAAAATTTGCTGACCTTAAAGTGGTTCTCATATCCGTTTTAAAAATATATTATGAAGAATGCTGGAAAAATTGTATCCTTGTATCCACTAAGATCCATAGCACACTGCAAAATCTAACAGTGAAAATCCCTAAATGAAATAAGTTAGGTTAACTTATAATGTTTTAAAACGTTACTTTGACTCAATGAAAAAAAGTTATGGTAACTCATAAATTGATTATACCTAGCAGATCTCTAATCGAATAAGTTATGATCTAATTAATTCGATTTTTGTGTTAACTTAATGCTAAAAGGAATACCAAACCATTTGAGTAGCTATATAGTTGTTTGAACTTCGTTAAAGTTAATTGACCAGTTTAAGTTAATTGAACTAATAGTGATTTGATAACTGAACTTAAACTGTTTAAGTTACTAATACTCTAAAAGTTTCATGATATCAACAGAAATTATATATGTGTATGTGACAATATATAACTTTACAGTGCTCAAACCATTTTGCTTCAAAATTTAAATAATTTGTCACAATCGGTTTCCTCAAACAGTTTGAGTTAACTTAACTTATCGGGTTTTACAGTGTAGAAAATAAATACTATGGAAGTCAATGGCTAATGGAAATGTTCTTGTTCTCCAAACATCCAAAATCAAACAAAAAGTGCTCAGGGGTACCTTAAATAATGTGCTAGTGCACTTTGGGCAAGGTATTTATCAAAATAAACAGGAAAAATCAGTCTAAGGCACTCGAAAAATGTGGAAAAAAATATTAAAAAGCCTTTATTGACATGGCAAACACTTGCCTTCATCAGTGATCAGGTGCGTCTGGAGTTTCTTTTAAATACTATGGCCTCATGACTCATTAGAATATCTAAACAATTCTAAAATAATATATTGAACACAATGTATATAGAATGAAACCACAAACAAATATGTGTATATATATATATATATATATATATATATATATATATATATATATATATATATATATATATATATATATATATATATATATATATATATATATATATATATATAGCCCCCCTGAATTATTAGCCCCCCTATTTATTTTTCCCCCAATTTCTGTTTAACGAAGAGAATATTTTTTCAACACATTTCTAATCATAATAGTTTTAATAACTCATCTCTAATAACTGATTTATTTTATCTTTGCCATGATGACAGTAAATAATATTTTACTAGATATTTTTCAAGACACTTTACAGATTAAAGTGACATTTAAAGGCTTAACTAGGTTAATTAGGTTAACTAGGCAGGATTGGGTAATTAGGCAAGTTATTGTATAACGATGGTTTGTTCTGTAGACTATCGAAAAAAAATATAGCTTAAATATGTCCTTAAAATGGCTTTTAAAAAATTAAAAACTGCTTCTATTCTAGTTGAAATAAAACAAATAAGACTTTCTTCAGAAGAAAAAACATTATCAGACATACTGTGAAAATTTCCTTGCTCTGTTAAACATCCTTTGGGAATTATGTTCAGCTAATCTGAATTTTAATTTTCTTTTAGTCATTCCTATATAAAAGCAGCCGCATTCCAGTCGATATACCACAAATGTAGTATTAAAATTAATAAATAAATTAATCTTAAATTCACGGCCTGATTCATGACGGCAAGTGTTTCCAAAACACGTAGGCGCAGTTTTAAGGAATAGCCATGTCAATAAAGGCTTTTTACTATACACATACATACACATATATACATAAGCAAGTATCACATTTTTATGCTTAGCTAATATATAAATATATATATACACATATATACACAAGTACGTATCGCATTATATGCTCAGCTAATCTGAATTTTAATTTTCTCTTAGTCATTCCTATATAGAAGCAGCCGCATGCACGAACATTCCAGTCGATATGAGACTAATTTAGTATTGCAATTAATAAATGAATTGATCTAACATTCACGACCTGATTGACAACAAGTGTTTGCCGAAACGTGTAGGCGCAGTTTTAAGGAATAGCCATGTCAATAAAGGCTTTTTATTATTTTTTCCACATTTTTCGAGTGCCTTGGACTGATTTTTGCTGTTTATTCTTCAAACATTCTTCAAATGTATCTTCCAAAATATCAATGTAAGAAAAAACCTCAAACAGGTTTGGAACAAGTCAAGGCTGAGTAAAGGAAAACATTTTTCTTTATTGGGTGGACTATCCCTTTAAATATACAATATAAATTAATAATAATAATATTATTAAAAGTATTAGTAAAATGCATATATTTATATTTACACATTTATTTATACCCATATATTTTGATAAATTTATACCTTCATTTAGTACATAAAAGTGTTATTTTGCAGTAAACGATCCGGTATATCACACACGTACACACACCTGGGTGATGGTCAACAGACTGATGAAGGGTACTGTTGTAGCTTCTGTAAAGCACGTCAACAGATCTTAAATCTGAAACCTTCGTCAGAGTGTTCAGTCTTTAATCACTAAACCCAAACATAACAGCACCATTCATAGAGTTGGACAAGCAGCCACCAGATACACACATACACACACACGCACAGAGAGAGAGAGAGAGAGAGAATTTGAATTTTCAACACTCCTTTAATACAATTATTGGAAACATTATCCAATCAAATGTTACACACAAAAATTAAAAACAACCTAATAAACCATAAACTCTAAATTTTCATCACAAATTTGACATAAAACTCCTTTACAACACCAAATCTTTTCAAAACACATAAGATCACCCATTGCTTTGTAATACTGAAAATCAATTAAAATTCTGGATTTCACCAAGTTGAAAAAAAATGTTTTTAAACAGCCACTTGAGTTTTGCTCAATTTGTACTTTTCTAGTGTCATAAATTGCCATTTTTGCTTGACCCAAAAGAAAATTTAACAACTGACAAAAAAAACGACGTTTACGTGTATACTTATAACCATAAATGAAAATTTCCAAAGAAAAAGTCTCGCCAAAGCAAACAAACAAATTAGTTAAGACCTGAAAAAAAGAATTAAGCCTGTTACAAAACATAAAAGCATGATATAGGGTTTCACGTTGAGAACAAAAAGGACATTCATCACTATTACCTGGATTTATAATTGATACAAAAGCATTCACAGCTATGGCACCATGCAAGATTCTCCATTGCAAATCCCCCACTTTTTTTGGTAAAGGGGGTTTATACAGAGCTCTCCACTCTGGTCTAGCATTCTCTTTTAAATGGAGAACAGAGCGCCATGGAGTATCAACCCTGTTATTCAGTGACTTCTTATTTAACAATTTCACACAGCTATTATAAACATTTTTTCCAAACTCAGAATTGGTTCCCATTAAAAACAACACACTATTTTGCAAAAAAATACCTTCACACTCTTTAAAATCAGTTGATAAACATAAATCAGGAAAAGGGTCATTACAATTTGGCATGGTTAAACCATTAGCATAATTTCCCAACATGATAGCCTCTTCAGGGGCAAGAATAGATTTCCACTTTTCAAGTAGCTTTGCTACTACTCGTTCCGATCTTAACCCCAAACGGCAAACAACAGCCTCAACATTCTTAAAAGCAGGACCAGCCAGTTTAAACAAGTGTCCAAAAGTTAGAACTCCAGCATCCAAAAGAATTTCAGTAACAGAAGGTAGAATGCCCTCATTCGATAAGTCCATTCGAGATCCAAATATCAAAGGTTCTTGGAGCAACCAATATAGAGATGATGTAGTGCCATGCCTCTGCACTTTAAATAGAGACCAGACTTTAAACATATTCCGATAAAAAATGGGCAATTTAGACCAGTCCATCTTTTGTGGGTCAGTCCAAAATAGAGATTTCTCCAGGTCCAAGTCTCTGAATCCTCGCAAAATAGCGCAAGCAGCAAGCTTCCAATTTGAGTCCATCGGACCTGTCAGGAGTCTTTGAATAAACTGAATCCTGAAAGCCGCTACTCTGCTCTGAATATGCATTAAATGATGTCCTCCTTCTTCCTTGGGTAAGTACAAAATAGCTTTTTGTACCCAATGCATCTTGTCCCAAAAAAAGTCTATTAAAAGTGACTGCAGTTTTGGTAATAAGTCACTTGGAGGGTCCACACAAATTAATCGATGCCACAGAGCAGAAGCGATCAGATTGTTTATGATCAACACTCGTCCTTTATAGGAAATTTTAGAAAGTAAAAACTTCCATCTGTCAAGCCGTCCTCTGACTTTTTCAATAATGTCTTCAAAATTTTTCTGCATGATCAGTTCGTCTCCCAAGAACACTCCCAAATACTTTAACCCTTGCTTAGTCCAAACTAGTCCTTCTGGGAGTTTTGGCTCTAGATTGAGCCAATTTCCAATTAAAATAGCTTCGCTTTTTGACCAATTGACTTTTGTGGCAGAAATCTTTTTAAAATCATTCAATATTTCTAATAACAAGTTCACATCGATCTGCCCATTAATTAAAACAACAATATCATCAGCATATGCAGACACTTTAAAACCTTTTGTACAACTTGGTAAAAATAAACCACATAATGTTGCTCTTATTTTGATTAACAGGGGCTCTATGGCTAAAGTATACAACATTCCCGATAAAGCACATCCTTGTCTAATGCCCCTAAAAACTTTAAAAGGAGCACATAAATTCCCATTCAATTTCAAGACACTTTCCACTTCATTATATAAAACTTTTAACATAGATACAAACTCATTGTTAAAACCAAAGGCTGTTAAAGTGTTCCACAAATATTTGTGCTCAACTCGATCGAAAGCTTTTTCTTGATCAAGAGAAAGAAGGCCAAAATTCAAATTACATTTTTTTCCAATATCTAAAATGTCTCTAATAAAAGAGATATTATCAAATATTCGCCTTCCTGGAACACAATATGACTGATCAGGGTGAATGATATGGCTGAGGACATCACTCAGCCGGTTAGCTAACACTTTAGAGAGTAGTTTATAGTCAGTACATAGCAGGCTAACAGGCCTCCAATTTTTTATGTTATTAAGATCACCTTTCTTGGGTAATAAAGTAAGCACTGCCCTTCTACAACTTAAAGGTAATTGTCCATTTGCTAAACTTTCATTTATAACTTGCAATAAATCCAAACTGACGTCTTTCCAGAAAGTCTTATAAAATTCGGCTGGCAAGCCATCAATACCAGGGACTTTATTACATTCCATGCTCTGAAGTGCTTTTTGTAATTCTTCTAGTGTAACGGCCTTCTTTAACTCAACATTAAAATCTTGAGGAACTTGGGGCAAATTGTCCAAAAAAACACTTGCATCTGATTCATCAGAAATTATCTCACTCCTATAAAGCTTTTGATAAAAATCGACTGCCCTTTTTCTTATTTCAGAAGAGTCTGATAACAAAACTCCTGTCTCAGAGAGCAGGTTGTATATAAACCTTTTTTGCCCATTCTTTCTTTCTAGATTAAAGAAAAATTTTGATGGTGCATCCATCGACTCAATATTCTGAAATCTTGACCTGACAAGAGCTCCTTGAGCGGTCAGGTCAAGTAAATTATTTAAAGAATTTTTCTTTTCTTTAAAATTCCTTAGAAAAACTAAGTCTCCTGAAGCATCTGCTTTTTCTTGCATGACTTTTATTTCATTCTCCAGTAATTCAATTGTACTTCTCCTGTCCTTTGTAACATTAATGGTGTATTGCTGACACAACTGCTTCACTTGAGTTTTTGCTAAATCCCACCACTGTTGTATGGAGCAAAAAGATGATTTTGTAGACCTAAAATTACTCCAGAACTCCTTAAATATATCCTGAAATGTACAGTCACTTAGTAAATTAGTATTTAAATGCCAATAAGCACTCTTTGGCCTAAAATGGCCCATAGTAACAGAACATTTTACTAAGCTATGGTCGGAGAAGCCAACAGGAAAAATAACACATTCTTTAAATAAATTAAGTTGGTGCCTATATCCATAAAATCTGTCTAACCTAGCTAAAGATAACAAATTATCATAAGTGTGTACCCAAGTATACTGTCTTTGATAAGAATTAAAATTCCTCCATATATCGGCAATATCATTAAAATGTATCAACTGTATAAGCCTTCTTTGTGATGGCATATGAGGTTCTACATGATTTCGATCTAAAGAACTCTCAGTGCAATTAAAATCCCCTCCTAAAATTAAAACATCTTCAGTATTGCAATTAGCCAAAACATTACTTAAAATTTCTAAAAAACACATTCTTTCTATTGCTCTAGTGGGAACATATACAGAAATAAAAACAAAAAAAGAGTTCTCAAATTGAGCTCTTATTTTTAATAATCTACCACTTACAATTTCTTCCACTTGATAAGAGCAAGGAGTGAAATTCTTAGAAAATAAAACAGCAACACCACCACTAACAGAGCTTAAATGACTTAATATGGGTAGTCCATCATATTCTCTGGCCCAATCACACGCATTCAGTGCATCACTATGGGTTTCTTGAACAAATAAAACATCAATTTTTTTCTCTTTAAGCATTTCAAAAAGATAAAAGCGCTTTTTCCCCTCCCTAGCTCCATTTATATTTAAGGAGGCGATGTTTAATTCTCCCATAGCTAAGAAAAGCCAAAAGCAAAGAAAGTTCCACAAACAAACTACTGCATAAAAGTGCCGACTAGTTTTCATTACTGGCACTGGACTCCATATCTTCATTTATCTTGCCAATAAATTTCCTTAGACGAAATACTTCCTGTTTATTAAAACATCCTTCATTTCTATAGATCCTCACTTTGTCAATGAATTGTCTCACATCAGGAAAATACTGTTCTATGCGAATATTTCTCGCATTCTTGGTGTCTTTAAGAAAAGTTTTAATGTCGTGTGCAGTATAATTCTTGCTAGAATAGCCGCTTAACGGCAAACTGAAACTGACGCTACATTCTGAGAGATCACTTTCGCTTTCCGTGTCTGTTTGACCCGGTTCACCACCGGCTGTTCTCTTAACTTGCTCATCTAAAAGACACTGTTCTCGACTTCGTTTCTGAGGTGTTTTAAATAAATTGTCATCCAACTCTGCTATCGCACCTTCCCGATGAGCAAACAATTCACTCACCACAGCTTCCGCAGCGCTTGAAACGTTCTCAACTTCATTCATTTCATCTCCCGTGACAATCATATCCTCTTCCTCCACAGCTCTATCCACCGATTCCCCTTCTTCACTATTCCCAGGCTCAGCCAAAACAGTATCTGTCTGAACTGAGCTTGGCCCAGGCGCTTCCTCATCCACAACCTGCGCCGCAGCGGTCTGATTTTCCTTACGCACGTTACTACTCTCATCAGTCGCAACCGGCAAAGATGCCTCATTTGATTTATTGTCCACCTTATTGGGACACACACGGATCAAATGCCCAAAAACGCCACAGTTAAAACACTTCACGTTGTTTGTTGTGGCAAAAATAACATAATTAAAGTCCTCATGTCGGAAATTTAGGGACAAGTCAAGTTCATCAAGCTGTTCTTGCAAAACCATATAGACGTACCGTCTAAACGACACAACGTGTTTTAGGAGCGGCGATTTAGTTCCGATCGGGATCATTTTAATAGGTGAAACTATTTTCCCATAACGCTTAAGTAAGTTGGTCAACACTTCGTTAGGGATAAAAGGTGGCACATTCGATAACGTTACTTTTTTTGAGGGTGTAGACAGAGGAAGCACCGGTGTAAAAATACCGTTAATCACTATTCCATTTTGAACTAGCAAATTAGCTAGATCAACTGTTTTCACAAAAACAACAACAGCGCCATTCATTCGGGAAGCTGATAAAATATTATCATGTCCGACTTCTTCCCCCACTGCTAAACCACATTCTTCAATACTAGCAGTTGAGTCTATTTTCACCCCGTGACGTCTTGTCAACTCATTAAAACTTCCACTGCCTGGGGCAGCCATACTCTCAACAAATGAGAGTAGGAACTCCCCGGCTCACAACAACACTCACTTCTCAAATCCAAAAAATAATAATAATTACTAACAATACAAAAAATAAACTATAATTAAGGCCAACAAAAAAGAAAGCAGCAAGTAAAGATAGAGAAGTATAGACCACTACCTCATACAGCAGCCACACGCTCTCACCCACACACTCCGTCCACTCAACCAGCGCATGCGCACAGAGAGAGAGAGAGAGAGAGAGAGAGAGAGAGAGAGAGAGAGAGAGAGAGAGAGAGAGAGAGAGAGAGAGAGAGAGAGAGAGAGAGAGAGAGAGAGAGAGAGAGAGAGAGAGATAGTTACTACCTAGACTGTAAGGAGATTTGAAGCTTTAGTCTTTTGAATTAGGATTATTGAGCCCTTTCACCTAACTCACAAGCACAAATATTTAATTCAGCATAATAATTCAGACTCAACAAATAAATAATAATTCAATTCTGCAACAAATGAAGCTGCAAACACAATGACTTTCTAAGGTGGTTTTGTTTTATTTTTTGTTAATTTTTAAATGTAATTTATTTGATGGCAAAGCTGATTATAATGTAATTTTTGACTGTAATATCCTTGCTAGATAAAAGGTTACATTTCCTTTTGTCGTTAAACCTCTGTTAGTCTATTATTAAAGGGCACTTATTTTACCCCTTTTTCAAGATTTAAGATAAGTGTTTTGTGTCTCCAGAATGTGTCTGTAAAGTTTCAGCTCAAAACACCCATCAGATTATTTATTATACTATTCAGAATATTGGAATTTTCTGCTCTGAACACAGAATAGGTGTTTCTGCTGCCTGTGCCTTTAATGCTAGTTCTCACCGCCCACCATTCTCACGTGCCTGTCAGAATGTGCCTCAATCTCCACCTCAGCTGTGTCAGATAAACAGCACAGTGACAGACATGAAGGAAGCAGATCTCACGTAACATTTGTGAGAAATACTACAGTAAGAACTTTCCCAATGATTATAGTTTGATGTATTTGTTTTGGAGTTAATTCAAGCCTTTCTGCAATAATAAGTCACACAATGTCACAAAGTCGTTGCAAAGTTTTTGCACCGCAAATGTGACAGGATACAAGTTAATATCCACTGCTGTATGGATATCCGTTATGTTAATGTACAAAATAAACCTGATTTAAGTCCACAAACTGGGATTAAAGAGTCTTCTTTTATAATTGTAATGACACTATGCGGCTGTGGTGAAAAATTATGAAGCAATTTTACAGTCTTTATTACAACCATGCACTGTTTTAAAAAGGTTTTAAACTCGTAAAACTCATTCTTGATCACATTTGCTGATGATTGATGATCACAGAGAGCTCAACAGATCTTTTAATCCTGGTTGCTTTGCGCACGTTCTGTCTTGTTGATATGATTATACTAGGGGTGAAACAGATCACTGTTGATCCGTGATCCGTACGGATCACAACTCACGGTTCGGAACGCACGTGACCCGCTGATTAATAATTTTTTTTTTAACTTGTCGGTTATCCAACATTTATAACCACTGCAGAGAGATCGTCTCCCGCGCCATTCAAATCGCGTGCATAAAAGCATTTTGGCTTCCCTGTAAGATATAATGATGACGGGAAAAGTTGTGGTGGGACCAGGGCTTCATTTGTGCTGGAACACTCCGGATCTGGCACCTCTGAAATCTGATCCGGCACCTCATTTTACCAACCCCCCTCCTCAACCGCTCTCCTACCCGTCCGCTGTTTACTTTCACTTTCTTCCGCGACTCCCCAACTTTCTTCACTTTCGTCCGCGACACCTCCGCCCCGCTCACTTCCATCTGCAACAGTCCTCCGCCATCCACCGCCCCAACAACCCAAATGAAATGAAACATGACGCTGGTGAATTTTTTGACGCTGGTAAAAGAAATTACATTGTGTAACCAACAGATGGTGACAAAAAACCATCAAAATTATGTGACTGAATAGGTTTTCAAAAATAATACACCTACAGTATAATAAAACATGAAGTTTTATGTGTGAATTGTTGAATCATTAATTGAAGATAAATATGATCTGCTGTACAAGATGTTAGATTTCTATATTTAGCATTATTAGCAACAGTAGCAAAGATCATATCTCATATTAAATACTTTTCTTTTTTCATGTGGTTCTTTCTGGATTTTTTTTTGTTTTTTTTGAACATTTTTTTTTATTGTAGAAAAATCACTTGAAATTAACATGAAAATACACTTTTTTTTTTTTACATTTTAACTCTTCCCCCCTCCCTCCCCCAAAGCATCCAGATTCAGTTGAACAGGTAAATGTATTATTATACATAGGCTAAGGCAAAGAAAAACATATACTGTATTACACAAATAAAAATTCACATTTACACATATCGATCAATTAACCTGTAGCGTGAGAGGTATTTGCTTGTGCCGTTGTGTGGTTATGTTCCAAAAATTGCATAAACAGATCCCAAATTTTATGGTACTCCTTTAATTTGCCCTTTATACAATAGGTGATTCTTTCCAGTGCAATGTAATGTGTCAAATCTTTCAGCCAGTGGTCAATGGATGGACTTTCTATATTTTTCCAATAGAGTGCTATCAAACGCCTTGCAATAACAAGACACATATCAATCATTTTAGTTTGATAACCTGGTAATGACAAACTTACAGGAAATAAACCCAAAGCACATATTTCAGGTGTAACTGGAACTGGTTTTAAAATAATTGAGGAAATTAATGTGATTACGTTTTGCCAGAAAATCTTAATCACCTCACATTCCCAGATACAATGAAAGAATGTTCCTTTATGTTTTTGGCATTTGAAACATATATCTGGGATGTTTGGGTTAAACTTGTTTAGTTTTTCAGGTGTGATATAGGTGCGCATTGCCCAGTTATATTGGATCATTTTAAATCTAGTATTAAATGACAAGTTCTGGGCTTTAACGCATATTTGGCTCCATTCTAAATCTGTCAGGTCAATTTGCAAATCTGTACACCAAGAATCTTTCTTAGATTCTGATGTTTCTTTAGAGCCATTGACCAATTTGCTATAAAACAATGAAATATAATTTGTCGTAGGATTCTGATAAAACATAATTTTTTCTAATTCAGTTTGTAGAGGTCTAGCTAATGAGTAGTTTTGCTTTACATTAATATAGCTGCGAATTTGTAAGTATTTAAAAAAATGCGTTTGGGGTCCCAAATTTTTCATTAAGGTCTTTAAAGGACATTAGTGTTCCTCCTTCAAATAAGTCCCCTATCTTTCTGATACCTTTTAATGCCCACTGTTTAAAGCCAAAATCATTTTTCGCTGGTTTAAAATCTTTGTTTCCCCAGATAGGGGAAAAATAAGAAAGATTTGAAACTTTTCCTAATGAACACTGAGCATCATTCCATACCGTTAAGGTGTTTTTAACAAATGGATTTTTAGTGGTCTTTTTTAAATTTTTATATGAATCGGAGTACAAATACCTCTCCATATCCATCTCTTTTGCTATCGTTAATTCTATTTGTACCCATGACAGTTGTTGAGGTGAAAACCAATAGGTGGCGTTAGCTAGTTGGTCAGACCAATAGTACCACTGCAAATTGGGCACTCGTAAACCTCCTCTGTCGTAGGGAAGATATAGCAATGTTAGTCGGAGCCTTGCACGTCTATTGTTCCAAAGGAATTTAGTTAATTTTTTTTTCATACTGGAAAAAAAACCTAGTGGAGGGGAAAGTGGAATAGAGCGAAATAAATATAAAAATTTGGGAAGTATATTCATCTTTATAATATTTATGCGGCCAAACAGAGAGACTGATAGCGTGGACCATCTATCTACAGATTCGTTAACTTTAGTTATGACTGGATTGTAATTAGTAGGGACTAACCTGTCAATTGTAGGGGTGATGATTATTCCTAAATATTTGAAGCCATTAACTGCATTTGTAAATGGGTGTTCAATTGGTGGCTTATTTCTTTCTTGAGTGTTTAAAAAAAGAATGGATGATTTGGAGTTGTTGATTTTGTAGCCAGAGAATTTTCCAAATCTATCAATCAACTTTAACAATGCTGGTACTGACCTCTCAAGTCTTGTTAGGAAAAAAATAGAGTCATCTGCATATAGTGCTATTCGATGATCCTGGTCTTTAATTGTAATACCCTTAATAATAGAGTGGTTTCTGACTGCAACTGCTAAGGGCTCTAGTGCTAAAATAAAAAGCATTGGGGACAAAGGGCATCCTTGCCGTGTGCCTCTGTATACATTAAAAGGTCTTGATATTGTATTATTAGTTTTAACTTCAGCTATTGGTTTAAAGTATAATATTTTTACCCAACTAAGAAATGAATCTCCGAAACCAAAACAAGTCAATACGTAATTCATGTAACTCCACTCTACCCTGTCAAAAGCTTTTTCTGCGTCGAGTGAAAGTATACATGTGTCAGAGGCTTCCCTCTTTTCATACAGAATGTTTAAAACTCGCCTGATATTATGAGTAGCCTGACCATTTTTGATAAAACCATTTTGGTCTAAACCTATTATAGATGGGAGGCATTTTTCCAATCTTGATGCCAAAATTTTTGCGATGATCTTTGCGTCTGTATTAAGTAGGGAAATTGGCCTGTATGACTCGCATTAGGTAGGGGATTTATCAGGTTTTAAAATTAAAGTAATTAAGGCGTTTCTTAATGTGGGTGGTAAATATCCATTTTTAAATGATTCAACATACATTTCTTTAAGAGGACCAACCAATTTATCTTTCTTTCTGGATTTTTTAAAATTAAAATTACAGGTTCTAAGTTCTGTTTGTTAAAAGCAATGTTTTTTGCTGTAATATTTTTATATAAATAGAAAGCAAATTGTCTCCTCACTTTTTTGCTGATCCGAAAAATGGTCCCATACGTGACAAAAAAAACGTAGTGTGATCCGAACTGCAGATTTGTGATCTGTTACACCACTGGATTATACGCGTTACTACGGAGACATGTTAATCAATTCAATCAAGGCTGTCAATCAATTCGATGGGCGGGGAAAGAGAGATGATTTTTATCATAGGTGCTCTTTAAGAAAGTTTCAAAAATCTAAGAATAAAAAATCTGTCATCTTTTAGAAACTTCTGTGTTGCTCCACACCAGTATGACTTTGTTCTGAGGAACAAAAGAGATGTTAGGCAAAATGACAGCCTCTGTCATCATTTGTTTTCACAGTATGGAAAAAAGACCCAATGAATGTGAACAGTGACTGAGGCCATCTGTTCTGATCATTCTGCATATAACATCCCCTTTTGTGGTGAGCAAAAAAAAGTCATACAGGTTTGCATCAACATGAAGACATTTCAACATTTTCCTTTTAGCGTTGAACAATCTGCCTGACTATACTAGGCATTTGCTGAAATAATAAATAATGCTTTGTTTGACGTACTATAGAGTGTACACTGTACAGTATGATAGTGTTCCATTCCAAGCATAGCTAATGTTTTGATAGCGCCACAGAGCCACAATGTTTACACTCTTTAGTAGAGTCTACCTACAAGTGGCTTATTTATGGATGTCTCAGCATACAAAACTTCATTCAAATGAAAAAACTCATTCAATTTGTTCTGTTGAACACAAAAGTAGATATATTGAAGAATGTTAGAAACTATAACCACTGACATCCACAGTAGAAAAAAACAAATACTTTGAAAGCCAATAGTTACAAGTTTCCTTTTGAGCATTATTCAAAATATCTACTTTTATGTCCATCAGAACAACATAAAAAAACTCAAACTGGTATGTAAAGTAAAAGGTGAGTAAATGATGACAGACTTTTCATTTTTGCCTGAACTATCCCTTTTAAAACTTATTTCTAAAAGCTGTTGCACAAGCAGTTCCACAGCCCTCATAAGCACACAAATACCTGTTCACCTTGCTATTCCAACTGTTCAAATGTAAAACTAACCCATATTTTTCTCAACGAGCTGGTGCTGATATCGGAGGAGCCCTAAGGGTATGAGGAGCTATAGAGCCCAGGTGTGGGCTTTTCTACAGAAACAGACACCTTTGTTCGTTTCTCTTTAGCTACATGTGTTCTACAAGGACATTTAATATTACATTACCGAGCCCGTCCTACTTTCTGCCCTCCTGGACCAGTGCTACTTAACAACTATAGCTCCAAAATTTAGTGCTTTTCAGCTAAAATTAATCAGCCCAAACTCAGGGCACCTCTCAGACACTGCAATTGTGTGGTATATTAGTGAAAGTAGAATAAAACAAAAGTCCTACGATTAAACAGCTTCTCATTACTACAGCCATATTAAAGCAAATACCTTTATTTTATGTACTTATTTTTACACTGTTTTATCTAAAGCAACTTTCATTGCATTTGAGGTACACATTTTATTAGGTCTGGCTTTCCCTGGGAATAAAGCCCACAATGTTAGCATTACCATGCTGGATTTGTGATTATATTTGCTTGAATTGTTATGTATCAGCACATATACACTGATTTTTTTCTCTATTAGCTGTCCGTTACTACCTCAGATATCAGAGGTTACCAGAGATTTTATTGTTTGGATGCATAATTTTCTGATGATAATATGGTCATATGATCACAGCACTTGCAAGGACATTATATGACTATAAACTAGTAACAAGGAAATGTTTTACAAATTACATCTTGTATTACCTGTTCAACTTGTAGTGTGAACTATATGTTAAAATGTCCCTGTCGAGTGTTTACATTCTAAGGTAAAAAAAAGAATTAATAAGCATAAATCTACTATACAACGATGATGAGATATAACCTCTTCTTCAGTAGAGAGATATTTCAATCAATTGGGACAAGCATAAAGCCATTAAAAACGTGTAGGAAAAGGGTATATGCACAGCTAGTGTTTCTTACCATACTGATAAACTTCCGGTGAATGGCTAATGTGACTTTTTTCAGATTTATACGGTTCCTTTTACAGCATTGATGTTGTAATGTAATTAAAATATAATCAGTTAAATAGACTTCAGCATTCATTCAGTTGTTCAAGCATAAAACGAGATGAAAAGTCCCCGTCAGGATTAGCAGGCTAGTGCAGAAACTCCATTGAATATACTAGGGTAAAATAAATGTTCATATTTTAAAGACATGGCGTGGAAAAATGTAATTTAATGCAGTGCTTCTTGTACATTCTGAGATCCACTGTATATCGTCTATCAATCAGGCAGTGAAGATTGTTGATTTTTAAAGAAAACAGACCTTAAACACAGCGATTTTGTAACGTCATACAGTTCACCGGAAGCGCTTAACCCAGGTTACTGAAAAATTAAAAGTCCTTCCGCATACTGAGCGGTCCCCAACCCCCAGGCTGCAGACCAGTACCGGTCTGTGTATGAATTGGTACCGCATAAAAAATCGTTAATTATTTCCATTTATTTATTATCTGAGTCTGAACAATCTTTTATTTTGAAAAATGACCGTATTCTCTCTGTTACATCTTGTTCACTTGAGATCTATAAAGTTCATAAAATCACTGACGCCTAAATGGCAGGACTGAAGAATTAGATCTTTTGCTTTTCCTTTAATGAATTGCAGTTGGTTGAATGCATCTTCAATACTGTATACAATAAATCTTGAGTGTTCCCTGTGTAATAAAAACAATGATGTAATTCTGATGTTTTTTAATCATTGACTTTTCCATTGTAATGCAATTTAATGTTGATTGGTGGTTTAGATATTGATGGATGTCTGCTTATACTGTGGATTTGTGTAATGATGATGTATTTATGATCCTGGATTTCTTGTACTTGGGTATGGTGTAGCCTATTGATGGATGTGGTGTTAAATAGATATAAAATAAATTTATTTAGTATGTAAATGGAAATCATTTAATGAGTTAATGATTTTAGCAATTGAATAAAGGCTGGAGGGTGGAGGGATTGAATTGCTTTGTACATTAACATTTGTGTCTTTTCCCATTGATGAACGTAAAATGAAAGGAAATAGGAAAATCATATGAAAATCATAATTTCTTATGTAAACCAGCTTAAAATGTTCATTGCATTGTATTTATTAATCATTACTTTAATCTTGATTAAAGTACACCACCATTAATTGCAGGCTCACATCATACATTTCTACATTACGAACATTAATTGGACCTTTGATAACCACACTACTATTAATCGTAAAGTAGAATAATGCTTTCTTTCTGTCAAGTTTTGAAATGTTATGCATCACCAAAAGAGTTATACAGATAAACTTAAACTGAGCAGAAGCGGTACGGACACATTTACTGCCGTTTGAATCCCTTTCTGATTATTGAGCAGGAACTCTGTGTTCCAGAAGATCTGTTGTTGCATTGGCTTGTCCACTCTTCAACTCCACAGGGTTTGTCAGGACACTGATTTCAACAGGGCCATACGTTACTCCTCCCCGTGGACATACATAAATAACCTCGGATTACCTACTGTCAACTTTAATCCCTCTCCGTCTCTCGCTATATCTTTCCACCTCCCTTTCTCTCATGCATACCCACTCTTTCCATCTCTCTCATTCACTGTCTGGCTGACCACTGTCAAACCAGACACAACCAGTTCTGAGTCCTTCTAGGCTACTGGAGGGCGACAAAAAAATTCTCTGACTTTTTTTTATTACAGTTATTAGTAACAATAAACCAATTATTATAAAACAAATAATCAGTTAAATATAGGTACACAGTTAATACGGAAAACTAAAAATAAACTTGAAAAACAATAACACTGATATATGTACTAGTAAGAATTGAGCAAGTTGGCCATGAGGTTTTGTTTTTAATGTGTATCATGATCATTTTTGCATTAATTGCTTGCAATTATTAAAGCAGTAATGCATTATTTTTCACTTACAATCAAATAAAGTGAGGAATAGGTTAAAAATAATTCTTAAATTCATCAACATAATACTGTAAATTTATCCAGCATAGGCTCATTCTGAAAAAGTAGCCCTATATACATTTCTGGAAATTGTGAATTATGTAGCCAGAGGTATGTATAGCTCCATTTCGCCATTAAAACAAATGCTACGAGGTATGGGTGTCAAAATTAATTGTTTTTTTCGGTGCACCGCGATGCAGACGGGGACAATTCGATATGGGTTCAGTAACAGATCATAACCGGTTATTACACACTGACGTCAATTATCTCCTATGGGCGAGGTCGCAGCAGAATACTATGGCGAAGGAGGCGACGCTAATACTACTTAAAAGGTAGATAATTATGCACAGTTCAACTGCTTGTGACTTTGCTGGAAAGTCTTTCATTGACACAGAAGAAGGCACAGCACACGAGCCGCTATTTCACTACTAGGGAGAAATGCTGAAAAAATCCATCACATCGGTGGAAGCGGAGAGGAGTTGACCGTGATGATGGGGTTCAAGTCTGGCGAAGAACAGTTCCAGAAAGCAGGTAAGCCAAAAAAAGGCAAAAATTAAATAAACAAGTAAATAACAGGGTAAAAAAATCTGAAAACATGGTAAAAATCAGGATTGCTTTTGAAAACACTATTGGTTGGGTTTAGGGAAGGAGGAGGGTGCTTCAGTCAATCGGTCAGTCAGTCAGTCAGCCAACAGCGCAACAGTGGATTTGCGCAAGACGGGCAGGCGTGAATGGCACTCGCGGGAGAAATTTAAGATCTCAAAAAGAGTACACAGTGGCCTCTGGCGGATTCACAAAAACATAAACTGCAAAAAAAATGTACCTCCTGGGATGTATTTGGCACTCTCCAAAAATATATATAGGAGTACATTTTCAGATTGAGTCTGGGTTGAATTCATCTGTACTTAAAACCTAAAACCAGAAGATTTCTTTTAAATATTTAGGCCTCTCCAAATCTATGCAGCCAGATGTGGTTGGGTGTGCACGCACTTCGTCAATGCAAAGCATAAATTAAGTCCTCGAGTAGCATTTACAAGTACACAAAGTTTTTCGGGTGCACAACCGACAACATCATTTGAATAAATGGATGCTTGTCTGTAAGTGTGCAAATAGACTCTGGCGGAAATCTAAACTATGATCCAGTTAAGCAAAAACCCCATGAGTAGCAATAAAAGTTAGCCAGTTAAGCAACTATATCAGTGTAGGGTCCGTTACAAAACTGCTGAAGTGCCTCACTGTGTGTATTATGTGGTTATGGGTATTTGTGTGTTGAATTAAGAGATGCTAAATTACCTCAGCTTCCCTTTATCCATAACTCTCCATTTGGGTAAATGTTGCCTTGTGGTTATGATATGGATGAATGATTCCTCTCACAGACACTGGCACAGCAGAAATAGTCACCTCAGCTGCTCCAGTCTAAATCCACTGCTCTCTAAGGCATACTTTGATACACGTGGCACAACCACACAGCAAGAATGAAGTCCTGCCAGAGCTTCAAACAGCCTCAGCATTTGTAGGTGTGTGTATGAAGGTGTTTCTGCAAGACTTTGAGCAGCATATATTAAGAAGCTGCCGTGTCTATAAGAGGTTATTTTCTCCCTCATGCGCATACAAGAAATAAAAGACTCTTCTATATAGCAAACATCTTATTTCTGCTGCCATTCCTTTCACCCTCAACTTTCTCTCCCACCGCTTTCCTTCCAATATCACAACCTCTAATTCTTCCCATTCTCTGTTTTCTTTCCTTCGACTGCTAGTGGGAGTTTGGATGTGGCCAGCGAGACCCAAATTGGAGTACAGCCAGTGAAACTGCTTTCATCGTTGTTCCCCTAAAAGCGCTGAAAACCCAAACAAATGAACCCTGAAATGTTCATACAGAACCATTTCCTCAACTCCCACCAAATACCAAAAGCCAGTCCCTTTAGTCGGTCTCTCACTTTCTTTCTCATCTCTTCTCCATCTGCCATTGGCACGCTGTGTCTCTCGCTTTCTCACTTTCACTCCCATTGTGCCATCTCTTTCTCACCCTTGTACTATCGCTCCGTCATCCACTCACTTGCTTTAATCCTTTCTCAAATTTTATTTTTTTTTTTCCCATTCTGCCTTCTCTCCCAAAAATCTATTTTTGTCTGTACTCTTACTCCACTCGAACAGAAACGTTTTATTAAAAGGCAAAGAAAAAAAGGAGCAAGGGAGCGATGAGTTCAAGCCTACTGGAGCTGAAACACACATGCAAGGGCACAAACAGACACACACACACACACACACACACACACACACACACACACACACACACACACACACACACACACACACACACACACACACACACACACACACACACAGCAACCCGGGAGGAAAGCCACGAACAAAAGGATCATTTATTACATGTAGAAAAGGGGGGCTTGTGGTTGTGGCCACGTTGGGCCAGTGCAGTGTTGGCCTCTTCTCAACATTCACAGCCAACTCGCCGCATTCCCCCCAAGCGCCAATGCCATGCTGTCCACTAACTGCGTAAGACTTACTCACCCACTCGCTGAGACCGTATTTGTCCCTCAGTGTTCAACTCTATGATAATTTCATTGTGCTTTAAGATCAGGCTCCAAATCCAGAAAGACAACATTTTAGTAAAAGGCTAAGAAAGTGATACCAAGATCAGAGATTTCAACAAACAACCATTGCAAGCTTCAATTATTCCACAAGAGTAACTGTTTTCTTGCGCAACCCAAACTGAACATGGAGATTCAGACATATGTGGTTTGCCTGCACTGTCACTATTTGTCCAAAAAAACAATGTATGTAATACATCCTATCACTGAATGGCAAACCCGAATCTAACCACATAGCCATAAGAGCATTTATAAACAGGCAAAGGGAGCTCAAAAACTTAGTAACGGTAGACTGTATTTAGCCTTTTACCCTGTCATTGTAAACCTTCTATAAACATGACTTTCCAAGACACTTTAATGTTTTAGCTCAAAGATAAACACTGGAAATTTCTAAAAATGAATTTAAAATGGTATATCAAGTTTAGGATCCCGGGAATGACAGAGGCGGCAGACAAAACCAATGGTTATGAGATTTGCGAAAGGGAACTTTCCATTGCTCCCTGATCAGAACTGCTGGCATTGTAATGCCTGGCAGACAGGTGGCTCCTGTATCTAGAGGCACCAGGTGGATATGAATAAAGAACAAAAGTGAACCATGGCCTCATAAAGTTTTGTTATGGAACAGCCTGTACTCTTTTCCCAGTGTATCATCACCTGTTATTGACAGTGGAACTACAGCTGAGATAAAAACAATGCAAACACAGCCACAAATGGAAAATAAATTAGAGACATAATCTTGTAGTCCTTACTATTTGTGTTTAAGGGGTGCTATTTAATTACACTTCATCAAACAAGTTGGCATATCCCTTGTGGTATCTTTTCATGTAATTATTATAACTACTGCCTTTAGTGCCATGATTAAGCCTTTTCATATAAGAAATCTTTATATTCCACAAAATACTAGCTGAATAATTACAAATTATCCTTTACAAAAGTCGTATCTCCTTGGTTTCTTGCATGGCATTTTACATTTACGTACACTGTAAGCATTTTTCCAAAGCAATACTACATTCAAGTCTTACATTATCAGTTGAGTTTTTGAAATATTAGACACAGTGTATTAAAACACAAGCTGTACTTCTGAACGGGAGGCTCAGTGAACTGATGGATATAACCAATAAAATATTTAGCTTCTAAATAAAATAAGATCTGTTATTTCTTATACTTGTATTATTTCTGCAAAGAACAAACTTATGTAATCTACACAACAAACATATACTTCAGTACTTTTTAGACTAAACTAATTTTAAAACTTGAGTTAATCTTACCTGTACCATCTTTTCTGCTGCTGCTGCTGCTACCTTGGTGTGTCCGTAGCTCTTCTGACTTGTAGAAGTCAATGCTAGCATACATGTTGAGGTTTGAAGCATTACTGCCTGAACCTCCAGTTCCTACTAAGCCCCCTGCTGCTCCTCCAACACCTAGCACAGAGGAAAAGATACGGGATGCAGGTGTGTGCACAGCTGCTTGTCCATCTGTAGCAGCATGTGAGCTTTCCTTGTTAGCCAGGTCCAAGTCTATGTAATTGAGTCCCTGCTCCATAGATGATGTCTGTGAAACAGATAGACTAGATAGTCCAGGATTGATGTACTGAGATGAGATATCTGCTGAGCTACTGTTCCCCCAAAGCATACCATCTAAACCAAGCCGACGGGAAATGACTTGAGTGTGATCAGGAAATGCAGAGGAAGATGATGTTGAAGGGCAAGCTAGAAGTGAGGAAGGAGCTTGAAACGTTTCAGAACAGTGGCGTCGACGACCTTGTGGATCTGCTCTGATAACTTTAGCCCCATGATCAGGGTTTGGGACTTTTGCAAGTGGAAAGTCTAGTCCCAGTCCCAGACCTAGGGCTGGAACTACTGACTCAGGCTGGTCTAGCAAAGGGGATTTTGGTGATGTAGAACTCAACGTGCTGCCTGAGTTCAAGCTAAAGGCCATCTTTGTGTAGTTACCACAGGATGTGGGTGAGTCTCCTGACTGTGGTACTGATCCCTGCCTGCTTTTTCTTTGTGCCATCTCCCTCTCTGCATCATTGTCATTTAGAACTGTCGATCTGTGCTCATCATGAGGTTTAGGAGCTGCTGCAGGCGTGATAGGAGGGGTAGGGAATGAAGGAAACCCAAGTGGTGTAAGAGAGACAGGCGAGGGAGATAGTGAGACTCCTAGCTCCATATTGACATACTCAGAGGCAGTACTCAGTGGAGGAATTGGGGTGGAGGAGCTTTGTGAGAATTGTAAGAACCCGGCAACACAAGAGGTTGGCCTAGGTAAGTGGCGGTGAGAACTGGGTGGAAGAGAAGCATCTTGCCGAAATCCCCTGGTTCCATTACCTCCTGCCTTTTGGTTTCTCTCACCTTTGAACTCAATGCTGACATACTCCCCAGGGCTTTTAGGCTCAGGAAGTAGAGGTGTCTCACGGACTCTGGGTAAAGTGTTGGCTTTATTGACATCTACAAATAAACTTAAGGGCCGACCCCTGTGACCAGAATGACCTTGCTTTGCTCTTCCAGACCCTTGTCTTTGCTGCAAAGATCCTCGTTCAATATCCTTTGCAGTAACACCTGCTGCTCCTCCTGTCCCTTTGATAATCTTTTCTTCGCCTTCACCCAAGCTCTCACTGCTAGCAGAACTGGAGGAGTATGAGGATGATGAAAGAGACAAATGTCGACCAACAAGGGGTTCCTGATGCTTAGACTTGCTATTACAAAGTCCCCTACCTCCTCCTATGCCTTTACCCCCATTAACCAGATGCTTCCCTCTTCCTGGCCCTTCCTCAAAGTGTGTTGAAGTATTATGTTTGTAGGAGCGTGGTAAAGAATAGTAAGAATATACCATTTTGGGTTGAGGCTGATGAGAATGCTGGTCAGATGGAGTGTGGGGCTCAGGTGGTGGTGGGGTACTATTGGCAGAGCGAGCACTTATAGGTGACATATTCATGTAGTCACTGCCAGTTCGACTGTCAGCACTGCTACTGCCAACCCAGGCAGTAGGGACCCCTCGCTGGTCTGGTGAACAGCTACTATTGGGAGACATCATCATGTAGCCATCTGTGCCAGAAGGCGGACGAATCTGCCGTGGAGGTGAAATGCTGTTATTGGGGGTCATGGCCATATAATCATCAGCAGATTTTGAGTCTGAATCTGAAACTGTTACTGACAGGGAATGAGAAAGGGATACTGGGGGAGCAGTAACTCCTGGTAACATGGACATGTAGCCATTATCTACTGCTCCCTTAGCTCCTCCAGTAACAGCAGTAATACCTGTGTCACTGCTACCACCATCACCCTTGATCTCTGCAGCTACCTCCAAGTATCCTGTTCCACTTGTTGACGGTCCCGAATCCTGCCTTAATACAAAGGATTCTCGGCTGCTGGTTTGGGTCATAATTGCATAGTCATCCTCTTCAACAGCTTCTTCCCCAGCTCGACGAAGAGGTGCAAGTCTCTCTAAGGCCATGGGTGGGAGGGAAGCCCTCTTGCTCATTATCCTGCGCTCTGCTTCGCATTCTCTGCTAGAGGAGCGCCTCAGAACCCTCCTAGTCTGTGGCAAAGCATTTTGGCTTGGTTGAGATTTTGATGATCCTCTCTGACTCATGAGAATATAGTTGGATGCTTCATCCCCAAGAGAATTGCTACCTGAACTAGCAGTAAACCCTGCCTGCATTGTTGGGGTTAGCAGAGAATGCTCACCAGGGCTGGAGCCATATTCATCCGAGGATCCGTAGTCACTAAGAGAACCAGAGACAGAGGGCTGTCGGAGAGGTATTCGACTGTACATGCTACCATTAGCTCCCCCACCACTGTTGCCTGTCCCCGTTCCAGTTGCACAAAACTCAGATCCATGGACTGAGCCAGAGGGCATACTTGGTGCAGCCGAAGGAGCTGGTGTTGAGGTGGATCTCATTAGTGCATGCTGTGCTTTAACTGGAGTTGAAGCACGGACAGATGTTGATCTCAGTATTGGGGTATTTGAAATTGAACCATTGGTTGTGGGACTTGAGCATGGCATAATTCCTCCAGTTGTTGCACATCCTCCATCATCAACTTTTGCACCATCACTAGATGTTCGAGTACGGGGAAAGCTGTGACGAGAAGTTGGGGAAGTATTATTACATCCTCCAGTAGACCCAGGTGGTTCAGTACGTGGACGTCTTGTGAATCCAACCTGGCTGGGTGGAGGATTTGGGTGATGGCGTCGAGATGGAACACTGATGGGATTTGATGCAGTAGTACCACCTCCTGCTCCTGCAGCAGTTGACTGTGACTTGCTACGCTGGCGAAACTCCTCACTCAAGGCCTTCATCGCTTCCAGTAAAGTCTCATGCATATTCTGTGCTACCACTGAATCATCCACTTGCATCCAAAACTCTCCAGGGCCAGTTACTGCAGAACGACCTACCTCCACAAAGAAAAAGTTTTCAGAATGACCACAACGCCTCACATTCATCAGTTGGAGCACGACAGCAGCTGCATCTGAGTTCAGCTTGACAAAGTTGACAGTCTTCTCAGTTAGGCAGAGTCTGTAGATGCCCACCAGATTCTTGGCTTGGCCCAGACCTTTAGGCCAAACTTTCACTTGCCAGACCTCCTTGAAGGCAGGACCAGGGGATGGTACTCCATAGTCTCCCTCATTCGCACTGTCACACAGTGCTTTACCTGCAGAGCAAAAGAAAACAAACATGTCAGTATACAATAAAAAAGTACACAGTAAAACATATCACTTCTGCAAGTAATTGAAAGTTATTTTTATAACTCATTAAATTGAGACAGAGAGAGAGAGAGAGAGAGAGAGAGAGAAAGAGAGAGAGAGAGAGAGAGAGAGAGAGAGAGAGAGAGAGAGAGAGAGAGAGAGAGAGAGAGAGAAAGAGAGAAAGAGAAATGTAAACAGAACGCTTCATTTTTAAAACTAGAAGTGGTTTGCTGGAGTAAGTGCAAACATGGAGGACAAAGGTCACTGATAAAGATTGTCAATGGGCCATTACTAATACAACTGCAAATGGACACTTGATATTCATGAGATCAACAGCCAACAGTTAGTATTGCAGTGTATACTGTGTGTCCCAGAGAGTTAAAAGGACTGACATTATGTGGTGACCATACATTTGTAGTAGATTCAATAGCCTATTAAAAACAATGGAATAAGTAGTTTCTTGTACTGCATTCAGGCTTGCAAATAAGTTCCCCAGAAACCTTTGAAACCTGCAAAATGCCCCCCATTCCTATTGTGATGTATGATCAGAACGATATAGGAGAAAACCTTCGATTAAACAGTTGCCATTGCAGAGTCACTAACTGAAACTGTAAGAGAACAATGTGCTAGATAATGCCAAATGTTTTACTTGTCATTTATTTGCTTTTAAAAAACCTTGACATTGCAGCCATTAACTTGGTTACTTCTTGATTTGTCCTACTGAAAAAGCAGGTCATCTTCAACTTGTCAAAACTGTATGGCTCTGTTTTCAACGATTCCTTTATTTGTTCTATGAAAGGTAAGGCCTTGAGCATCTGGTTAATAACAGAAAGTTACAGAGTGCAAATCAGTTGACAGATTGACGAGGTGTTCACTGTTAGTAAAGTGCTTTCTTTCTCTCACTCTCCATTAGTACAAGTACTGGCTTAGTCCTATAAACCATAGCTCTGTGAAAACACACAATATCTTCATAATCCTGTAGCAACTCATGCTTCAAAACCTGCTTGTCAAAATCATTACTCTCCAGTGTTCGCATAAGTTTTGCATATCACTAGTTTGAATAATTGTACTAACTGTATCGGCAGCCCACTTTGATATGGAAATTGTGGAGATTAACTTTACATTACTTTGCTATGCAAAACATTCCATCAATACTACACACTTTATATTTATATTTGCAAGCACTAAAAAAGTGAAATTTGTTAGTTCACCAATCAAAAACAATGTCAGAAAATGCTATTTGAATGAAGTCTGCTATTTGAATGCTTTACTGTTTAGAAACACAGCTCTTGTATCCACACATGAACACGTCATTGTTCCCAGTCGTTTTCTGTGAATTTGAGAATCACAATGCGTCCAACACAAATGAGACTATTAAAACCATATGCACAAAAAGCACACTGAGCATGCAAAAGAATGGCACAGCCTCCTCTTCTGTCTGACCAACATATCCGTAAACCTTTCCAGAATATTTCTGATGTGGTCGCCAAATTACATTCCTTACTTTCTTCCGTTCTTTAACTTAAATGGAAGAATGAGTAGCTTCATTCAAAGGTGGTTTGCCTCACACTATGTGTGTGTTTTTATGAGATGTGACCCCCCCGGATGCTTATGTGAACTTAAGTGAGGCTGGTAGCCTGCATTAGATGAGTCATCGACAAAGCCGCATATGACTTTTTAATGACTATCCATACGAAGGATATCCGTTTATTCCACTCTGCTGGACACTGTTTACAGACAGACATGACCAATTATAAAAAAGCAAGAAAATAACAGAATTAAATCACTTATTGACCTATGAATTAATTGTAAGTTATAGTTTCCCATGACAGAAGTGTTGTGGGTGGTTGCCCAATCTTTTGTTTATGTTTGCTACTAACATTTGGTTAGGGTCCCCCCTTAAGTGTTCAACTTTAATTTGACATGAGATTGTACTAAACTGCTAAATTAAGTCTCAAAAATGCCCATTGTTCAACAGCCACCCCTCTTTCTTTTAAAGACTCCTTTAATAGCACGCTTGGCGTTCATAATCAGCACTTGCCTCGAATTTTGCACCAGCACACAGCACTTCAGGCTGGCTGCAGTCCCTGATGCTTTGATCTTTCGAATGTAACGTGCCATCCTAATCAAATCCCTCTCTTTGATATTGTGATAAATAAATTACATCGGAGCACGATCAACATTTTAACATCAACTGTGCATCTTGTGCCAGCATAGGTGGGAATACTTGCTTCATTATAGGCAGGAACTGGCTGCTGATCTCATGAGAACAGCATTTCACAGTACATCTACAATTACGAGGGCTTTGGTGAGCGTTAGCGTGACGTTTCCAGAAAAACATGGCAGAGGGGTCATACATAAATCAGCATTTTACTAAAGCTTTCATGAGACTGGTGAAGAAAAACACAGTTGTGTCAGTGCGTTTCTCTATGAAGGCTGAAAATAGCTATTGTCAACCTACACTCACGGCCACTTTATTAGGTAGGCCTTACTATTAACAGGTTGGACCCACTTTTACCTTCAGAACTGCCTTAATCCTTCATGACATAGATTCAATAAGGTACTGATAATATTGCTCAGAGATTTCGATCCATATTGACATGATAGCATCACGCAGTTGCTGCAGATTTGTCGGCTGCACATCCATGATGCGAATCTCTTGTAACGGTGTGGTCTTCTGCTGCTGTAGCCCATCTGCCTCAAGGTTCAACATGTTGTGCATTCAGAGTTGCTGGAACCAGTCTGGTCATTCTCCTCTGACATTAACAAGGCATTTGCACCCACGGAACTGCCACTCACTGGATACGTTCTCTTTTTCTGACCATTCTCTGTAAACCCTAGAGATGGTTGTGCGTGAAAATCACAGTAGATCAGCAGTTTCTGAAATACTCACACCAGCCCATCTGGCACCAACAACCATGCCACATTCAAAATCACTTGAATCACCTTTTTTCCCCATTCTGATGTTCGGTTTAAACTGCAGAAGTTTGTCTTGACCATGCCCAAATGCCTAAATGCATTGAGTTGCTGCCATGTGATTGGCTGATTAGAAATTTGAGTTAACAAGCAGTTGGACAGGTGTACCTAATAAAGTGGCCAGTGAGTGAGCTAACGTAAACTTCTGCAGAAACATCCATACCATAAGTGATTCAAATAATGAGTTTATGAGAAGCCTAATGACTCTGACATTTACAAATATGTTACAATAGTAAAAAACAATGGTGAAGCATACAGTAGCTAAATGCTCAAAGAACCTTCAATCTCCTTATACACTCACCCTTGCTCTTGTACCAGGGACAAACATTCCATTTTCATTTTAATCTAATTGCCCTGCCCTTGGTTTCCCACTGGTTCTGCATGGCTGGATCATTTACCCTATCTTTAGATCAGATTAAATACGCCAATTAAATATGATCAGATTAATTATCCCCAGGCCTGGTTTATCTCCCCTGTCAGAGTAGTATTTCTTACACATATTATGTTGGCCTATATGTATGTATGTAATAAATTAGCAATTAATCAACAGAGAGCAACAGATAGCAAACATTCAGATGTACATTTCTACTAGAATAGTTTATACAGTGCTGCTTATTTTGCAGTTTTTACACAGGGCTATATAGTTTTGTTTTCTCTTATTAATGAAAACTGCATGATGAGTTTACTTGTGTTATCTTTGACTATTTAAATTAGTTTAATCTGAAATATTAAAGTGTGACAAACATGCAATAAAGCAAGAAATCAGTAGTAGTTATACAGTATATGTGTACAATAAACAGAATTTATCTGCTTTAGTGTCAACAGTGTCACTGACACACTGATAATTGTGCAGCGTGCACACACGAACACTAAAAAAGTAGGTCGCAAATGACAACGTGGTAAACCCTGGTAGGTCGCTGCAGCTGTGGCGAAATATATGGCATAAAACAAACCTACAAACTGACCTTAAAATCCTTTAAAGTCCAGATCTACGTTGAAAAATAACCTTCAGTAAGCTTAAAAAAATTAATCTCGATTCGCTTGAAACCATAAAGCACAGCTGAGCCAATGTTGTGGCTCCATGCGAGCTTAAGTCTGCCGTCATCATATTCGCTCAGCGTTTTGCTGGAGCAGTGCTGGCGGTCTGCGTGTTACCTTACACCAGCAGAGCGATGCAGTGGGAGGGGGATCGGGGTATTTGAGGGGAACAGGCACTGTTACATAAGCGCTGTTTTGAAGCATAGACGCAGCACAACTCGCAGCTGTCTGTAAATAAATAAACACACACTGACGTAAAATTTGAATAATGAGCAGAACTAAAATCAGCACATCACTGCACAAAATGTTTAGCCATGCAGCTTAAAAAATGAACTGGTTACGTTCAGATCAAATATATAATTTATGATGACTGCATTAAGCTGAATACATCATGCTATGAAGATGAAAGGGTAACACTTTACTATTTCTTTTGTTGTCAACTACTTTGGATAAGATGAATAAAAAAAAAATCATTTTAAAGTCATTTTGAAGAACTACAATCCCACAAATTATTGCAAAAACACTCAAATAATGTAACTTTTTTTGTTGATTATATATTACTAGATTATTTTAAAATATTTCTATGCATAGACAAAGATATAAATACACAAAATATGGAACCATCTCAAATAGAGTCTCACTCTATTTTAAATGTCTCTTGTATTGCTTTCTTTGCTCACTGCAACTCTGATTGCTCTGATACTTTTTTCCTTTACAAATTCCACTATTAAAGGTGCAGTAGGTGCCTAAATGCTATCCGTTAGCATAATATCTTTGAAACACAGTCTCTCCCCTGCCATCCAAAGCCACGCATCCTGAAATCACGAACGTGCACATTAAAGATGACAATAGACAACCCACTAGATCATGTCATTCGCCAGTTAGAAAACTTTATTGTACTTTATAATACTACAATGCTGAATGAAAAACTGTATTATATCTAGCACATTTTCAGTTGTATAGCAAGCAAAACTTGTCATAATGTGCAAAGCTTCATGCATGGAAGGATTGCTCGTCTCACTCTCTCACGTGCTTTGTCCTAAAGCCACGATGCTTAGACTATGTTTGGCCGGCGGCGTACAGAAATTACACTTATTACTAAGCCATACTTACATGCTATTTCAGACCGAATATTCAAAGTAGCATGGTAAACATAGGGAGCGCGTCAAAGGTTTTCATTGTTCAAAAATGAACCAATGTGAATATAAAACCAACTTGACCTCAGTAAAGCAGGCTAGGTGGACTAGCGCTATTTACATATGTTTTGTTGTTAAACTAAATAAAAATCTACATTATCGATGCTGTAAAAGGTCCCTTATGAAACTGAAAATAGTCACATCAATCGTTCGCCGAAAGATTTCAGTGGCTGAACAACACTTCTGTGTATATAACCCATTCGTGACAACAAAATCTACATCAGTTTTGCGTGACTAAAATGGTTTTAAAACATAACATTACCTGTCTAAAAGAAATACTTCAGCCTGTTTAAAAGAAATACTTCAGCCACGGTGTTGTCCTTCCTCCAGCATGCAAAAGTAACTCCAATATAGATTCAGGATTTTTTAAAGTTTTGATTCAGCATTTGTTTTTACTGCTGTCACTCTCTCGTGTGCAGGTGAACACTGCACACGTGCACGTGAAAACAGCGGATCTGCATGAAAAGGGCTGTGCAGTTGTACAAATCTATATTTGTTGACAGACAGTTTGGGCTACTTATAATAATTATAGCCTGACAAATTTTAATTGGATGAACTTTAGTCTTATGCCTTACCCAGAATACACAAATACATATAAATACATTTAGATTAGTTACTTAATCATTAGTATTGGAATGTGAAAAGACTTTCAACCAGCACAACAAAAATGTTTCTGAAGACAATCACCTACTGCACCTTTAAACATAACTGTTTAAAAGTACATCAAACTAACACAGATTAGTGTTAGATTAGATTAGAGATTAGTTCAATATAAACATAAACATTTGCTAAACAAGCTCAAAGCTCATAACAAGTCCATCTTTAAAGTCCCTGTGAAATCAAAATAAAGCTTTTTAGATGCTAGCATCAGTATGTTAGTCTTAAGAATATCCATAAGCTAGTTTGCTCTAAAACAGTGCCAATATTCGTATTTTATAAAAATTAAACATCCAAAACTTGGACTCATTCACTTTTTACCAAAATGGATCAAAGATTAGAATTTTTTGACGTCATCTTAACAAATCTTCTGACTAATCAAATGACTTCAAAATCTTCTGACCCTTCAAGAAGCTTCTCATTTGCTTTTGTGTTCATGCGCTTGAGCTCAACCACTCTAAAGGCTGATTTATACTTCTGCGTCAAGCACAGGTGTATGCTCTGGCGCAGCCTGTGCGTGGACGCCCTCGTCGTGGCCATCGCCGACGCGCACCTCTCAAAAAATGTAACTACACGTCGCAACGACGTTTCAAGAGTTCACACTTAGCTGATGATTGATTAAACAGCTTGTTTGGCATGCTGTCCCGGGAGAGAGCCCTGAGCTCATAAGATCCTCGAGCCCGGGGCTTCCTCCCGTTTGCAAGGGGAGAGGGGAGTTTGAACTTAAGTAGATCTTGAGAACTCCCCTGCTGTAGTAATGAACAGATATTGATGGCTCTTAAGAGATAACTACTTACTAGGTGCATGTCTATGGTGCCGATTTGGATTAGTAAATTAACTTAAGTTGCATATTTATGGACGGTGGGAGGAAACCGGGGAACCCGAGGGAAACCAAAGTGAGCACGGGGAAAACATGTAAACTCCGCACAGAAACACAGACTGGCTTGGTATGGAATAGAACCAGTGACGTTCTTGCTGTGAGGCAACAGTGCTAACCACTGGGCCACCAAGTCACCCATCTAGGAAAGGAGGAGGAGTAGGGGTGGAAAGGGGGATTCTTAAAAACGAAGATGGCTGTTATATGGAACTAGGGTATTTATAGTGGCTTAGGAATCGTCTGATTGGTGAATCATAAAATGGATTGGATAATTAGTCCAGCCGCAAAGAATCATAAGCATGTGATCCTCTCGAAAATAGTTTATAAATAAACTTCACATAGCGCAAGCTCTGTGATTGGTCAGCTTGGTAGCACTGACAAGTGTGGGCGGGACCGAGAGCTGCATGAACCCATTGGAGCGAGTGTTTACAAGTGTCGAGTCCCGTGAAGGAGGTCTAGATGGAAAGTTTTGTTTTGTGTTTACCCTCCCGCCTCAAAATGAGCGAGGTTGAGCTACTTCTACAATAAGGTAGCGTTCACAAAAAAACAAAACACCAGCAATGAAACTCAACACAGAAGAACATAAAACCTCACTGCAAGCTAGCGTTTCGGAAGTGTTATTGCAGAGCAACATACACCGCGCGCAGAAGTATACATGCACAACAACGCGCAAGGTATGCGCAGTGGGTCACGCCGATCACTCGACGCAGAAGTATAAACCAGGCTTGACTGGCAGAGCTGAGATAATGAAACCCTATTGGCTGTTTTATAATAAGGGGGAGGAGCTACTCTGTGTCCCGCCCTGTCTTTGTGTTTCAGCTGAAATTACATCACACGTCAAACAAAAATGCACATTTAAAAACACTTCACAGGACTTTTAAAAGTTTACTTTTTATATCGAACGGAGTTTTACTTCTAGATCCAAATAGTTGCACTCTACTAAGGACCTGGATGCGCTCCTTTTTTATCCTGCAAACTTACATTTCTATCAGCTTAAAAGGCTTAAAACCAGTGTGACAGCCAGTAACATGAATAATCGCTTAAAACGCAGAGCTCTTAAACTTAGATTTGTGTGCATGTGAGCACATAAGGATCTTAAAATAAGGGCTAATTGCTCTTTTAAGGACCAAAGTTCAGTCCTGATCTTTCTTTGTGCCGCTGCTTTAAGAGATAAGCAGAAAGAGCACAGAAACAGCTGTGTGTATGAGAGCCGATCACAGCCAAGTGTCCCTGTCTGTCTATAGTCTCCCCTTACAGCCTTTTCCCTCTGCAAATATAAGTAGCATTCGCACATAAACTCTAGAAAATGTCAAGGTGACTTCTAAATCTACGGTTTTAGCTGTGAAACACTTTAGGTTAGCACTTTAAGTCAAGCGTCTGTGTAAATTCAAGGAGCTGTTGAGGTTTAAAGTTACTTTATATAAAAAATAAATAAATAAATAAAATATATATATATATATATATATATATATATATATATATATATATATATATTCTCTATGTGCAGACAAATCTTGCAGTTTGACACAAATCAACAACAATTTTTTTTTCAGTAACTATGGTAAGGTCAACTCTTGAGCACATTTTGTTCGTTCCAGTATTGCGCAACATCCACCAAAGGGAACACTAGTGACTTCACACAAAACTATTCACCATTTACAAAACCACTAAATAGAGCTAAAACGTCCAATTCCAGCAAACAATTCCCTACCCGTTTTGTTTATCATTTGTTCATAATATTTACCTTGTGGTTTAATCCAGAAACTCAAAGTTGGATTTTTCAACAGTAAAGGCTTACGGATATTTGTCATGCCACAAAGAAGAGCAGCAGATGCATGCAACAATATCAGGTTCACAGCGCTCAACCTTAATAGATGTCGACTCAAGGCATGCGCGTATTTGCAGCACAAATATACAACGCAATGTTTTTCTGAAACTGAATATGATTTAATGCAACAATTTATGCACGTCAAAATCTTTTTTGCTTTTTTACACCAATAACATTCATCCAGATGCCCTCCATGCAGTGTTGGGCAAGCTACTTGAAAAATGTAGTGAGCTAAGCTATTAGCTACTCTACATCAAATGTAGCTTAACCACACTAAAAGCTACCCTTTGGGAAATGTAGCAAGCTAAGCTAAAAGCTACTTGGCAAAAGTAGCTTAACTACATCTAAGCTAATTTTGCAATTTTTATTTTTAAATCGAAGCAACTTAAATCCATGCCAATCATATCTTAGTGATCAATAAAACTGTCAATGAAACATATGAGGCATTGTTCAGTTCAACTATTTACTGCAAATGATATGCTGTACCGAACAGAAACAAATGATAGTATATAACAGCAAAAACAAAAAATCCAATAAAACCAGGTGTTACAAATTGAAAATACTATAGTAATTTATGGTAAAGAGAAATATTTAGGAATAAGCATTATATTCTATATTTATTTACAACTCTTCATTAATAAATTAGACTACATAATGTAGTATCTCTAGTAACTATCATAAACTAATAGTAATTACCATAGAATACTTTAGCTTTTACTACAGTAAACTATATATATATATATATATATATATATATATTAGTGTTGGCCTGATTGGTTAGCAACGTCACCGACTGGAGCGAGAGCTGGCAGTAACGCACCAAAAAGTTAGTTGTCAACCACCGTAAAACAGGAAGAAGAAGAAATTGTCATTCTCACCATCATGATTTACTATCATCGGCTAGACATTGGCTTCACAGCTCCGTGAATGTCGGTGCCGTCACTTAGTGATCCGAGACAGGTAAATGTAGCTTATGTGAACGCTACCGTGCTACTTGACTAAAAAAAGCTTTGATTTGATTTATAAAGTAGCGACGTTACCGCCACGCTACTGAGAAATGTAGTTAAGCTAGTAGCGTCACTACTTGTAGACGCTACTGCCTAACACTACTTCCATGTATGGAGCTTATAATATGCCAAAACAATCTGAATTTAAATTGTGTTAGTTTGAATTATTAGCAATTGTAATTTATAAAAACTTGAATATTATATGCCTTTAAAATTATTTTGAATTTGAATTTCTTAACTTGAATATTAAATATCTGAAATTTAAGACAACTGAATTTTTTAGGTTAGATTTTTATACGTATTTTAAAACTTCTGATTTTTTTGGTTCTGAATTTATAGACTGCAGATATTGGGTTTGTAAAATTAAAGTTTCAAGTTTTCAAGATGAAAAAATTCCGAACATCAAATTCAATATTCTAAAATTCAAAACCAATAATTCAGATTGTGAAATTCGGAAGGTAGGCCAGGGGTGATCAAATCTAAAGTTTGAAAATACGTCTATAAAAATCTGACTTAAAAAACATTCAGATGTTAAGAAATTCACATTTAAATTAAGAAATTCTAATTTAAAACATTTTTAAAGGCATATTATATTAAGTTTTATTAAGTTACAATTGTTAATAATTCAAATTAACACAATTCAAACTCAGATTGTTTAGGCATATTTTAAGCTCTATATCCATGATGCTGACAGCAATGTTTAGGTGAAGCTATGAATATGTGCTGCACTTTTTCCTCTTAAAAACAGAATAAACACACATGAAAAAGCACTGCGGTGAGAAAACAGCAGTAGCTCTGCAATTCATCTACATCGTGCTGACAGATGAGGTTAAAATTATATACTAGTTTGATTATAGTATATTTGAGACTGCAGACTACACAGATCTGACCTTCGTGAGATTATACATTTATTAATCATTTTCCCATTATTTATTTAGCATTATTTATCCAATAGACAAAATTGATGCAGTTTTAGATCTTTTAGTAGTCCAATTATTCCATGCCAATGGTTCATAACACTGATTTTTCCCTCAGTTCTGTATAAAACTAAAAAGCAAGCATGACAAATTAACATTAAAGAATAGTTGTTATAAACGGTTATAAACATTAGATTATAAACATTAGTTCTATCTATTTAAAAAAGGAGGAGATGCTCTTGGGAGTGTTTAAACATCACATACTTTTGATTTTTCCAGAAAAATAAACATCCAGCGTTTTTCACATAACAAAAAAAAAAATGTTTGTAGGCTTTCAAAAACAACCTACAGTTGGGAGAATGAATTTAGCCCTGTGAAATTATAAATCTTTATAAAATATTTCCCAAGTGATGTTTAACAGAGCAAGGAATTTATTTACAATATTGTTTTTTTTCTGGAGAAAGTCTTATTTCTTTTGGCTTGGCTGGAATAAAGGCAGTATTTAACTTTTCCAATATAATTTTTAAGGTCAACTTTATGAAGATGGCAATTTTTTTGCATTTTATTAAAAGATGTTTACAGATTTGACAATTAAAAAACTGATTAATACAAGAAAGCTTTCATGCACAAATTAGAAAATATTTCTAACACTCAACATGACTTTTGCTGCTTGATCAAACTACTTATTTAAAATGAGTTGATACAACACAATTATTAAGATTCTTTTTAGGGACAACTTAATTGTTTTATGTTCAATTCACTTAAATTTGTAAAAACTATTAAATTAACGTCATTTGTGTTGGGACAACATGAATAAATTGCAACATAACCTCAAAAATCTGAAAACAAAGCACTATATATGTATATAAATATATTTCGTCTTTAAAATGTAGGCTACGGCGCGGTATGATGTTGCTCCTTTTCGCACTACCAGCTGACCATTGGTTTACATACAGTATGTCAGCAAGTGCTTAATTTGAGCCGGATCTTGCCGGATACAGTTCCAGGAAATGTCAGATATTTGTGTTTTGCATTCCGGTATTTATTTTAATTGATCCGGCATTAACTTTTGCATGGTTAATACCTGCATGTGTGTGTGTGTGAGAGAGTAAGAATGTGAATGAGTCTCAGTGAAAACAGCGAGCAAAGCTGTGTTAATTGTAAAAGTAGTTATTTTCACTTTCGAATAATCCGCTTTCTTATGTTTACAATCAATCTCTATGGTTGGTGATTATTGTTTAATGGCATAGTGGCCTTCCTAAATAATATTTTTATTTTCAAAATGACAAAGGCAGTCAAGCATGTATTTTTTTTTTTTAAACCACAAGTAAATCTGATAATGAGCCTGAACAAGAGAAGATGAAACTGCGCCCTTGGATCAGGATAGCTGGAGACAGAAGCAAAACGATCTCAAGTATCGGATGAGGTAACTGTGGGCTCTTCTTGAAGATTAGACAGAGTGAGTTATTTTCGCTTGGCACATAATAGTGAAGTGAACTGAATGTCAGTCGTGTTAGTAAACCTAATAGTGATGTTTCATACGATTTATGTTTGTAGCTACATGTTTGTTTTTTATCCATGGTTGACAAAATAATTAAAGACCGCTCAGAAATGTAATGCTTTTTCGCTATTACCGCTCAGTAACGTCATGTTCCGGGAAAACTGAAATTGTGTGGCGGACGTCAGTCACGCTAACTTTTATTTCCTGGTTTTGTTCTGGAAATTATTCATTTACAAATTAAGCACTGACGGCAGTGGACTTGAGACGCAGAGAGGAGTTGACCGCGATGACGGTGTCCAGAGAAAACGGTTCCAGAAAGCAGATAAGACAAAACAAAAGCCAAAAAATAAAATAAACAAGTAAATAACAGGGTGAGAAGGTGGTAAAATCTGAAAACGTGGTAAAAATGAGGGGGCTTTTATTTTTCTGAATTACTTTTGAAAACACTGCAGATGGGTTTAGGCAAGTGGGTGTGCGGGTCAATCTGTGCTTTTGAAAACACTATCATTTGGGTTTAGGAAAGGAAGAGGGTGGGTCAGTCGATTGGTCAGTCATTCAGTCAGTCAGTCAGTCGACAGTGACCTCTGCTGGATTTACTTGAGAAGAGCAGGTGCGAATGGCACTCGCGAGAGAAATTTGAGATCTGGAAAAGCGTACACAGCAGTCTCTGGTGGAGTCATGAACACAAAAACTGCAAAAAAAACATACCTCCTGCGACATATTTGGTGCTCTCCAGAAATTAACATAGGGATACATAATCAGAATGAGCTTGGGTTGAGGAATTATGTAGAACCCAGCATTTTTTACAGTGAACAACAATTAAAAACCTTAAGAATTGTTTTGTTTAAACTCATTTAAAGTAGCAGCTTAATGAACAAGCAACAAAAGTCATTTTTTGAGTGAAGCTTTCGATCACTGTGACATTGCCACTGGTTATGTTGACTCTGGGATTATTTGTGTAAAACGTCTTCCTTAGGTGGATCAAACAGTTCAGACTTAACCACAAACAAACCTTTAAAAACAGTTGATCTAGTTTTTTCCACAAGGAACACACATGTGTCCCCTACTCACAACATACACTTTCTATGTTGCTTTCACACATGTGTTTTCTGTTATCACTGCACACACACACAAAACGCTGGCACTGCCACGTTAACCCAGATGAACCCTCTGCTGGTCAGCATTATCATGAAGTTTCCAGATCTGCTTACTGTGGTTTTCAGCTGCAGTGGCATATGGAAGCATATTAGTGGTTTTAACTCTGCCAAACCAGAGCTGGCGTGATGAAAGATTTAACAAGCGAGGGGAAGAGTCTGCTGTCCACACCAGCGGCTGATACTGACCAATGAGCACACACACACACACACACACACACACACACACACACACACACACACACACACACACACACACACACACACACACACACACACACACTTACACAAACAGGCTTCACTTAAGACATTTACAATTCTTGCATATCTTGCAATAAATATCACCTCCTTTTCTCTGAGAAATGCAATTTTTATGAAATCAAATTTGGTATGAGGGTCAAAGAAAAGATGTCCCATTTTGGTGTACAATTATATTCGGTGCAGAATATTCTAAAAGCATATATACAGTGCTCAGCATAATTGAGTACGACCCATTTTGAAAATTAATATTATTATCCATTTCTCAGTGAATATAGGCAATGTATTTTGGTACATTTAAACAAAACAGATTTATTAAACACATATATTTATTAAAATTATATTTTAGTCACCAAACATATTTAGAAATTAAAATATAATAAAATTAAATTCAAGCAAAATATTGCTAAATAAATTACAACCTACAAAATTTCAACAAAAATTTTAAATTTTTTTGCTTCTCTTGATTTTTCCTCTCTTTTATATTTGTATTTAATATTTTTCTATAACATATCAATTTTGGTGAACTAGTTTTTGGACTGTTATCGTAAGTTATTTTGTTAGATCAGCTCCAGATTTGGCTTCAGTACTGACTAATCTAATGTATATGCACAAATATAATATTGTATAGCTTCCTATTAAATATATGAATTTTAAAAAGTTAGATTTGTGAGGGTTGTACTTATATATGCTGAGCACTGTAACTGCAGAAATCTTTACGTTTTTTTTTTATAAAAATAAAATGCCAAAATACTGGCGAAATTCTGTTCTATCATTGCTCAGCATTACAGATTATAAAAAATATGATTTAAATAATTTACATGTTAGGTTAAAACAGCAGAAATGCATAACGATTTAAATTTTTTAAAAAATTTTCTTCAAATAACCGAGAGGACTTTTGTAACAACACATGGCACATTTTAGTAGACATCTGCTGCAAATCATGATGAAATATATTGTTTTTGATATTAAACAAAACAAAACAAAAGCATTGCACTTTAATTGTTTTAATTAAAACCTCCTTTTCGGTATGGAGGACAAAACCTGCAAAAACAATAAATAAATAAATAAATAAATACGTAAATATATAAGTAAATAAATCCATAAATTCCTGCACGAATAAAATAATAAATAAATAAATATGCAGATAAATAAATAAATCTATATATAAAATCCACAGATTCCTGCAAAAATAAATATATAAATACTTATTGGTGCGGGCAGGTAAATAATTACATAAATTACACGAATGTTGGGTGAATAAAAAAATGGTAAAATGACAGTTAATGTTTTTCCCCCTTTCAAACCTTTATGCACGTAGTTGTGTATTTACTTTTCCTCAGCTCATCATGCTAATGAGAGACTGTCTGTCAATCATCAGAAAGCGGTCTTTATGCCATCATTGGTTGATCGTTAGAAAAAATTTGCATTCTATTTTTTTGATAGATAAATATTGGTAAATATGCAACTACGTTCAAGAATGAATAAACGTTTGAGGAGGGGAGGATAAACTTTAAGTTTATCATTTTCTTATTCCCCCACTCATTAAAATACTTGAATTAAAAATACCCCAACATATAACCCAACTATACATTATTAAAGCACCTTCCCTACTATGGATTCTTTTAACCCAATGGATTGATGGCTGAGTAAATAAATAACAAAAATATTGAAAATGCTTTATTTCTATTACATTTTAAGTTCACTTAAGCGTTTTTATCCAATATAGATCGGCTATGAAGTGCGTGTTTGTATCATCAATAATTAATAGTGCTGGTGAAACATATATAAAAACATGACACGGAGATGTAATTTGATTTAAAAAAAAATTACATTATTGCGTTAGAGCTTAAATAGACTTTATAATGCAAAAACAACATTACATACACATAATAATAGCTGTTCTGTGTCAGTTAAATCAGTTGACTGTTGAAATGTAAAATTTTTAACCCAACTGGTTGAGTTATTAATAAAATAACCCAATAAAGGTTAAAAATAACCCAACAAAGCACCGAATATTTAACCCAACTGGTTGAGTGATTAATAAATAATCCAATAAAGGTTAAAAACTATTTAACAAAGCACTAAATATTTTTAGCTCAACCATTGGGTTAAATAAATAACTCAAAGTTTTTTAAAGTGCAACATTCGTGTAATTTATGTAATTATTTATCTGCCCGCACTATCAATTATTTATATATTTATTTATGCAGGAATTTGTGGATTTTAGAGAGAAAACGTATGTAAAACTCGGGTCATGGTGTTTTTGTAATACCTAAAATAGCACTTATGGGATTTATTTAAACTTTGTTTTACATTACATGGTAATTTTTAAAAAGAACTGTAAAATAATGTCTTTGAACACTCACTAGCCTATCTGCTTTAACTTCTGTGCCGATCAAACAGATGCAATTCCATCTAATGCCGCTAGTTGCGCAGAAAGACAACAGACTTCACACAACTTCTGTGTTACGACTTTTTTTTGAAGTGCGGAGTGCTAAAAATGCCCTACATATGAACATACATGACAATGGGAAACATCTCAAGTTCGTAAGACACCGTAACTTTACCTAATTCAGCTGTTAAGCAGGTGAGTTTTGACAAACACGAGGAGCTTGTGTAAGTTTAACCGTCGACGCGGCGTCTCAGTATCCGTCAGTCAGGCGCGAGTAAAATCAGCAAAACGCTTAATATTTGTGTATACAATGTCATTGTTCAAAACTCTTTAATTAATAACACTCAAACAAGCAAAATACTTGTTTAGTTCACTCATATGCGCTTGCCTCGCGAGCGCGTGTCGCCTTTAATAAAGCTCCAGGTGAACAAACAAAAAGAGGAACTAATATTACCAACACAATGTCCAGGCAGTGAATGATAAATAAACCAGTCGAATAAGCATTACATGGAGATTACAATAATTATTATTATCAAAACTGATTGAATTTGAGAAAAGTATTCCTGTTTGTTTTATTTAATACATACATGTCTTCTTCTTTTGCCTATATTTATCATACTCATATTGCTAATATTTTGTTAAAAAGTCTGCTTGATGAAATGATTGCATTAAAAGTTTACATTTTTGTTTGTTTATTTGATTATAAAATATTCAACATATATTTTGCAAACACAATATAGTCTTAATGATAAAAGCTTAAATAATCATGTTTGGCAGTAATCTGTCAGTTCAGATGACCAAAACAAAACCAACTATATAACTGTTTTTACGAATAAATATCTTTATTGGAGCATATATAAATATTTAATGTGACGTATTGTACAACAGTACCTTTGATTAATCATGAAACAAACATATTTAAGTTAAAGTTAATACATTGATAAATGGAAGCAGCAACTATAACTATAAATTGTTGCTCTGCAGATAATTTAGTTTTCACTTTGAGGGTTTTTAAGCTGAAATCCACCATAATTGCAGTAAAATAATGATTCTGGTGGCAGTAGATGCTTTAATTCTGCAAGATGGTTTATAAAGTGGTGAGGACGTGTGATGATAGTCAAGGTAAGATGCATTGTTGGACTGTAAATGACGCATACTCTCCTGTTTGGTACTCTGTGAACTGTGTATAGCAGTAAGTTCATCGTTTAGAGATAAACATGCTAAGAATGCAATTTTTACTCAAAAGCAACTCATAAAAATAATAAGCCGGTTTGCATGAAATGCACTTTTCTCTACTTTAGTGGTTAAGCCATGAGATTTGCAGTCATTTGACAGAAGTTTATTCAGTCTAAGTGGACTGCTACCATGTCTTCTTAATCCATGCTCTTTAAAGTCTGTTTGAAATCAAAATGTCGCAATGTTTACTTTGCGAGCGCACATTGATTTTCTTTAAGGGAACAATTAATCCATGTTAATCCACAGAAAAAATAATGTTTGTTTTGGTAATCTTCGAGTCTGACCATTTGCTTCCTTGTTTGTTGTTGCGGTCCTTCTCTGTTGATGTCACTTTCATGGCTTCATCCACAATAATCTTAGCCACACCCCTCTTACTATTAGTTTGCTGTGAGGAAATGATGCACAAAAAGAAAGCCCCGCCCCCTACTCAATATTCCGTTTCAGTTGGAAGTACATCAACATGTTAAAATAATAGTCTCAGCAACTTTTCATGATTCACGAAGACTTTAAACTCAATCTAGCATTATATATTTAAGAAATATCTCACCAGTTTTTATAAAGTGATCTTCTTTCTGACTGGCAGCCCTCAGGAATTGGGGAAGGTGGCAGCAAATGAAAAAATGACATATAGGTTACCTGATAAATTGGATGTTTATCAGAGAAGATGGGGAAAATATTTGGCACTTTTGGAGGATGAATAAGGTCACTGTGGTGAGACGGACGGTAAAAGTGTAATTATCTTATTTGATTTATGTATTATTATTTAGGGATGTCATGATCAGATTTTTTTGGCCTCAAGTCCGAGTCATTTGATTTTGAGTATCTGCCGATACCAAAACCCGATCCGATACTTCTAAAATACATAAAAAAAAATAAAGAAGAGTGAAGAAACAGATCCAGGATGTTCCTTATTTTTTATTTAATTCACCTTATTTTAACATTCAACAACTCTGTTAACAAACAGAGCACTTCTGTGAGGTAGCTTGAACAATCAAGTAATAAATAACAAAAATTCTTCACTTTTGGACTTTACAACTGTAAATATAAAAAAACCTCTAATATAAAAACCAAGAGCTCCTTAACTTAAATGCAGGCAATCTCAAGTTTACATATCTCACGGTTTGTTTTGGCAATGTTGTTTTCATCAACTTTATAATACCTTCAGACTGCAGACATACTCGCGCTTTTTGCTTCAAGCTGCTTCCGTGTTCTACTTTGCCGGAATTTAACCAATAGCGTCTCTGCAACAAAGTGATGTCATGCCGCACACGTTGCTGTTTCTGTGTGAAGTCAAGAAAGGGGTCTATCTCTGTGCCACCGCATAACTATTGATGTGTTAAAAAATAATGAGTATATATATATATATATTTGAGTCCTGATCGGGAGGTAACGTCGGATTCCGGTCGAGTCTGAAACCATGTGATCGGGCCCAATTTCCGATCACGTGGTTGGATTAGGACAACCTTATTATTATTATTATTATTTCTGTTTTTACTATTATTATTTTCTGTATGTGTGCTTTTTTATTTATTGATTTTTATATTATTTATCTGTATTTACTGGATGTATGATAGCAAGCAACATCTAATTACTGTAACTGCCGCTGTTGGGGAGGGGAGGGGAAAGGGGGTGTTAAAAGGATGTAAAAATGTGTAAACTGATGTTGCTGTTAAATTATTGAAAAAAAAAAATTTTGAATCACAAAAAAAAAAATCCTTTTTAGCAAATTAAATCAGGAAGCAAGAAAATGAAGTCAACGTTGGCACAAATTGTGTGCATATGTGTGAGGATTTGTGTAATGTGGGAAAACATGCCAAAATGGCTTACATATTAATCCCTATGCTAATTTGCATTCAACTTATTAGGTTTGTGTGTCATTGATTTCTGAGGTTTACAATGAATCAGCATGGCTGCCGCTGTTGCAAGGTCACCATTGCTATTGTGATTAACACATGATTGTTTATCATATTTGATGTTCATCCTTTTATCATATATGTTTTTTCTATTATATTTTTAATTAATAAAATCTATCAAAATGAATGAAAGGTTCATAACAACACTAGCGTATGTGAAAATGTAAATACACTGTAATAAATGCTGGTTCCACAAAATTTCTACATGTTGTCCGAAAATAAATTGATTGAGTTAACTTAAGTGTTTTTACAAATTTAAGTGGATTGAACATAAAACAATTAAGTTGTCCCCCCAAAAAACTTAATAATTAAGTTGTTTTTACTTATTTTTATTAAGTAGTTTGACCAAGCAGTAAACATCAGTTTTTGAGTGTATGTACACTGTAAAAAGCATTTACTTACAAAAAGTTAGTAAACCCATTGCCTTAAAAGTGACAAGTTGATTTTACTTTAGTATTTCTGTTGTAACTATTAAGTTCACCTAACCTATTTTTTATAATCATGCACATAGTTTGTTTACACTGTAAAAAGTGATTAGTTACTTAAAGCGAGCAAACCAATTGCCTTAAAAGCAACAAGTTAACTTTACAAAAATAATGTAAGTAAACCCATTGTAACTTGGAACTGTTAAGCTGACTAAATGTTTATAATTATGCAAATTGTACTTACTTTTTTAAGTCAACTAATCCCTTTTTACAGCGTCAGACTATTTTAGCACGTCTGTTTTCAAATAATTACTGTAATTATCACAATATCACATATTTGGTGCTTCTTTAAGTCTACAAAATCTACAATTATAGCCTGTATTGAAATTAGAAGACACACTGGAGTCTGGAAGAGCAGATTTATTTTACTGTATGTCAAGCAGACCGAAAAGCTTGGGGAAAAAAAACAAACATAATAAAGGTGTATTGGAAAAAAGTGATTAGTTTACTTTTATTTTAAAAAAGTAAGTACGATTTGCATAATTATAAAAATTAAGTCAACTTAACAGTTCCAAGTTACAATGAGTTTACTTATTTTTGTAGTCAACTTGTTGCTTTTAAGGCAATTAATTTACTCGCTTTAAGTAACTAATCACTTTTCTTAATCATTTTAAGGCAATGTTTACTGAGTTTTGTTTTTTAAACAACGTAAACTAATCACTTTTTACAGTGTAACAACATATTAACATATTGTGACATATAATGCGATCAAAAGCAGGCTGTTGCTAGGCTAGAATTGCTTTATATACACTAATGATCATGGATATTTCTGTCACAGGCTTACATTTCAGGAACTTGTTTTGTTTGAGCATAACCTAAGGACAAGCTGATTTAATACAGAGTACACGGGGGTTAAACAGTAGTTAGCAACTGTACAACAGACTGCGTGATCTGCTTCATTACGTCAGATTAAGGAGTTAAAATAGAATAGGCTTTCCCTGCCGTTGGCTGTGTTTTTGTGTGTGTCCGTCTGTGTGTCCAACATCTCGCGGAGACAATAATTACCAGTACATTAAGGAGATGAGTGAGGCTTAGGGAAGTTTAACCTTTGAACACCAGCCATGCGCCAGGCTGGCATTGTGGCCAAATACACACAGACTAATACACAAACACACAGCGCTCTCCTTGAGACGGAAGGGTAATGTGGTGTGGTAAAGAAGGATTTGTTTGATTTCACAAAGGTCATTTCTGTTTCCATATAAACATTTAGTCAGAATGCATGACAAGGTTTTATCTTTGTAATTGACTAAACAAAGTGTTTAATTTTAGAAAATTACTTCTTTTCGGAAAGGAAGTAGCATTTGGTTTCAAAATATACCCAAACACCCGTGTATTGTATAAAGTGGGTATTCAGTGGTGAGGAAACCTCCTCCAGGCTAATTTCTTCTTGCTGTTTGCAGCTGTACAAACACCAAACATGAAAATCTGCTCACAGCGCTGACCCTGCTTGGTATTTGTTCAAATGAATTTGGCATTAGAAGTCCACATGACACCAGGAATGCAGGTGAGTTTCTATTTTGACATATTCTGCCGTTTTATACCCTTGATTTAAAGCTGAATTTTCAGCAGTCACTGTTCAAGTCTTCACTGTCACATGATCCTGCGGAAATCATTCAGATATGCTGATCTGGTGCCCAAGAAACATTTGTTGTGGTCCATTTTGAAAACCACTTTTTTATATTTTTTGATAAATATTAATTTGAAATATATAATTTTGTGGCGACGCAGTGGCGTAGTAGGTAGTGCTGTCGCCTCACAGCTGGAAGGTCGCTGGTTCGAGCCTCGGCTGGGTCAGTTGGCGTTTCTGTGTAGAGTTTGCATGTTCTCCCTGCGTTTGCGTGGGTTTCCTCCGGGTGCTCCGGTTTCCCCCAGAGTCCAAAGACATGCGGTACAGGTGAATTGGGTAGGCTAAATTGTCCGTAGTGTATGAGTGTGTATGGATGTTTCCCAGAGATGGGTTGCGGCTGGAAGGGCATCCGCTGCGTAAAACATGTGCTGGATAAGTTGGCGGTTCATTCCGCTGTGGCGACCCCGGATTAATAAAGGGACTAAGCCGAAAAGAAAATGAATGAATGAATATAATTTTGTTACATAAATGACTATGACAATATCATGACAATAAAATATTACTGACCACATATTTTTGAATGGTCTATAACAGGGGTGTCTAAACTCGGTTCTGGAGGGCTGGTGTCCTGGAGAGTTTAGCTCCTACCCTAATCAAACACTCCTGAACCAGCTAATCAAGCTCTTACTAGAAACTTCCTGGCAGGTGTGTTGAAGCAAGTTGTAGCTAAACTAGGGTTGTGACGATGAGGAAATTTCCCCACCGGTTAATCGACATGTGACAACACCGGTAATACCGGTATCACCGTGGGGGTGGGCGTTTCCTCTTTTCCTCTTTTTTTCTGCTTTTAAATAGCTTATAAATGCGTGCGTATTATACTTTCACTTTCAGTTTTCGGGGCAACTCGCGTCAAACTACAAAAAATCACTGTTATTAAACACAGAACATTTATTAGCATAATGAAAAAAACAACAACAATGCTACAGGCTGAAAAAAAAACTGAAAATTGGAACCAAACAAATAACAACCATAGAACGTTTATTACTTATGTTAGAATATTTTTAAAACGAATAAGAAAATAAAATAAAAAGATAAGTGATTAAATAGCACAAAGTTTAAATAAGATTAAAGGAATGAACAAGAAACAAATATAAAAAAACTTCCAAATGACATTAGGCTACAAAAATGACAGGTCGGCAGTCTTTAAAAAAAATAAAATAAACAAAAACACTGCATTTTTTTAATAACAGTGCAGTCTACATGGTCTTTGCCAGGAAACCCATGTTGACCATCTCTGATGGGATCTTGAGGCACACTATGTTCCCCATCGTGTTGAACACTCTCTCGGGTGCGCAGCTTGTTGCGCACACGCAAAGATACTTTTTGGTTACCTTTGCCAACAGAGGGAACCTACTTTAGTTGTCTTTTGCTGTCCTAGCTGACTTCAATGTCTTATGTATTATTTAGCCTAATGTATTATATATTAATAGCTTAGTCCTTATAAACAATCCGTTTATAAAATACATTATTAACGAATCTATAGGTTACTGAAGAATAAACCGAATATGAAATATGATCCTTGCATAATGATCACAGCTAAACAAGCTAGCACTCAATTTATATATAAACTATGAATAAAAAAAATGAAAGAAATTTTAAGTAATGGAACATTATGTAAAAAATCTACTACAGTCTAAATAAAAGTGCCTCATCAGAGCTGAACATCACTGTGCGGTCACCGCGCGCGTGTCTCCCTCAGAGATATTGGAGTTCAATAACGTGGTGCGCAGTGTGACTTTTGGCCAACACCTCCCTGTAAGTTTACAGATAGACTATAGATAGCTCTGGTGGGGTGTGTTATGAATTGCGTGTTTTAAATGACAGCGACACATGCTACATTTAGTTTTTATTGTAAAATATACATTATAACTCAGTACACAGTAAAATATTTTTTTTCAATGGCTTGCCTATTGGTAGTGTATATAACCACGCTTAAATAGGCTAAGCATATTTTCATTAATATTAAAACACATGAGTACAAACTAGCCATCCTTTGATTTTTTTCGTTTTCGTATATTTTTTATCAAACGAAAAATGCAATGAATTGTTTATTTTGGTTTACATTTTATTAAAATTAATATAATTATTAGGCGACTTGACTTGTGTGTCGTCTATCATGGATGACAGCAAGAGAGAGATGAGATCACACCTCAGTTTCGATGTGTGGCCGCACGTCACATTTACTTTACTGCAAGTTTTTAATATAGGCTCATCTAAATTAACTTTTCATTCGATTAAAAGCCGAAATATTGCCAGACAGACAAAGCAACTTTCGGTTTTGGGAGAGAGAGACTTCAGTGAAGACGCGCGCACACACACAGGATACACTCTTGTCGGCCTTTTCATTATTGATTTTTTTAACATTAAACTCATAATAATCAAGTGCACAAAAGAACAGATGAACTTCGGAAAAAGTGATCACTGCGGTTGCGGCGAGGTTGCTTTGTTTCTCTGGAGTTGGCTTGTCAGTGGCGCGTCAATCACTTTCAGTTTAATAAAAAATAAGATTATTTATCACTAAACACTGTGAGATGATGGTCGCGGGATTTTTTAAATGAGGCGCTTTTGCTTTGCGTTTTGACACTAAATCCTCCGCCATTCTTTTTCTGTAAATTCGACTCATCTTGTTCTCCTCACATGATAAATGAAATATGAAGCATTGTAGCTATGTTCAGATTTTAACTACAGCCTACTGCATGCTATCGTCTTTAGTAAATTATTTGGAATTATATTTTCCATTTAATTTAAATAAATATTAAATTAAAAAAGGAATACTTAAAAAAATGAGGGCACGGTGTCACGGTGAAAAAGTGATGTCACCGGTGTTGCATCTTAAAACCGGTAACACCGTCAACACCGTCTATCGTGGCAAGCCTAAGCTAAACACTGGCCCTCCAGGACTGAGTTTGACACCCCTGGTCTATAATATTTACCATATTTTGTCTGTATGCACTTCAGTGTCTTTCATTAAAGTCTGCGTGAACCGGAATTTACTGAGACTATTATTTCCGGCAGCCAGCAGCTAACTCTCTGCAACTCTAACATGGTTGTCCACTGAAGCTAAGCAGGGCTGTGTCTGGTCAGAACCTGGATGGGAGACAACATATGAATGCTAGGTTGCTGCCGAAAGTGGTGTTAGTGAGACCAGCACGGGGCGGTCAACCTGTGGTCTGTGGGTCCTAACGCCCCAGTATAGTGAAGGGGACTCTATACTGCTCAGTGAGCGCCGTCTTTCGGATGAGACGTTAAACCGATTTCATTAAAAATCACAGGAAAAGAAAAAGAGTAGGGGTTTAACCCCGGCATCCTGGTCAAATTTCTTTTGGCCCCACTGGCCTATGTCCATCATCCATGTATCATAAATGTCTCCTCTCCATGCTGCACACTGGAGGTGGATGAGGAGATTCCCCCCAAATATGTGTAAAGCACTTTGAGTGTGCAGAAAAGCACTATATAATTGTAAGGAATTATTATTATTATTGTTATTTCAGAATGTTGATATACTCACAACTGAAATGGAATATTAAGTAGGGGGTGGGGCTTTCAATTTGTGCATCATTCTTCATAGTTAGAGGGTCATGGTTAAGAATTTTGTGGCTGAAGTCATCAAACTGATGTAAATAGAGAAGGATCACCAATCCAAACGTGGAAGCATTAGGTCTGACTTTGACTGAAGATTACCAAAGCAAACCTTTTTTTCCAGAGGATTAACTTGCACAGATGAATTGTTCACCTTCAAAGAATAACAATGTGCGCTAGGAAAATAAACATTGTACATTTCTATTTCACATGCTCTTTAAGATCAATCCTTAAAGCAAAATGTTCTTTACTGTTTTAAAACTTTCCTAAGTTGATGCCTTTAATGACTGCGGCTCAGTATGTGGTTAGTCAGGAATATACTGACAAAATAGACAGCTGCAAATCCAAAAACCCTTAGTCAAAGGGAAAATATTCAACTGTTTGCATCGTTTAACTCTAGCCGCAGTTGTTCAGGGTGCATATTCTTGCTGGGCAGTAAATATCCAAGGTTTATAATTACCAGTTAAATATAAACATCAAAGCGCATATCCTGTGGGATCGTATAAGCCTAATTAGATTTAATCAATGTAATATCTCATACCTAAATGGTTAGTTAAATCTATGTAACTAACAGGATGTGTGCATGTGCATGAAAAAGAATTGTAAAGCGGATAAATGCAGCAACAAGGGCTGATTACTATTGCACAGATTCTCAATCATCATGTTGCCTGTAAAGAATATTGACAGGGAGTAAACACATTAAGATGTGTAAAAGTGTGTATGGACAACATTCCCATAGGTCATTTCGCAGTTGTCATGGCCATCAGCAGGTTAAACCCAGCACAAAGCAACTATGACAGATGTCAAAACAGCCAATCAGTAGACTGGTTTATTTAGCTTGTTATCCAGTTAGGAAGCTTTATGGATGACAACTGGAGGGTCTGAGTCTGAGTGTCTGACCCTCACATCTTGTTAAGATGTCATCTCCTTTACTTGCCCTACGTCAACCCATCTTTATCCCATGGAAATTCAGCTGTTTGTTTGCAGACAAAACCTTCTCAGAATCTGCATATTTTTCTCTGTTTGTGCAATATATGAGATATTAAAGTACACGTGGTTTGGTGCTCTCATTATGTAATGCAGTAATAGTACTTTGGACCTTTTATATTGGTTTGCAAGGGTTGCATCACATTAGGTTCGTTAGCGGTATACCTGCTTGAGCCAAGGAACATGCGGGGCTGTGTAATTGCTGTAGGAGTCACGGTCACTGCCCTTTTTGTCTGTTTACTCTTCGCAAGTGTACCTGCTTTCGCCAGTGCAGTTTATTCTAAGAGGAGTGACAGGTTATATAATATTTAATATCTTTTGAAATACAGATTGTGCAAAGAAAACGTCCATGTGATTCATTTCACTGCTTTTAGGAAGCATTAATAGAGATTTAGTTAATTCTGCACTGAAGCGGAATAACTCTGCACATGACAAAAATGAAAACAGTGCTAAAAATCTCACAAGATCATTCACAACAACTAGAAGAAATGAAAACTGGATACACTTTGTTCTGTTTTAATGTGTGCAAGCATTTAAAGTGGCAAATGACAAAACAGCAATGCAGGTTTAAATCTCATCCACAACAAACCAACAGACGGCAACAGCCTTGTTTTGTCAGATCAGTATGTTACCCTTCTCTGTGTCTGGCGGCTGTCCGAGCTTGTTTTCGGCGATTGAACATGCTGAATCGGTGCTCATTGGGTCGTAGTCTGACAACTGCCTGTGCCATGTGAATTGGGCTTTATAGTAAACAGAATTGTATTGTGCATTGGTGTGGACAATAGTAATCATTATAGTTAACTTCATAGTTATCATTGTTAGTGTGAACAGGCCTTAGTACGGAAAGTTTGATAACTCTAGGCCAGAGTTGCCCAAGGTTGGGCCATTTTAACCTTTGATTTGGCCCAACATTTCATCTGAAAAAAGAGTAAGAATGATGGGCATGGTCGGGGCGAATGATTTTAACAGAGATTGTCATGTCTAATTTAAAATAACCTTTTTTGTTTGTTTGTTTTAATTGCTGAGCTACAAAAAAGCCAACTGAAATTGTTTCATTTAAATGTTAATTGTAAATACGTAAATAAATACTGTCACTTGACAAACAGAGGACAATGCAGAAGACATCTGCGAGCAAATCAAGGCAAAATCAGGTGCTATACCAACTCCATTCTGCTATGAATGAGATTGCTTTTACTGTAACAAGTTTATAATAAAACGTTAAAAATGTATACTGTATTAGTTAATATAAAGCAATGTTTTATAGTTATTATTAAATATTATTTAATAAATTAGGAAGCACCCATGGCAACTATATTTACCTATGGCCCACTAGCCTCAATCAGGTTTAGTTTTTGGCCCTTCATAAAAAAGTTTGGGCACCTATGCACTAGGCAAGGCAAAAATTAATTAAAAAAAATGTGTTATGTATCAAACTGAATAAAATGAATGAAACGTGTTAAAAATTGTTACATACAGATTTGCCATGTTTTTATCTAAAGCTAATTTGGCAGTAATTGTGTGAGACACTCTTTAAAAAAGGTTATTTATTGGTGTTGGTGTTTCCATAAAGAACCTTTAACATCCATGCAACATTCTCAAAATGTTTAGTGTGATAAAAAGGTTCATTATGAAAATGATTTTCACGTTATTAAACTATTCACCGAATGGTTCTTCAGCATCATGGTTGAAGCCTCATTATTATTTTTTTAAATAAATGCAATATATTGTTTTAACCAAGATGAGCTTTTTAAGATAATGTAACAACAAAAATGTATTTATTTTAATCACCATATAGTTAACTTCGCCATGAGCCCCAAAGTCCAACGAAGTAGCCTACCGTTTATCATAAAAGATGAAAGGAACCTCAGCCGATTGATAACGACTGCCTATTAGACAAATTACTTAATTATCTCACACTTTCTGCACTGCAGACCCGAAACAGCATGTTCTACATGTGCTATTGCAATGCGTTGACAGAAATACTAAGAAAAAGATGACAGAGGGACCTTGCGGTGTGTATCTCAACTGTTTGCTCAAGTTGAGCCCATAGTGAGAAGACACGATAACACACGCTCGGGTGGCAGCGTGGATAAGAAAGCGAGATGAACTTCAGTAACAGTCTTTCCCTTGATTCACAGCAAAGTGGGCCCCTCTACCCAACTTTGGGGGCCAACCACTTTACTGGAGAGAAAGAAAAACACTGTTGTTTCAACACCAAACTGCAGCTGCGTACCCAAAATCAGCATGCAATGAGCATATGGATGTGCTCTCTACCATTTTAAAGTGCAAGATGCAATTAAACGACGCCTGCCACGTTAACACCTATTTCCAGGACTTACTCTTGCACTGAAGCTCCACCATCGCCTGGTACCATTCCTCCTGGTCCGCCTCGTTCTCGGCCGCCACCACGAAACTCTCCGCCCGCGTGTAGAGCACTATCATGTGTTTATTCTTCGAGTCGGCCCGTTTGTTTATGTTGAAGCACGTCTCCAGCGCCAGAGCCTTTTTGGGCACGGGCGCTTTCCCACGAAATTTCTTCTCACTCTCGTAGTATTCGAGTCGGGCCGGGCCGCGCTCTGAAGCAGCCCGCAGCACGAAGTAGCGCCGGTGCATGGACTTCTGCTTGCGGAGATAGCCGCTCCTGCGGACGTCCTCCGTGCTGTTCTGCGGCTCCATGTGGTTCTCCATGCTCTCTCAATCAAAGTTCAGCCCTAAAAGTAGCGAACGACAACAAATGCACAATCCGTTGCTTCAGAAAAGTCATGTGCGCAAAGGGCGAGAGAGGCTCCAACAAACCGTTTCTTTCGCAAAATAATGTCACTGAGCTCTGCGGTTGTGCTCGAGCTGAATGGGTGAGCAGGAGAGCACATGCGGAGCGGCGTGCGAGAAGAGACGCAACTACTACTATTTAGAAGCAGCTTTAAGAGTTGAATAATCTCATTAGTGTAGCGTACAGCAGACAGACAGACAGATCCCGGCACCCCTCCTCTCCAGAGCAGCCCTCACTGCTACTGTGAAGCTCTGTCACTCATCGGGCTTCTGTAGTTTAGGCTATGAAAGAGAGAGAGAGAGAGAGTGTGTGTGTGTGTGTGAGAGAGAGAGAGAGAGAGAGAGAGAGAGAGAGAGAGAGAGAGAGAGAGAGAGAGAGAGAGAGAGAGAGAGAGAAAGAAGCTATAGCACGAGGTTGCGGACCAGAATCAGATTTCGTTCTCCTCGCCATAAAACTAATTTCACTTTTTAATCCTCATGCATTAAAAAAGTGCATTCCGTTAAATCGCAGAAACCTGTCGTTAGTAAATGAACGTGAAAACATTTGCAAGTTCTGAATGTTACTGTGTTTATACCATGTTATTATTACTCATTTACACATTTTTCATTCATATTTCAATATTGATGAGAAATGTGTTTGAAAACTTTCTAAAAACTACTAGGATAAGCTTAAGTTAATTAAATGTATTTGAATTTATAACTCGAAATTGTTCATAAACATTTTTTTTATATTCAAAAATATTTTTAAACTATTTATAACTTTTTAGACCAGTGATGCTCAAACTAGGTTGGCCCTTTGTATCCTTTGATTTGGCCCGCCAGAGGGAAATCGATTAGGGATGCCTAACAGAGATTCTCATTTCTATTTTAATGTAACCTTTTGTTTGTTTGTTTTATTGTTGAGCGACAAAAAAGCTAACTGAAATTAAATGTTTTAATTAAATGTAAATGAATCAGATTTTTTAAAAATGTACATACATTAGGTATACACAAACAGGAGACAAAGCAGAGGAAATCAGCGTGCAAATCAAGGCAAAAACAGGTTCAGCGTGGCTAGTGTATTCGACATTGAACTCCATTGTTTTATAAGTGGAATTTTTTAGTATGGTTTTACTGTAATAAGTTTGTTATAATAATAAACATTTTTGAAAAATTTGAACGCATTAGTAAATACAATTGAAATAATGTTTCCTGTTTATTTTTTAAATATCATCAAATAAATTACCCCTGGCAACTTTAATTTAATACACTTTGCGATGTTTACTTTCGGTCCACAGCTCTCAATCAAGCTTGGATTTTGGTCCTTCATAAGAAAAAGTTTGTCTGAACCTCTGTTTTAGACACCTCTTGTGAGGTCAACAGGGATATTCTGTAAATGACTTCTGGGAGTTAACGGTTAGAATGAAACTTTCTTGACAAATGTTTGTTAAAACTAGGCTGTCTGTTGCTTGGTTGCAGGCTTCAGAGCTATCTGCTTCAGTGGAACTGAATTAAACCAAACTTCAACAATGACATTTACATAAAACTGAACTCAATCAGTTTTAATTTAATGCTAACTACACCAGCATTCTGCCAATACTTTCCTGCCTGCTGAAATACTTCAATGCTCCAAAATCATCATCAGCATACATTGCATAAAATGCAATAGGAATAAAGATTAATTGAACTGAACTATTCTCAGATTCACAATTGTTGATACGACAATAAGACAAATAAAACAGTCTACTATAGGATAAATACAGTTAAGTATATTAATTACCAAGTTTATTCCTTTACCTTTGCTTAGTCACTTTTCTTTTGAACTAAAAGCAACCATTGCATTATTACTGGTTAGCTGTTAGAATCCCCCTCCCATTTAATTCAGTGAGGTTCTGAAATTTAGATTCATTTAAGAATTATAAAAGCAGGCTAAAAGCACATTATGTACCCTAATCAATCATTTTATATACAATACTGTGTACATTTTTATTTGCACCTATAAAATTAATAATTTCTGTAATCACAACTGCACATTATTTCTGTAGTTACTTGTTATTGTCAAATTATACTATACCAGTGTATATAATGTAGCCTACTTATTGTGTGTCGTATTGCAAAACCCTTTGCAAAATCCTACTTGTTAGTTAATGGTTACCCTTGTCATCATAAATCTCATGTTAATATATTGCATATGAATAGCAGGCATGACGGCAGATTAATGACCAAGACAGACAAACCTTCTACTGTTGTATTATACTTTAATACATTCAGAAGATGCCAAACATTTTTGCTTTTCCTTTTCATCTGGTGGGTAAAACTAGTTTGGCTATGCATTATCAATACGTCATTAATGCAGGTGTAAATTATGATTTTAGTGCTAATTTTTTAAATGATCCAATAAGTAATTTTTTTAAATTGTGTTGTGAATAAATACTAAGTATTTATATAAACATGCATTGCGACATCTAGTGGACTCCCTGATCCATTGCAGCTGCAAATTTTACAGGGTGGACAGAAATTTTTAGATTTTGGTAGGGGTGCCCAAACTTTTCCTTATGAAGGGCCAAAAAGCAAACTTGATTGAGGGCTGTGGGCTGAAGGTAAATATACCAAACTGTATTACATTAAAGTTGCCATGGGTAATTAATAATAATTAAAAATAGCTAGAAATCATTGCTTTATATTAACTAATGCAGTCTTGCTGATGTCCTCTGCATTGTTCTGTCCGTAGAGTGACAGTATTTACAGTATTTTTGAAAATCAGATTCATTTACAACATTTAACTAGAAAAGTAAAGTTCATGGACAAACTTTATGGTGGCTCAAGAAAGCCTAGAGTAAAGGTTTGAAGTAGTTTTAAAGTTTAAATAATTGTAAAGTAGTTTTTAAGAAGTTGGCATAGATAGATAACTACATATATGTAAGCATGTTTCTAATATGGATTAGTATATTTCTAGTATGGATTAGTATGTCGTTAGAATGTTTCTAGTATGGATTGGTATGTCGTTAATATGTTTCTAGTATGGATTAGTATGTTGTTAGAATGTTTCTAGTATGGTTTGGTATGTCGTTAGTAGTTAGTATGTTTCTAGTATGGATTGATATGTTGTTAGTATGTTTTTTAGTATGGATTGGTATGTCGTTAGTTTGTTATGTTGTTAGTATGTTTCTAGTATGGATTGGTATGTCGTTAGTATGTTTCTAGTATGGATTGGTATGTTGTTAGAATGTTTCTAGTATGGTTTGGTATGTCATTAGTATGTTTCTAGTATGGATTGTTATGTCAATAGTAGTTAGTATGTTTCTAGTATGGATTGGTATGTTGTATGTTTTTAGTATGGATTGGTATGTTGTTAGTATGTTTTTTAGTATGGATTGGTATGTTGTTAGTATGTTTTTTAGTATGGATTGGTATGTCGTTAGTTTATGTCGTTAGTATGTTTCTAGCATGGATTGATATGTTGTTAGTATGTTTTTTAGTATGGATTGGTATGTCGTTAGTTTGTTATGTTGTTAGTATGTTTCTAGTATGGATTGATATGTTGTTAGTATGTTTTTTAGTATGGATTGGTATGTCGTTAGTTTGTTATGTTGTTAGTATGTTTCTAGTATGGATTGGTATGTCGTTAGTATGTTTCTAGTATGGATTGGTATGTTGTTAGAATGTTTCTAGTATGGTTTGGTATGTCATTAGTATGTTTCTAGTATGGATTGGTATGTCAATAGTAGTTAGTATGTTTCTAGTATGGATTGGTATGTTGTATGTTTTTAGTATGGATTGGTATGTTGTTAGTATGTTTTTTAGTATGGATTGGTATGTTGTTAGTATGTTTTTTAGTATGGATTGGTATGTCGTTAGTTTATGTCGTTAGTATGTTTCTAGCATGGATTGGTATGTCGTTAGTATATTTCTAGTATGGATTGGTATGTCGTTAGTTTGTTATGTCATTAGTATGTTTCTAGTATGGATTTGTACGTCGTTAGTATGTTTCTAGTATGGATTGGTGTATTGCTAGTATGAATGGGTTTATAATTAGTATGTCCAATGTAAAGTCAATGGCAGTTTTTTGTATCGGAAGTCTATAGGACAGTTGCTAGGGTGCTGTAAGTGGTTGCTAGGGTGTGGCTAGTAAGTTGAAAGGGCATCAGTGAATGGTAGTCTGAGTTAAATGAGCCCGACCTTAAGTCTGTACACAAGTTTTGAAGTCAAACTCCAATGTTAAGTCAATGGAACTTTTCCGAATTTTCCGGGTCAGTTTTGGGAAAACCGTAAGTCGGATCAGTTGGAAAAGATATAGCAACCTGAGTCAGAGCAGTTTGGAGTCTGGTGTAAGTTTGATTTTTGTAGCTTGAATGGTTTAGGAGGAGATGCATATAGAAATTAGTCTCAGAAGAAGACGGAAGAAAAATAATAAGTTTATGTAGCATAATAGTATGTTGGCTTTCTTGAGCTGCCATAATTAAAGAGCCCCTATTATGCATTGAAAATTGTCATATTTTGGTTTTGGGGTCTTCTACAACAGGCATTTTTATTGTCTTATAATACGCATTTTTTTTTTTTTTTACCTAATTATTCCAACGACTCCCATATGATTCGTTCAGCAATTCATTTGTTCCCAAACCCCTCCTTAGCCTGATGCTAATCTGCGCTGATTGGTCTGATGACCCAGTCTATTGCGATTGGTCGACTGCGTTCAGCGTGAGACAGAAAATATGCCCATTACGGCTTATCAACATTGTTGAAGTAGTCAGAGTGCAGAGTGTATGTGTGAACCCAATGCAGCATATTACTCTACCAGCACATTACTCTATTCTTAACCATGACACACATTCAGTATTAATCCACACAGTGGCAAAAGCTGAACTATTCTGAAAATTGACCGCTGCATGTGTGTAGGAACAGCTGATGGTGGTCATAGCAATGACAAATGGCAGAGGATCGCGAGCTCACAAACGCATTTAAATCCGTAAAGAAAGCGGCACGCGCCGCGTTTTCAACGTGGTTTTAGACGCGATATGAGAATATAAAGAGTTAACTAGATACAGTACAAGCCGCGTGGAGCGATTACAAGTAACAAAACACAATTAAAACATAATTTGCAAGCTAGAGAAAATGAGGCAGCAACCATTTTAATCACACATACTTACACTTGTGAAATGGAGGAAGGAACTGATCCATGGGCTGATTACTGATAAAGTTCCTGTCAAGCTCTGATAAAGTCCCATACATCAATAGTCTTTTCTGATCCTTCAACAAATGGCCGACAAATCCCCCGTTGTAAGCTTGTAGATTGCTGAAGCACTCGTCAGTAAAATGACGGGAACACAGCACAAGGCTGGGGCTATTTTGCAAAAGTAAACTTTAACCACTGACTCTTCACAGCCTCATCTTTGGGTAGGGAAAGTAACACTAAATTTTCCGCACACCTCAAAGCACAGCGTCTTTGCAACATGATTCATCCCGGATCTGCTACAGTGTTTGTCTTCCTCTTTTTCTTTCTACAGTGTTTGTGGGCAGGTCGGGGTTTTCAATTTTCCCAAGTCTGCGCGTGCAACAAAAAAGCGGGGCTTGAGTTTCGCATCAACATCACGCCGACACAGCTAAAGACTCGTTACCTTCACGATTAATATAAACTACTTTGAGTCGACTCTTTTATAGATGAATCAATAGATTTAAACATGGCACACTTTCAGATTTAAGCTGGATATTTCACTTCACTTAGAGCTGTGTTAAACACTACATGCAAGGTCATTTTCAAAAACCCATAACAGGGGCTCTTTAAAACATTTAATTTTAGAATTGTAGCTCAGCAATATAACAAACAATCAAAAAATGTTATGTTATATTAGAAATGAATCTCAGGTAATCAGGTAAAGACATTCGCTCCCAACGCTCACATCAGTCTCTTCTCAGACTGGATGGAGGGCCAAATCAAAGGTTAACATGGGGCCAACTTTGGGCCTAGTTTGAGCATCTGATATAAAGGTTGTGAATAAAAAATAGAGCAAACTGTATATATTTTAGAAGCTACATTAGTTCACCAAATTACTATTTAGAATTTCACAAATGTTTCTCTCACATCGGTTTGTTAAATAATAAAAACGTTTAGTTTAATTATAGTCTGTTAAACTGCAAAACTAACCCATAACCCAATCCCCAGCTCATAAAAATTAGACTAGATCCGGTGAGAGGTGAAATTTATACTTTTCATTTTAATTTTTCAGTTGAAAGCCCTAATGCTCATAGAGTGCAAATACATTCATAATGCGATAATGATCTTCACAGAAAAATATAAATGATGCTGTCATAAAAAGATATTGCATGAAATTCCGAAAGCAGCAAATCTGATTTGCATCACAGACAATCAGATACACGTCGACACAACAGTTATGGATAGCTTTATGCGTATGGATACATCTCAATACACAGACATTCTATATGAGTCCTTTTTTGCGAAAAACAAACCATCTCAACATTATACAGGACACTTGACGATATTAGACAATTTTTGGTCCATAAGAGAAACGTTTTTCCCTCATAATCACTGAAAACCGCGATACATTCAGCAGCTTCCTGCTCAGCTTAAGAAGCGCATGCAGTCCGACAACGCACACACAAGAATACTTTTTAACGCTTGAAATGAAACGTCAACGTCAAAATAAATAGAAACAAGCCTGGCATACTGTACATACAAAGACAGGCGAGTGAGGGAAATGTCTGTTTCGTTTACGCCGTCTCATTAACATGCATCTGAATCAAATAAACCAAATTGGCACTGAGGAGAAATGCATTACTGAGGTGATCTGAAGCTTGAATTGCTACCATTTTATTGTCGACCACTGTGTTTTTTAGAAGTAAGCGGCACTCAGGTTAGGGCAATATTGGCACGAGAAGATCTAGTGTGTGGAAAGGTGAAAGCAGCAGCTTGTGTGTTTGTGTGTGTGTGTAGTGTTAATGGCTCTCATAAGCACCTTTCATCCAGAGTTCTCCTGTCATCAGAAAAAATAACTCAGATTTTAGGCGAAACACACACACACACACACACACAGAGCTTGATTTACTATAGCATTTGGTAGAAAAGGGCATGTATGAACACACGCTCACACACACATACAACAAAGCATATACAAATGGTTACAATACTGGCTAACAAACACACACACACACACGCTTTTAAACGTACATGAGGACACATACACACGCAGAAGTTTTGGATGTTTTCTGTAGGTATGGCAAAGTAAACACTGGCTCTCTTCTTTCTCTGTGGTCGAGGTGGTTCAGGATCAGATGAAAGGGTTCAGTGATGCTCCTCTGGTCGGGTAAACATTCCCCTGTGAGAAATCAAGGACAATACTTCAGAAGGATTAAGGTTTAGCCCAAAAATTAGCGGGTAGTTATTTATGTAGGTGAAATTTTCTTCAGTATAACATTACACTACCTGACAGAAGTCTTGTCGCTTATCCAAGTTTTAGGAATAACAAATAATAACTTTACTTCTAGTTGATCATTTGGTATCAGAAGTAGTAATATGAAAGGCAAAGGCCTCTAGATTATACTTAAGTTAGTCAAATAAAATGGGTAAAATAGGTTAATTATTTAATTAGGACAGTAAAGTCTGACTTTGTTTAGACAAAAGTCTCGTCACTTAACAGAAATAATGTACAGTATAGAATATAAAGTCATGGTGCAGTGGAAAAAGAATGAATATTGTGTATGACTCCCATGAGCTTGGAGGACTGCATCCATACATTTATGCAGCGACTCAAATAACTTATTAATAAAGTCATCTGGAATGGCAGAGAAAGCGTTCTTGGAGGAGTTCATCAAGATTCTTTGGATTCATCTTCAATGCTTCCTCCATCATACCACAGAAATGCTCAATAATGTTCATATCTGGTGACTGGGCTGGCCAATCCTGGAGCACCATGACCTTCTTTGCATTCAGAAACATTCATGTGGAGGCTGAAGTATGAGGAGGAGCGCTATCCTGCTGAAGAATTTGTCCTCTCTTGTGGTTTGTAATGTAATGGGCAGCACAAATGTCTTGATACCTCAGGCTGTTGATGTTGCCATCCACTCTGCAGATCTCTTGCACGCTCCCATACTGAATATAACCCCAAACCATGATTTCCTCTTCACCAAATTTGACTGATTTGTGTAAGAGTCTTGGGGTCAATGCAGGTTCCAATAGGTCTTCTGCAGTAGTTGTGATGATTGGATGCAGTTCAACAGATGATTCATCAGAAAAATCTACCTTCTGACACTTTTCCAAATGATCAACTAAAAGTCAAGTTATCATTTGTTGCTCTTACAACTGAGATCGACGACAAGACTTTTTTTTTTTTTTTAAAGATTTATTTTTGCCCTTTTTTATTAAGCGTATAGGACAGTATTTCAGACAGGAAGCGAAGTGGGAGAGAAAGAGGGGTTAGGGACGGAAAATGTCCTCGAGCCAGGATTCGAACTCGGGACGCCCTGAAGTGCTACTGCACCATATGTCAGCGCGCTAACCACTAGGCTATTGCGCCGACATGGCAAAACTTTGTCAGGTAGTGTAAAAAAGATTCTAGCAGTCTTTGGTGATTCATAAAATGCAAGTCAACAACTATTTGAGTCCAAGAAATATATACAAGCAAAACAAAATTAATACCTGTGACATAAGTTGAGAACTTATGAGGTGAAATGATTGGTGTGGTAAAGAAACGGCTGTGGATTAAAAGTAATATTGACCCCAAATTAAAGCTTGAGCCCCCCTAAAAGACTTCAAAACAAGATGTAAGGGGGTGTCCCTTTGAAGGAACTGTTTTTCCACAAACACTTCCTGTTCACTTAAGTGAATTCATTAATGAATTCATACATGTCAACCCTCCCGTTTTTGCCTGGATTATCCCGTATTTTACTATTCTATCCTGCTATCATCATATCATTCATCAGCGAATCCATGTATGAGCCAACGACTGGTATAAGCGCTGACTGACTGAAGCGCTCCGTATGATAAACTGATCCCAGATCAGCTTCGTACACACCAAAGTGACACCTCTGTTATCAAACAAGTGAAGAGCAGCAAATTAATCTCTCGTTTTTTATTTGATTACAGTGGTGTCACTGTATAATGCACAGATCTATAATGAAAGTATTCCATTACTTTCGTAACTGTTTGTGCATTAGTTTGTCATTAGGTGTGTAAAATAAAACACGCAGGACGGACATGTTTACAAATTATTAAGAGTATTTGTCTTGTTTAAACAAACACCCGAATATCCCAAAATGCCCTGCACTTTCGCTCCTCTTTAGATGGCGTGTACAGAAGCTGATCTGGGATCAGTTTATCATACGGATCGCTTCTGTCAGTCAGCGCTTATACCAGTCATTGGCTTACATGCATTCGGTGATTCAGAGGTTGCATATGAAGGGTGATGATGCGCAGCTTTAATGGAAAGAAAGTGAATGAAGACATTTTTATATTCCTTTCAGCATGCCTTCAAGATTAAAAATACATGAGAAATATGGGAAAATACTGAATGATATGATGATAGCAGGATAGAATTGTAAAATACGGGATTATCCAGGCAAAAACGGGAGGGTTGACATGTATGAAGTGAACAGGAAGTGTTTGTGGAAAAACAGTTTTGCGAGGGAACGCAAAACATCTTTGCGATCCCTCGCAAAACATCATTGCGTTCCCTCGCAAAACATCTATGCGTTCCCTCGCAAAACATCATTGCGTTCCCTCGCAAAACATCTTTGCGTTCCCTCGCAAAACATTTTTGCGAGGGAACGCAATCTTTCACTGGAAACGCAATCTATCACTGGAAAATAGGAAAAATAAATTTCTCCCACCCATTTTTTTTTTCTCCCACTCAGTTTTTTTATCCACCATCATGTCCCTTCCGGGTCTCCGTAGGTTAGGGTAATTAGGCAAGTTATTATATAACAATGGTTTGTTCTGTAGACTATCGAAAAAATATATAGCTTAAAGGGGCTAATAATTTTGACCTAAAATGGTTTTTAAAAAAATTAAAACTGATTTTATTCTAGCCAAAATAAAACAAATAAGACTTTCTCCAGAAGAAAAAATATTATCAGACATACTGTGAAAATTTTCTTGCTCTGTTAAACACCATTTGGGAAATATTTAAAAAAGAAAAAAAAAAATCAAAGGGGGCTAATAATTCTGACTTCAACTGTGTGTGTGTGTGTGTGTGTGTGTGTGTGTGTGTGTGTGTGTGTGTGTGTGTGTGTGTGTGTGTGTGTGTGTGTGTGTGTGTGTGTGTGTGTGTGTGTGTGTGTGTGTGTGTGTGTGTGTGTATATATATATATACATACACAGGGCTTTACATTGGCACCCGCCAAATGCGGGTAGATTTCAGCTCTGGCGGGTTCGACAGACACCTCCACTAGCCACTTTGGTTGGTTGGAAATCATTTTTAAATGGTAGTTTTCTTAAAAGCAGGGTTTGAAAATAAGCATGGACCAATATTCGTGCAAATGTGATCTTAGAATCGAAAAGCAGCACGACTGACAAAAATAACTGATGATGTGATGCGCGCGACTGTTAAAAAGCGCGCAAGCTCCCGTTTACTTGCGTGAAGCAACTGTCACCGTGCCTAGAGGAAGCGAAACTGGTGCGATCGGTTCCCTTTGAGATAAACTGGACAAAGAGCGATGATCGTGCACCCACAGTCCTGCTGCTTTTAAGAGCTCAAGATTAAAAAAAAATACACATATTCTTTTGTAAGCAGCAGCGGTCACTGCTTTCATTTTAATTATTCTTTGAACAGATTATTAACAGGCCTATATTAACCGTGTGTGCGAGATCATCCTTTCATTATCAAACATGGTATGTTTCACCTGCTCTCTTTTGCTTACAGTTATTTTTGTTAATATGGTTTAATTATATTTTTTTACAATAACATTGCTTTAATGGGAGATTACTCCCGTTTATGTGTAGTTAACTGGTGATCTGGGACTTTTTTTAAATGTAATGTTTTTTTAAAGAAAAGTTTTGTTGAATTAAAAAGTGCACCTATACAGCTATATTTCCTTGTTTTGACTCAATAAAAAATTGTGGCTAAGAAATACTTAGTTGGTTTGGTCAGAGATAAATTTGGTAAATCCTTAATTTTGAGCCCTCAAAAGTCATGTGAAACAAAAACTGATTGTATTGCGACACAACCCATTTGCTCATGCACACTGAGCAAGCTAATACACAATATACACAAGAAGTTAAATGAATGAAAAGGCATGTGGATATAACACATCTAAATCAAGTCATTTTAGCATGTCAAAGTCCAATTTATGCATATAAAACATGTGGCTAGTGAAAATGGCGAGTGGCTAGTAATGTTCGAAATTTACTAGCCAGAGTGGCTGGTGATCAAAAAAGTTAATGTTAAGCCCTCTATATATGTATGTACAGTATATATATATATATATATATAGGCGACGCAGTGGCGCAGTAGGTAGTGCTGTCGCCTCACAGCAAGAAGGTCGCTGGGTCGCAGGTTCGAGCCTGGGCTGAGTCAGTTGCCGTTTCTGTGTGGAGTTTGCATGTTCTCCCTGCGTTCGTTTGGGTTTCTCCGGGGGCTCCGGTTCCCCCACAGTCCAAAGACATGCGGTACAGGTAAATTGGGTAGGCTAAATTGTCCGTAGTGAATGAGTGTGTGTGTATGTTTCCCAGAGATGGGTTGCAGCTGGATGGGCATCCGCTATGTAAAACATGTGCTGGATAGGTTGGCGGTTCATTCCACTGTGGCGAGCCTGGATTTATAAGGGACTAAGCCAAAAAGAAAATGAATGAATATATATAATTATTTCACTGCTAATCATCTCTTCATACAATTTATTAAGTTAAATTAAATAATCCCCTAGCCAAGGGGGGTCCGGGTGGTTTGAAAGACCAACAGATGGAATTTTTTTATTATTATGTTTGAATTTTTCATTTTATTCAAGTGAATTTGAATGTTCTGGCCCATTTGTTACTTGCCTAAAGGCTTTAGTTTTTAATTTAAAAACAAGTTTTAACAGATTTCTAAAAATAATTAATGATAGATGATAATAAATTTGTATTTTAAGTGTCTTTTCATATTTCTTTATTCTAAATTTTCATTATTTATAAAAATGTAATTTAAAACTTACAGTTTAAATGCACATATGTATATAAACACTTAAAATAGTAAAACAGTATGGTAAGCAAATTGACAAAATGGTAGGAAATATTTTTGGTACATAAACAACTGTGGTTATGATAACCATCCGACAAGCTAATCCAGCAAAAATGTCACTAAAATGCAATATTTATACCTCATAATAAATAGAAAATAAACAACTGCCAAGAATAAGTGCAAAAAGGTTCCGTTTTTCAGAAAAAAAAATAAGCACCCCTTTTAATAAGCTGGCTATGGGCCTGATAGTGTAATTGTTAAAAATAACAGTTTATTCACTGATATAAAAAGAGAGTTTAATAAAGACTTCCGATTATTTTAGCCATAGTGCAAATGAAACATGTCTCACATATCAGTATTAATAACAGATGGAGCACAAGCTGTAGTTTTTCTGACAAAACCGAAATTGGACATGCTACTCTGAGAGATCAGGAGAACTGGCAGGGATCATATACTTTTACATTTAGCTGTTTATTCTGCAGTTAGTTTTCAGACCATATTATTCAGACTATATCAGTCTGCTATATTGTTAGACTGGTTCTCCAGTCGTTAGCTCCTTATGTCCACCTTTTTTTTTTTTTGCTGCCACTATCCTCACTCGTGTGAGTCACACACCTTCCTGCACGGGATTCCCTCGCAGTTTTAGCGCTGTTAATTCTGAACGCAGCTACAGCCTCTCACATGACAGCAGGGAAAGGCACAGCCAATCACAGTGTTCATGTGTGTTTGGGGGGGACTCTAGGAAAGACGTGATTTAACCGATTTAACCCTTTCTGCGTGTCTAGATTAATATTGACAGCGCAAATTTTTTATTTTATTTTTTTAAAGTGAATTAAACTATTGGTGGGGACATTTCAATAGTTTATGGATATTGGTGGGGACGCGTCCCCTTCATCCATGCTAAATCTACGCCCCTGGCTGGGTAGATTACCAAATGGATAAATAAAAACAAGCCAAATACAAATGCGTAGTCAAAAAAAGCTATTGTTTTTTTTGTTTTTACGTGGAGAAGAATTAAATAGAATCAATAAATTATGTTAAAAAAGTATTTCCCTTTTGTGCATATCATGTGTGTAATCATGTAACCAGTAAGTATTTCTTGTTTGATTTTGAATACCGCATTATGTCGAAAATATGTAGAATTGTTTCAAAATGGAGCATTCAGCCTCCATTCATGGCACGACAAATCCTTTAAATATAAATGTATTCACAACACAAAAGGGAATGAAAAAAAACAAGTATAAAACCAACAAATATATAAAGCATTCATTATAAACCTCAAGCCTAAAAGATTTGATTAATGGCAAAAACTGAATCTAGTGGTGTGAATTGCTCCTGAAAACAAATACATCTCTTATATTCAGCATGCACCAATCCAAATGTGTACATGCTTTACACATGATTTGCTTAATGTTAACCACATTAAACAAGTCACTTTGTAATATAAATCACAGATAGTTTCATATGATAAAAAGCAACTTATATTTAGGAAAATATGGTATTTCAAGAGATAACACCTAATCTAGTTACAAGCATTATAATTAAATATAATCTGATTACATAATCCAGATAAACATGTAATGAGTTGAGACCCAGCACTGTGTAAGGCACTCAAGTCAGTCATTTAGGTCAAGCTAACTACGGACGCTCAGTGATTTAGGATATACAGGTTTATCTACTACACCTGTTGTATTGACTCTTAGCATTGAAAGCTGATCATACTTACAGTAAAAGGATTGACAGACATTGGTCGTGGGACTTTGGGGATGGACTCCGGAGCAGCAAATGAGTTGAAACCTTCAAAACAAGCCAAGAGGGTAAAAATAGCACACAGTTCAGATCAACAAATTGGCTTCTCTCCTCTGTCATCTTGAGTTTTCGCTCTGCAGTGTCTCTTCTTAAGCTCTACTTCCTGACTGGTTGTTTTAATTGATTAGTGGACTATTTTAAGAAGGAGAGTTTCACTGCCATTAAGCAGATTTGAAGAGTTAAGCTTGCTATACTCACCATTCGCTTCCTGGTTATTAGACTGTTGATGTGAAAAAGCACTTTGGGTGGCGGCGGGTGCAGGAAAACAGACAGACTGAGGAAAAACAGCTGAAGAGGAGGAGGAGGAGGCATCATCTGTCAATCACAGACATCACAAACAAACATCAAAAACAGCAACGTCATCAAAAAAAAAAAAAAAAAAATCATTACGAACACCGTCCGTCCATCCATCCACTCATCTGTCCATCCATCCATCTGTTTGTCTATTGATCCATCCATCCATCCCTCTATTGATCCATCTGTCCATCTACCTACTCATCTATCTATCTATCTATCTATCTATCTATCTATCTACCCATCTGTCTGTCCATCCATCCGTTGGTCTATTGATCCATCCATTTACTCGTCTGTCCATCCATACGTTTGCCTATTGATCAGCCCATTCACTCATCTGTCCATCCATCTGTTTCTCTATTGATCCATCCATACTTCTATTGATCCATCTGTCCATCAGTTCATTCATCCATCCATCCTTCCATTTGTCTATTGATCCATCCATCTACTCATCTGTTTATCCATCCATCCATCCATCCATCCATCCATCCATCCATCCATCCATCCATCCATCCGTTTGTCTACTGATCAATCCATCCACTCATCTGTCCATCCATCCTTTTATCTATTGATCCATACATTTCATTTGCCTATCTATCTATCTATCTATCTATCTATCTATCTATCTATCTATCTATCTATCTATCTATCTATCTATCTATCTATCTATCTATCTATCTATCTATCTATCTATCTATCTATCTATCTATCTATATATCTATCTATCTATCTATCTATCTATCTGTTCATCCATCTGTTTGTATATTGATCCATCCGTCTGTCAGTCCGTCCGTACATCCATCCATCTATTTGTCTATTGATCCATCCATCCATCCGTTTGTCTATTGATCCATCCATCCACTCATCCATCCATTTATTGATCTATCCATCCACTCATCTGTCAATCCATCTGTTTATCTAATGATCCACCCATTTCTCCATCCATCCATACCTCTATCCACCTATCTATCTACTCATCTGTCCATCCATCCATCTGTTTATCTATTGATCCATCTATCAATATGTCCATCCAAATATCTGTCTGTCTACTCATCTGTCCATCTATCCGTTTGTCTATTGATCCATCTGTCCGTCCGTCATCTGTTTTTTTCTATTGATCCATCTATCCATCCTTCCATTCATGTCTATCTATCTATCTGTCTAACTATATCTATGCACTCTTTTTATACAGACAAAACCGGTGTTTTGTGACAGATATTTTTGAGTTTTGCATTGGACATAAAGGACAGATTGTATGTTCGACATGAGCATTGAACTCCGTGTTCTAGACATCATGGTCAATGTGCTAGACAAAGTATTATTTCCTCTGACACCTGGTCTTCAGCCAACAATAAATTCAACAAACCACTCTCTTTGCGTTGGAGTTTTACCAGGTGACATCACTGTTTGCGTTGGCTTCAAGATCTACCACTAGGCTTACAGCATTTATGGGAGTAAGCATTTCTGTGTGATTTATTAAACGTAAAGCCTTGCAATAGTTCCGCACGGGAACACCGGCATATCCAATTATCAGATTCATTGCTTTATGGATTAAGTTCCTTTTAAGCCAAGCACGATCTGTCAGATTTATAGCATTGTAAAGAAAATGTATCCTTCACAATACACAACTATGGGCTTGTGTCCAGCAGTCAGATTAATGCTGAGTCTGATCCTTGTCTGCATGGAATTTCAGTGGGAAATATCCATGCATATCAATAGTAAATATAAAACTTACTAAATCTAAGATGAAGAATCAAGACTTCAGTCTATTGAAGAAAGTAACTTACATAATATTAAAACAGATCCCAACACATTTTTCATTCTGATAACATCACCTCCCAAAAACTAGCATTAAAGTGTACTGCATTTATTTATTTTTTTACAATAAAAAAAATTGTAAGACTTTATTTTGATGGTCCCTATGGCACATTTTGTTGACCAATTTATTCTCATTTGAGTATTAGTAGACTGTCTGCTTAATATCTGCTGATACTGCTCCTTCAACAGACATTTAACTGACTATAAGAAACTTTGCAAGTACATGTCAACTTACACTAATAATAACCCTAACCCCAACCTAACAGTCTATTTATAATCTAATGAGAATTAGTTCAAATTAAACAAAATGCATTAAAGGGACCATCAAAATAAAGTGATACCAAAAAACTTGTACCTGAGGTTGTGCTTTTGAAGGGGTTACTAGGAGAAAGAACAGGCTGAGCACAACTGGCTGTGGAGTTGAAGGGGTTTGGGAAATCTGAATCAGAGAGAGAAGAAAAAGTGTGTTATGTGTCGCACACTGCAGAAGGTCTCTCATTAGCACAAATTGTTCTTTGGATGCATTCCCTGTTTTGACTTAATTATTGTGATTTTACACATGTTTTCATCTCAGGGATTTCCTGAGGTCAGGCTGTAAGATCGTCCAGATGTTGTGTGTCACACCCAAACTATAAAAACAGCTTAAGTTCTGTTTAAAAAACACTGGGAATGTGGATCATTTTGGATAAATCTATTATTACTTGTTCACACACAAAAGAAGGCCCACTTACACCAAAAACGATAACTATGGGTCAAAGACGAAATATCTCATTTTGGGGTTCACGTCAAGTTAAATGAACCAAAGCTAATTTATAAACATAGAAAGTATATACTGTAAAATCCAAATAAACTGTCTAAAATCTCAAAAAATGTGTGAAACAATTTTTTATTGTAGTGCCTCGGTGGTTAGCGCTGTAGCCTCACAGCAAGAAGGTCTCTGGTTTAAGTCCCAGCCAGGCCAGTTAGCATTTTTGCATGGGGTTTGCATGTTCTCCCCATGTTCGCATGGGTTTCCTCCGAGTGATCTGGTTTCCCCCACAGTCCAAAGACATGCGCTATAGGTGGAACAATTGGGTGAACTAAATTGGCCGTAGTGTATGAGTGTGTGTGAATAAAGGTATATGGGTGTTTCCCAGTATTGGGTTGCAGCTGGATGGGCATGCTTAAAACATATGCCGAAATAGTTGGCAGTTCATTCCGCTGTGGCGACCCCTGATCAACAGGGACTAAGCTGAAGGAAAATAAATAAATGAATGAATTTTTCATTGTCATTCAGTGTAAAATATATATTTATGTGAAAAATTATGCATATTTAAGACTTATTAATAAAATAAATAGTTTTACTATTTAAATAGTTTACCAAAAATTAAAATCCTGTCATCATTTACTCACCTTTACTCTTATACTAAACACAAAAGAAGATATTTTGAAAAATGTTGGAAACCTGTAACCATTGACTTCCATAGTGGGGAAACCAATACTATGAAAGTCAATGGTTACAGGTTTTCCGCTTTCTTCAAAATATCTTCTTTAATGTTCAGCAGAAGAAAGAAACTCATACTTAAGAGCAAGTAAATAGTGAGTAAATTTCTGTTTAAAATATTAAACTGTTTATGTGATCATACAACTAGGTGAAACCTATTAGTTTGAAGTATAATGATAATGTATAATGATTATTTATCTTTCTGTTATCTTTCTTTCAATATGTGATTCCTTAAATTACAGAATAATGCTTTGAATCGCTCACTTGTAAATGTCTGGGATCCAGATGTGGCCTCTGGAACACCTGGGGAGCTGACAACGACAGAAAATACTGTAAAATTGACTGATTGAAGAACATTGAGGAAAAAGAAAACAAGAACTCTGAAACCCTTAGCAAACATCATAACAGTATCGTGGTTGGAGGATAACTTTCTACTAATTAATTTAGAGTAGACTCATGTGATGATATTTAAAGTTTTACCTTGCAGGGGTGGAACTGGAGGACAGTCGGTTACCAAAGAGGGTGCTGTACTGAGGAGGTCCATCAGAGGGAGCTGTTGTAATGGCTACAAAACGATAGAAGGACTGTTAACGCTGTGCTGACGTTCACAATGAAAACTAATGCTAGGAACAAGTTTTATATTGCTTGATATTTCGGTTGTTATGATTTTATGAACTATAATTTTATAAGAATAAGCACAGCCATTCACGTATCCTTACCTGTGACAGGTGTGCTCTCCGAGAACACTTTATCGAGCTGTGATAAGGCTGCATACTTGTCCTGAGTGGAAGGGGGCGGAGCAGCAGAACTGAGAGCGTTGTGGGCGTGGCTTAACCCCCCGAAATCCAAACTCATCGATTTAGGAAAGGCTCTGAATGGAGCTCCTCCCCCAGTTGAAAGAGTACGACCTAAATCAGAAAAGCTCTTTTTAAATGCGTTTGTGTTGTTGTTCATTATATTTGTGAAATATATGTTGAAATAGCATGTGTTAAAACTAGCTGAGGCAATGAGAGGGGTCTGGATGCAGACCTGGTGCAGTGCAATCTGAGCTGCATCCAATACTTTTTGATGCTCTCACCTAACCCCACCAGTCACAGTGACGTCACATGAGATATGCAGTCTCAGCTTGCATTATCAAGGCTGCATCCAGATACTATTGGAGGCAATGCATGAGTGATGCCAGGCTGTTGGTATGCTGTTCCTAAGATATTCTTAGTGTTGCTCAGTGGTTACTAGGGTATTCTTGTTGGTTGCTAGGCAGCTGCTTAGTGGCTCAAGTCAAAACAGCAACCCCTCCAAAGTCTCTGTGATATTTATTAATCCGCTAAAGGGTTGTGTTAATGGTGACTTTATAAGTTGGTAGCAAACATTGTATTTCAATAGGTTCTCTTTCTGACTAGCTGTTCATTCTGCTGTGGCGATCCTTGATAAAGCACAGAATAAGCCAAAGAAAAGTGAGTGATTGAGGTAGTAGTTTCGCTTTTTTAGTGCAAAACATTACATTCCTCTGAGAAACGTAACAAAACTTTGTTTCTACACTGCAAAACACAAAAAGTTAAGGTAACTCAAACCATTTAAGGACACCAATTACAACCAACCATTTAAGTTCAAAAACTAATCCTAATGAGTACTATGAACTTAATCCTTTTGAGTAAACGAAGCAATTTGAGTACTGTAAAACCCAATAAATTAAGGCAACTCAAACCGTTTAAGGAAACAGATTGCTACAAACCATTTGAGTTAAAAAAAAAACTAATCTATAGGAGTATTGTGAACTTACTCAATTTAAGTTAAAGTAATGAGGTATTTAATTAACTCATTACCTTCAACACTGAGTTCAAAACTACACTCATTTCATTTGATAAAGTCGACTGTTGGTTTTTACAGTGTATGAGATGGGAGAAAACAATTATTGAATGCAAAGTTCTTCTGGGGACTGTGGTTGTTGTTTTGAGTGAATGCAATACATTTGTGAGGGAACTCAAACTTTCTCAAGAGAAAATCTAATATTTCTACTAGAAAACGCACATTTTCTCAGGTAAATTCAATACTTTTACAGGAGATTGCAAAGTTTATTGAAGAATGGAGAAACAAAAATATTTATACTACAGAATGTAAACTTTCTTGGGATGAAAAAGTTTTACTTTTACAAAAGAACGCACACTTTCTTAGGAAAAAATATTGTAATTTTCCCAAAAGACACAAACTTTTTGGTAACTAAAAACATTGTAAATTTTTAAAGAACATTTTTGGTCAAAATGTAAAGCTTTTGAGAGAGGGTGCTAAGTTTCTTGGGTGAACGCAATACTTCGGTCAGAGAAAATAAAACTTTCTTAATGAAATGCAATAATTTGCGAGGGAATGCAAACTTTCTCAGGGTGAGAGAAACTTTTGTGTGAGAGTGTAAAAAGATTTTGAGGGGGGAACGCAACACTTTTCAAATGTTAACATTTTTGGACTAGGGGAAGTGGAATACTTTTACTAGAGAACAAACTTTCTTGGCAAAGTGCAAAACTTTAGTAAGGTCAGACTTTTATGAGAGAAACAATATTCTAGCGCGAGTATGCAAACTTTCTTTTACAGAAAAACCCACTGCTTTTGTGAGGGAAAACATTACATTTATGAAGGAAAAGAAATACTTTGGGTACAAATGTAAAGTTTCTCAGAGAGTGCAAAAGTTTTCTGAGACCTCCAATTTCATATTTTCTCCAATCTCATTTATTTTCACCCCCATATCCCCTAAGGGGCCTCTGCAGATATTCTTGTATCTAGCTGTGGCACATCTGCCTCCTTTGATGTAAGTTGATAGGATTTTTCTGCCTGTTCAGTCACTTCAGAAACGTTACTGCACTCCTCACCTCAACAAGACATGTAGTCTCCTGCATGTCCATAACATTGAAACATTACATGCCAATGCTTAATATGAGTTAAGATAGTCAAACCCGCATAACAGTATATAGATCACTAAGATATTAATATTTCATTAAAATACTTATGTTAGAAATAAGGGACTTTTCCCCCCTCTTCTTTCTTCCCAGTGTATAACCTTCTCATTTTAATCAGACTAAACAATGTCTGTGGTTCTGATTGTGAACACCTATATGAGCGTCTATATGCGTATTTATTGTCTATACATGTAGACACTGTATTTAAGTGTATATCGTCTTTAAAGTATGTCAATGTATTTTGCATGGTGGCTCAGTGGTTAGCACTGTCGCCCCACATCAATAAGGTTGCTGGTTCGAGCCCCGGCTGAGCCAGGACTTTGTACGTTTTCCCTGTCTCCGAGTGTGTCTGTGAATGAGAAAGTGTATGGGCATTTGCGACTGGAAGGGCATCTGCCATGTAAAACATATGCTAAAGTAGTTGGCGGTTCATTCCACCGTGGCAACCCCTGTTAAATCAGGAACTAAGCTGAAGGTGTTTAAAAAAGTATGTCTTAAATGTGAGTCACTGTATTTTGCACCGTCTGGAGCCTGAACCTAAGCTTTTCATTCATCACAGCACACACACTGCTGGTGATGTGACAATAAAAAGGATTTGATTAGATTTTTTACAAGCATCAAGAGTCAAAGAATTATTATACTGACGAAAGCTTTTTTCTCCTGCTGTTTATTTAATAAATTACTGAGTGCGGTCTATCTTCGTTACTCATCATTTAAAAAAATAAGGGATGCACTGACAGGACTTTTTTGGCCAATACCAATAATGATGTCAACAATAACAACAAAAAACATCAGCCGATACCAATATTGATCAGTTGCATACAGTAATATACAGTACTAGCTATTTTTTTATCATCTTTCCAACATGAGGCACATGTTAATATTTATAAAATACAATGTGACAATCTTCAAATGTGATTTTTGCTATTCAGTAGTTTAACAACAGTAACATTTCAGTTTGGTTTTTCCAGGTTTCTCTACCTAAAATTTAAGACTTTTTTAAAGACCAATATGAATGGAATTTCAGACTTATACAGACCTAAAGACTTAGGGTTTTTACTGGCCCCTTCAAGAAAAATTCCAATTACTTATTCCTTAGACACATATTTTAAATATTGTGTCAAAACAAGCAAACTCTAGTTATATACGTACACATTTTATTCAACATAACTTTTCTGTTGGACAACCTTTAAAATCTGTAATGAACTAAATGTATGCACATCTGTCCTCACCATATATGGTCAGTAAATGCACGGAAAGCTTTTAAACAAATGTTATTGTAAGCAAGATAATTTAACCATGTAGGTAAATAGAGTTATAAATAGAGTTTGTTTTATTGTTGGTTGGTGATTGGATGGATGTTGGCCCAATTAGGTAGCTTTACATGGACATAGAAAAATTATGACCAATTTAATATGATTTAAGACCTAAAACACAATATTTCAGTATATTTTAAACTTTAGTCTAAGTACATTTTTATAGTATATTTAGTATATTTTAATTTTTATTATATTTAAATTTTGAAATTAAAGTTTATTACCTGACGGACACCCTGCTTTTATTTGACATATTTAATAAGCCTAACACTTAAAGCCAGTATTGTTGCTATATTATAAATCTCTTCAATTATAAACCTTGCTGCCCTAGAAAGATATCGGCTCATTAAATTGCAATCTGTTTTCTTTTTTTGTTATTGTCAGAGAGGTATTAACCCAAACTAAATGATAGTTTTCTACCTGGAGCACATAATATTCAATTCATAATGATCATAATAAACCACCATGTCTGTATTTTTCATATTATTCCCAAAGTGGAGATAGTTTTAAATCAGTCCAATATCAGCCAAAAAATGACAGCAGCAAATACAGAGCGGAAAATAAGTATTGAATATGTCACCATTTTTCTCAGAAAACATATTTCCAAAGGTGCTGTTGACTTCAAATTTTCCCCAGATGTTGATAACAACCAAATAAATCCATATGTACAACGAAAACAAATCTAATTAGATTACATATTAAGATATGCATAATAAAATGAAATGACATAAGGAAAAAGTATTGATCACATGAAGAAAGGGAGGTGTAGAAAGTCATGAAAAGCCCAGACAGCAGCTGAAATCTCTCAGTAGTTATTCAGCAACCCTCTGCCCTTAGTCATTGTAAATTAATATCAGCTGCCTCAATCCAACATCTACATTATCAGGATGATGAAGATGAAACCAGGGTGGACATTTCAGCAAGACAATGAAAACACTGCTGAGGAAACTCTCAAATGCTTTCAGAGAAAGAAAATCAAGCTGTAGAATGGCCCAGCCAATCACCTGACTTGAATCCAATAGAGCATACTAAATTAAAGATCAGATTTATTAAACGAGACTTACAGAACAATCAAGATTTTTACACTCTGTTGGAGTCTGTGAAAAACTCACACCTGAGCAATGCATGTCACTTTATTTTCCATATGAGAGGCGTCTTTAAGCTACCATCACCAAAAAAGCCTTTTATATAAAGTATTAAAAACAATTTAGTAGTTCAGCACTTTCTCCTTATGTCATTTTATTGTCATTACACCACTAATGTTTCAGATTTCTTTGTTTTGTTTTTATTTTTATGTTTGTATTGTTTGGGTTTTTACCAAAATCTGGTCCAGTTCCATGTCAACAGCTCCTTTAGAAATATTATACCAAGGAAAAAACATGATGTGTTCAATACTTATTTTCCCAACTGTACATCAGTGCATCCCTATTAGAAATATTACAGTCTAATATCAATAATGCAATGTATCCCACACATTCTTCCACATCAACAGGTTACGCGTGACCACAGCCATGAGACGAAGCAGTGATTTTTCTAAATATACCTTTACTTTAAAGCCTGTGCCACATTCACTATCAAAGAGCAGATTGTCTCTCCTTGACCTGGCAGAGCTGTGATGTAGGGCTTTGAAGTGTCAGCCTGGAGCAGGTGCAGGGCACATTCACTATCGGCCTGTGACTTTAGCATGCCACTGCTGGTATTTAGACGCTCCGTGAGGCCGCTACAGTAAGAAACGTCTCAGGAGCTTGCTAAACTGACCGATGAGCTTAGCTGTTTTGCAAAAGATTTTCTTAGCGTTTGTGGCTTGTTTAACTTAAGATTCACTTGATTATATACAGTTGAAAAAATAATTTGCTTAATTTATGATTTTTTTTTTATTCAAATAGTTCTCAAGTGCACCTTTTTCAAAATTTTTAAACATACAAGTTTTAATATCTCATTTCTAATAACTCATTTATTTGTATTTGCCATGATGACAGAACATTATATTTTACTCGTATTTTTGCAAGATACTAGTATTCAGCTTAAAGTGTGACTTAAAGGCTTAACTGGGTTAATTAGTTTAACTAAACAAGTTTGATTAATTAGGAGAACAGTCTTTAGAGAACAGTGTTTTTTTCTGTAGCCAGTCAAAAAAAAGATCTCTTAAAAGGACTAATATTAATTAAGTTTAAAATTTATGATAATTTATTTCAGCAATACTAAAAGAAATTAGACTTTACGCAGATTTAAAATATAATAGAAAATGTAAATATATATATACACTCACTGGCCACTATTTTAGGTACACCTTACTAGTACTGGATTGGACCCCCTTTTATCTTCAGAACTTCTTTAATCCTTCTTGGCATAGATTCAACTAGGTACTGGAAATATTCCTCAGAGATTTTGGTCCATATTGACATGATAGCATCACGCAGTTGCTGAAGATTTGTCGGCTGCACATCCATGATGTGAATCTCCGTTCCACCACATCCCAAAGGTGCTCTATTGGATTAAGATCTGGTGACTGTGGAGGCCATTTGAGTACAGTGCACTCATCGCCATGTTCAAGAAACCAGTCTGAGATGATTCACGCTTTATTACATGGCACGTTATCTTGCTGGAAGTAGCCATCAGAAGATGGGTACACTGTGGTCATAAAAGCATGGACATGGTCAGCAACAATACTCAGGTAGGCTGTGGCCTTGACACAATGCTTAACTGGTACTGATGGGCCCAAAGTGTGCCAAGAAAATATCCCCCACACCATTACACCACCACCACCAGCCTGAACTGTTGATATAAGGCAGGATGGATCCATAATTTCATGTTGATGCCAAATTCTGACCCTACCATCCGAATGTCGCAGCAGAAATTGAGACTCATCATTCCAGGCAATGTTTTTTCTATTCTATTGTCCAATTTTGCTGAGCCTGTGTGAATTGTAGCCTCAGTTTCCTGTTCTTAGCTGACAGAAGTGGCACCTGGTGTGATGTTCTGCTGCTATAGCCCATCCGCCTCAAGGTTGGACGTGTTGTATGTTCAGAGATGCTCTTCTGCATACCTTGGTTGTAACGAGTGGTTATTTGAGTTACTGTTGCCTTTCTATCAGCTCAACTCAGTCTGGCTATTCTTCTCTGACCTCTGGCATCAACAATGCATTTGCAGAACTGTCGCTCAATGGATATTTTCTCTCTTTTGGATCATTCTCTGTAAACCCTACATATGGTTATCCATGAAAATCCCAGTACATCAGAGGTTTCTGAAATACTCAGAGCAGCCCGTCTGGCACCAACGTTCAAAGTGCCACGTTCAAAGTCACTTAAATCACCTTTCTTCCCCATTCTGATGCTCAGTTTGAACTTCAGCAGATCATCTTGATCATGCCTAAATGCATCGAGTTGCTGCCATGCGATCTGATTAGAAATTTGTGTTAAAGAGCAGTTGGACAAGTGTACCTAATAATTAGTATTTTAAATCTGTTTAAAAAGAATAAATTTCACTGGAGGGCTAATAATATACTCTTCAACTCTAATATTGCAAACATCCTGAACAGTTTGTGTTTATTTTGCATTAAAACTAGCTTGGCAATTTGATCATGATGTAAACCGCAGGTTTATTGCTAACAGCACTATTTCACGGGGGTTTGATTCTGCATAGTCTTGTGCTTTTCTGTTTCTTTCTCTCTGACACATTCACATATATACGCGAACAGTATATCTGCACAGTAATGAATGCGTTTTCTCATTGCCTGTCATGGCTGGCTCACACAGCATTGCAGCCAGATGGTCTGCGGTATAGCTGAAGTGTCTGCAGTGTGCGATTATGGGACTTACCTAAAGTAAAGCTGTTTTTGAAAGTGCTACTGGCTGTGAAATAAGGAACAAAGGAGGGAAGATGAGTTAAAAGGAAACTGTTATGGCTTAATGAGACTCAATGCATTTTTAAACATTACAGAAAGTTCAATATATAGTAAAATCCAAAATTTTAAACAGTAACAGAGTTGACAATGATGGAGCTAACAGTATTTTGTGCTTTAGCTGAAGATGTCTGCACGTAACAAATTGTGTGTGTGTGTGTGTGTGTGTGCGTGCGTGCGTGCGTGTGTGTGTGTGTGTGCTGGTTTAGGTGGTTTATGAGGAAATTTGTGTTATGAAATGGTTATGAGCTTGGTGTTACAATGTTGAAGTGGTTTATGATGACATGTCTTGTGTCCTGCGTAATTCATAACGACTAAAAACCATACTTTTAACAGGGTTCAAACCCATACTTAATGGCGTGTGTGTGTGTGTGTGTGTGTGTGTGTGTGTGTGTGTGTGTGTGTGTGTGTGTGTGTGTGTGTGTGTGTGTGTGTGTGTGTGTGTGTGTGTGTGTGTGTGTGTGTGTGTGTGTGTGTGTTGTGTGTACCTGAAGGACGTGGTAGGGCTGGGAAAGAGGAGGGATGATTCTGGGGTCCAATTCCTGAAGACATTGCTCCTGGTCTCTGTCTCTCCACACCACTTAACAATGTGTCTATAAGACAGAGAGACGAACAGATAGAAAATAAAGAAGAATGAAACATTTACATTACTATGAGAGACCAAACCATAGTCATATGCTGACTCACAATATAGTAAATAGGTTTAAGTAATCAGAAGGCAAGGAGGACAAAAGCAAAATTAATAATAATAATAATCATAATACATTTACATTTTCTCACTTAGCAATTTAATGTTATTTACAAGTGGGGATAAAAGAAGCACTTCAAATCATCATAGAGTTTTCAAATTGATTGTTAGCCTTTTTTTTCAAATTTAAGCTGATTGAACATAAAATAATTAAGTTGTCCCATAAAATGTTCAACAATTGTGTTGCTTATTTTAAATGCGTAGTTTGAACAAGCAGCAAAATTCATTTTTTGAGTGTATATAAATGTTATGACAAGTCTGTTATTTGTTTATTTATTTTTTAATTAACAAAAGAAAATCCCCTCTAAAATAAATAAATAAATAGTTAGAGTTGTCAAAGCATTTAGAATTTTCCGAGCATAAGTGTGCGTTCACACCAAAAGCAGTGAGATCGTCAAAGTAGCCAGAAGTCATTCATTTTCAATGGGAGCCGGCGGCGATAAGCAGCGCGAGAGTCGAGGAGAGTTGAAATCAAGTCAACTTTATGATAATGAGCTATAATGCGGTTTGGCGGCAAGCAATCGGAATGTAGAAGTTCAATGAAATTCTTGTGCTTTTTCTTCTGCTTTTCTAGACACTCAAAGCGCTTTACACAATGCAGGGGGAATCTCCTCATCCACCACCAGTGTGCAGCATCCACCTGGATGACGCAACGGCAGCCATATTGCGCCAGACCGCACACCACACACCAGCTGATTGGTGGAGAGGAGACAGAGTGATGAAGCCAATTATGATATGAGGATGGTTAGGAGGCCAAGATGGACAGAGGCCAGTGGGCAAATTTGGCCAGGATGCTGGGGTTAAACTCTTTTTTAACGACCACAGAGAAACGGGACCTCGGTTTAACGCCTTATCCGAAAGACGGCGTTCACTGAGCAGTATAGAGTCCTTATCAATATACTGGCACGTTAGGACCCACATAGACCACAGGTTGAGCACCCCCTGCTGGCCTCACTAACACCCGGCAGCAACCCTTTTTATTTTGTTTAATAATTTTTATTTATTTTTTAAATGTAGAAGTCCACCGCTTGAGAGGAGTCCAGAGAACACAGTCCTGTTCCGACCACACTTGTTCCCAAGGGTTTGATCATGGGGGTTTGATTATTGTGGTCGCCAGATTTCCAATTATTTACAATGTTTTCTTACAGGGTCATACATTAGAAAGTTACTGGCAAGTTGATTTCTTTTATACAGTAAAAGTCAGAATTATTAGCCCCCCTTTGAATTTTTCTTTCTTTTTAAATATTTCCCAAATGATGTTTAACAGAGCAAGGAAATTTTCACATTATGTCTGATAATATATTTTCTTCTGGAGAAAGTCTTATTTGTTTTATTTTCTCCAGAATAAAAGCAGCTTTTAATTTTTTAAAAACCATTTTAAGGTTAAAATTATTAGCCTCTCTAAGCTATATTTTTTTACGATTGTCTACAGAACAAACCATTGATATACAAATAACTAGCCTAATTACCCTAACCTGCCTAGTTAACCTAATTAACCTATTTAAGCATTTAAATGTCACTTTAAGCTGTATAGAAGTGTCTTGAAAAATATCTAGTCAATTATTATGTCCTGTCATCATGGCAAAGATAAAATAAATCTTAAAAAGTTATTAGAAATGAGTCATTAAAACTATTATGTTTAGAAATGTGTTGAAAAAAATCTTCTCTCCATTAAACAGACATTGGGGACAAAATAAACAGGGGGGCTAATAATATTATATATATATATATATATATGTTTTCTTAAAAAAGAGGGAATCTCATGCAACTATAATGACAGTACAAAACAGTGCTTCAGAATAATTCAGACATATAGACATATTGGATAAGTGAGGCAAAGCCACACACCACACCAACAGCTTGATCTTCCATAGTTAAATAAATGTGATAAAAATGCGTAACATTTTCACGCTAGAAAGCACATTTTTATGTGGGAATATAACTGATTTGCTGATGTGCTGCAACAGCCCCTTTAAATACGAGATCAATGTCGCGAACTTTGACGCTCTCGCCGCCTTCAGTGTGAACGCACAGTAAGGAGAAGAGAGAGTATGTCCTAAAGGTGGTTTGTCAAGCCCACTCACCTGCGTGAAGCACAATGATAAATGCAAGATGATAATTTGTCACATTTAAATAGCGCTTTGCAGATTTGGATGGGATCTCCTCATCCACCACTAGTGTCCAGCATCCACCCAACGATTGCACACCATACACTGATTTGCACATTGCAATATTGGTACTGAAAAAATATATTGGGAGTCCCTATCACTATACTGGGGCACTAGGACCCACATAGATGCAGGCCTCTCTAACTCCGCTTCCAGCAGCAACCTAGTTTTCCCAAGCCCATTCTGAAAATTTACCTCTATATACATTTCTGGAAAGCGTCAAATACGTCCCAGGAGCTACGTTTTTTTTGCAGTTTTTGTTATCGCGAATCCAGTAGAGGCCGCTGTGTACGCTTTTTGAGATCTCAAATTTCTCACGCGAGTGCCATTCGTGCCTGCTGTTCTCTCGTAAATCCGCCACTGTCGACTGAACGTTTGACTGACTGAATGACTAAATGACTGACTAACTGACCGATCGACTGACCCACCCTCCCCCTTCCCTAAACCCAACCAATAGTATTTTAAAAAGCACCGATTTACCTGCCCACCCACTTCCCTAAACCCAACCGAAAGTGTTTTCAAAAGCAATCCAGAAAAAGAAAATTTGATGACTGTACCTTTAATAGGATGGTCTCTGAAGCTCTGTGAGCGAGTTGGTCTGGCAGTGAACACCTCAGTACGGCTATCAGCCGGAGAGACAGCAGGAGCTCTGTCCCATATTGACAACTGGGACTGGGACTGGGACTAAGGGAATACACACACCCACACACACATATATTAGAAATCAGATCAGCACCCTCCATGTGACACATTTCGAGGCTAGTTTTCAGATCAGAGATGAAAGCGTTTCACTCGTGCAGAACTGTGATCTTAATGTAGTTTATCAAAAGTAAACCACAGCTTTACTGATATTAACCCTGTTTGCACATGCAGTTGTCCTTCTGAAATACTCCATTTTCATTTATCACAATAATAATAATAAATTAGTAAATAATAATAATATTTTGTAAATTAAAGAGAAACTACAGGTTTAACACTTCATAATTGGCTGCTACAGTGATTTGATGTTATAATAGCAGTACTGTAAGTAGTACTAACAATAATACAGTCATTAACATTGAAAATGTAGTTTTAAAGCATCTTTGCTGACATTAAGCCTTTTTACATTCTGTTTTACATCATTTGATCAAATTTCTTTTTTATGATATTAATAATGATAATTATAATATGCCCATTAACTAGAAAATATCCTTTAAAAAAATCTTCGCTTACACTAAACCTATTAGTATACTATACTTCTATCTTGAAATGCAGTTTCCAATAATAATAACAACAGCAATATTGTACTTTACTAGTAAAATCATTTGATGTAATCTCCTTTTATAATAATAAGATCTTTAAATTGAAAAGCTCTTTTAACTGAAAATAAATCAAAGATTTAATTTAACCATTACTGCCAACATTTTGTTAATCAGACAGCCAGTGGTATTAACAACAATAATAAAATAAATAAATAATTAAAAAAATGATGATGATGATGATAATAATAATTTGTATTATTATTAATATTTTATTGCTATTATTATGTTGATGAGTGGCTGAATTCAAATGATTAACTTTATTGTACTGCCAAAGTTTAGTTCTGCCTATCACAACAACAATAATGATATAATAATAATAAATATTATTATTAATTATTCACCAGCGATCTAGCCTGTGCCACTGATAAGAACTACAAATCCCATCATGCACCACACATACACACCAGTTCCAGTTCTCTCCCTAATTGCACTCACACAATCATGGACTAATCAGGTGGACCATATAAACAGCACACATACACACATACTTTGCGGAGTCTTGTTCACTGTTATCCTGTAGCAGTACAAAGCGTTTCCTTGTCCAGGAGATCCCAAACTTATCAGCTCGCGACCCCCAAAATAACAATTCCAATTACTTGCGACCCCCACTATCCTCGGAAGTGGTTAGAAACATATAAATATTGCACATGACCATGCACACACACCAAAAAGCCTATATAAACACTGGCATACTGACAACACAAAGTGCAACAGTCTAACAACAAGATACTTTTTTATAGTCATTTATTCATTTAATTTAATATTAACCTCTCCAAATGAAACTAGTGGGCACAATGTTTAGAGCTAAAGTTTATTCTTGGTTTAATTTTGAAGACCGCCACTTAAAGATCATCCTCCATGTTTATTCATGGTCTTCATTTTTTTTATGTAGCCTATGTGAGTGCCGTAAAGTTGTCAAAGTTTAACATTGTGCCGTAAAATCAATCTGCTGCTACTGACGCTACTGCTGTGTTAACATAACATAATTGCGGAAGAGGTCGCAATCCAATGGAAAACAAAATTAATCAAAAGGCTGATGGGTTCTTATTTCCACATTGTTTTTTATATTACTATTAAATACTATTTTTAATCTTCTGAAGGTTATGGATAAAATATGGTAATTCTAATAGTTTAATAAAATTTCTTTGATTTTTGGAAATCACCAAGCGATGACCAGCCCTACCCCAGACCCCCCCACCCCCAATTTTCCACGCCCCCCACTTTCCTAGTCCAGTCTTGCCATGCTTCCTGACTCTTGTTTTGTTCGTTGTTTATCCTGTTTGCCGCCTGCACCAACCTCTGCCTGTGACCCGGCTACGCTTTTGGAGTACCCTCATGCTATTTTAATGGTTATTGTACTTGTATTATTATGTGACAGGCAGAACTAAACTTTGGCTGTACAGTAAAGTTAATAATATGAATAAGACATGAATAAACGCTCAAAAAGGCATTATTGATTTCCTTTTCCCTCACTCATTTTTCATTTGACTTTAAATATATATGAAATCCCTGGACCTCCCTGTTTCTTCCTCACCAGTGTGCGAGTGGGCCGGTTGGTGGGGTTCAGTGGATGTCCAGGCGGAGGCTGATTCTGAGCAGGCCCGTGTGGAGCTGGAATAGCCTGAACCCCTGGACCCCACGGTGTGTCTGTATCCCTGCGCATCTTGCTTTTAGAGAAATGCCTGGGGAGAAAAAACAGACCCCTCTTAAGTCCTGCATTCTTTGGCTTTCATCGACAGATAATCCAGTGAGAACAGCAGCATGGTTCAGCGCATGCATTAATAATTCATTCTGATCCGCTCTGAAACACCCTTTATGACCACACTACTTCTCGCTCACCATTTCTTTCTCTCATATTTGTCCTGCAAGAACTCCTTCAGCTTCTGCGTGTCACGTGTATCAAAACAGCCGTCAGCTTTGGGGTCAAATGTGCAGAGCCAGGTCCTCCTTCCAACCTAACAACCCCATAGCCCAAGAATAAACACAGTTAAGCTACTTTTAAAGCCTCGTTAACAAAGTTTACACAGAGTGCTTCCTCAAACATGTTTGGGTGACCCTACAGAAGTGCTGGAAAGAGTATTGAGAAAACATACTTAAGGACCATTACATGCCAAAAAATGAAGTGCAAGTAGTACTATAAAAGTATCTGTTCCTTTTACTACTTAAAGTAAAAGGTAGTCTTTTTAAAAGAACTCAAGAATAGAAAGTAGTGAGTGATACGCTTTAAAATTATTCCACCTTATACCCTGCAAAAAATGCAGCTTACATTAGTGCCATTTTCTTTTAAGGGTGTTTCTAAATGCAAGTTAAGTTATTTGCAGTTCATGGACTAAAAATAAAAAATGTGCGATTAATTTAATGTGAGAACACATTACTTCAATATATGCACCTATAATAAGATAATATACAGAGTTAAGTCCCAGAGTTGTCCCGTACATAAGCTTATTTGCCCTATTTTGACTGCTATGCCATCATAAATAGTAAAAATAACCCATTGAAAAAGGCTTTAAGACCAAGTGGAATCCTGGTGTGACTTCAGCAAATTAGTTTTGCCCAAAGCAAGCAATTATTTTTCAATCGTCCAACATCTAGCTGTGCAAGAAAACATCTGACATAAGGGAAGTCATCTTTCGCTAATGTATAGTGTTTAATAACATTTGACGAGTAACTTTTATTGTAAATCCTGGACCTTATTCTTGAAACAAAAAAGGAGCAATAAATAGGTGTAAAGCACCAGAAGCGGGCCATATTAAAATCTATTTGAATACTATTTTGGCTATTGTTGTTATCCATGAATTTGAACTTTTTTACAAGAGAGGCTAGAAAATTTGTGAAGCACTAAATTATTATTATGTTTTAATTTTTTATTATTAAAGTGGCCAAATTCTGACTGAGGACAGTTGAATGTACTGCAGAGTTTGTTATTTGCCTAATAAATGACAATAGGCTACAAATTTAAATTTAAAACTCTTTTTCTAATGATATATGATGTAATAAATTTGTATTTTAAAAATAAATATGTCATATTTCTTTATTTTAAATATTTAGGAAACATACCAACATGACCATCCAACTAGCTAATCCAGCTAAAAATAGTATTTAAAAAGTCTCAACCTAAATTCAGTATTTAAATTTCATAATTAAATAGAAAATGTGGCGAAAAAAAAAAGCAAGAAGGTCCACTTTTTGAGAAAAAAGAACCACCCCTTTCACCAGGCCTGTAATAATAAAGTGCGAATCTGTGTAACCTAATGCGCAAAAATGTAGCTGTGACAATATATTAAAAACGTATTATGCAATTTTAACTAACAAGCAACAAGTGTCCAGCACTTGGCACCACAAATCAAGTTTGTGCAGCATTGAAAATGCAATTTGTTCATTTATTTAAAAACGTAATATTCTGCAGTATATTTAGATATTGTTTAAGGCTTCTCTGCTATTTTGCAATTTCAGTCATCATACAGTAGGCATCCTTCATCTTCTCATCAGTGACGTGCAGTCTAAAAAGTCTCTCAGTCGTAATGTGTAACATTTTGCCATCCTTAGACACTTTTTTGCTTCTATAATTTTTAACTACTTAGTAATGCACAACTCCTTAATAATAACACTCAGTTACAGTAATTTGTGTAAACAGCAAAAATCAGTCCAAGGCACTCAAAAATGTGGAAAAATTTGAGAAAAAGTAAAACACAAACACATTTTTTTTAATATATTTTCCACATTTTTGAGTGCCTTGGGTTGATTTTTGCTGTTTTTACGGATGAATCCATTACCCAAAGAGCACCGACACATTATTTATGCTACCCCTGTGCACTTTTTGTTTGATTTTGGATTTTTACAGTAATTTGCGTATTTGTAATTCGCTATTTTACACCACTGCCTTACACTATGGCCCATATTTCCTGAAAGAGCCCTGTAAGTTAGCTCTATGTTTACTTTTAAGACTTAAAAAAAATGTTCTGATCACTTTAGCTAAAAATGCATTACAGTACATGCATGACAGTCTTCTGTAGTGTGAAAATAACCTAATCAGGGAAGTCAATAATGTCGTACACTGAGCAAAAAAATGCTGGGGTCCACACAATTCCTTCATAATGCTACACAAATTAAGTTAACTTAATCATTACAAATTTAAGTGAATTGAACATAAAACAAGAGTAGTAAATATTTAAAAAACGAAATTATCATCCAATCCCATTTCTATATCAACTTTCAGTAGGTAAATGTGAGACCTGCATTATCAAATGTCAGTAAAAAAAGTGATGATAAAATCTACGAAGGAGACAAACATTATTTACAATAGTTATAGCATGATAAACACATGAATGAGTGTGTTGAAAGAAACCATACAACATCGCCGACTCCAAGATGAACATCCCATGCTACTCTATGAAATCTGGTCACTCTGTGTATGCTCGGAACATTCATGTAAAATGTAGATCATTCAGAAAGCATTCTGTGGTTGTGTTTGTAATTGACTTAAAAGCTTTATTATCACTGAACATTAATAATGTAAAAACATGTCAAACAATACTGTTTGCTGCATTACAAGGAAATGATGTGCTCTACTACGGTGTGTCTGAGTTAATCCAACAAATTAGTCTCTGACCCGAATACTCAGTCACATAAAAATTGACACATTTTTAGCATCAAATAAGCTTAGAAGTGATTCAGGAGGCTCAGTTATGCATTGAGATATGTGTATGGATTAGAATTGATTTAGCTCTGTTGGAACCATGTTCTTACCCTCAACTTGTTCCAAACTTGTTTCTTTTTTCTGCTGAACACAAAATCCGATATTCTGAATAATGTTAGTAACCTAAAGGCCAATAGACCCCTTAAATATTACTATAGAAATCAATGGGGGGACCAACAAGTTTGGTTACCTATCTTTATTTGTGTTCATCAGAAAAAAGAAACTCCACATTTTTTGTGAACTATCTCTTATTCCTTTATCCCACTCCTGTTATCGCTAGCATTGATATTTGCTCTGTCTGTCTGTTCCTGCTCATGCTCAACATACTTTACTGACAGAGGAGAGGAGGAATGAGTCAGAAGAATTTTTGCCAGTGTTATACAAGCACCGGCGCCCACCCTCAGAGCATTGGCTTCAGCTGCCGTGAGCATTTGTGGGTGTGAATGAGAGCAAGTGTGTGTGTGTGTTGATTGTGGAGTGAAAGAGCAGTGTCTGTACTTGAACCCCTTTCAGATTCGCTCACCAGAAAGGCAAGTTCAGTCACAGGCTCATGGGAAAACCACAGTATATAATGAGCTTTATTTATCTATATGTTCATGTTTAAATGTTTATATCTTTATATGTTGATCTATTTTAGTTTACGTTGATTAATCGTGACTGTTTGGGGTATATTGTGTTTTAAATAATAAACTGGAGAACATGTACAGATGTTAATACTTACCTTTTAATTAGTGCATGTTGGTTTATGTTAAAGGGGCGGGGCTTTACCTTTAAAAGGCAGCCCCAAACGCCAATTCGGGGTCAGTTAACCTGGCGAGCGAGCGAGCTGCCGTGAGTGATCTGTGACTTGTCTATTATTAGTGTGGTTGCACAGATATCGTTTGTTTGCTGTTTATTTGTTCTTTTATTTTTGGTTGTTTTGTTACTTTGCTGGGTTTTGGGTTATTGTGTTTTTTCATTCCCGTACACTGCAAATAAACCATCACTTTGCACGTTACAGCGAGTATTGCCATCTTTTTTATTTTTGAGGTTTCTCGTTTTACTATACTCTGAGAACCCACTACGAGCCTTCCTGGTTCGTAAACCTTACACACAGTATATAATGAGCTTAAAACTCTATATATGAGGCTGTGCCCACACACAATATATGGCAGATAGATTTAATATGAAAGATGTCAAGTGATATAAGACTTGCATGACTAAGTTATACACATGGTGGAAGCCATAATATAAACTGATTCTAATCTTTCATTTCCAAAGATGGATTAAATAGTTTTACAAATGCACTTTGACACACATCCATATAAGAAATACTGACAAAAATAACTTGCGAAGGTGTATCCATTACACAAGTGGTATTTTCTATTAATAGAATTCATGTTGTGTTACACATGAGATTGTTGATGGGGAAAATGTTTTTTTTTTTTTTTACACATTTAAGAAAGCCTCTCTTCAATTGTAGGACATGTGAAACTAATGCTTAGAATGTTCAGCTAATTTCAAAGGTGCTACTGTAATGTCAAAGGTTCTTGCAACGTCATGCACAGATAAGGAATTCAAACTACAGACAGTCCTATATCTGAAGTCTCAGATACACTCAATGATCAAACTAACAAAACAGTGCCAGTTTAATCAGCTCGTCTGTCGACATCATGTTTGTGAATTGCAGAGCTTGCGCAAACAGATATGATCAGATGCGCAAAACACTACATCCTTTTCAATTATCTATAATTATAAGCAATATTGCAATTTGTTGTTGTTGGGGGTTTTTTTGAGAGGGGGGTTGCTTTCTTTGGGAAGTTGAACTTTGCAGAACACCATTAAAATTCACCAACTTATACAAAAAATGTTTTGTAAAATGCAATGAAATGAAGAATCTGTATTGTTTTACTTTTATTTAATTAACGAAACTACAAAAAAAAAAAATTCCAATGTTTTCACTGACAAACTTCAATGTATTTTGTACATTTTTATTTTGATGGCTGCAACACATGGCTGAATGTTGGGACAAAGGCAGAATAAAAGAGAAAAGATCATAGCATATCCAAATTAAACAGGTTTGAAAGTCCACAATAAGCAGGTGAACTGATCATACATCATCTCAGTGTTTCGAGGTAAAGCTGGATCATGGCTCATCTTTCAACCCAGACTTATTCTGAAAACGTAGCCCTATACACATTTCTGGAGAGTGCCAAATACATCCCAGGAGCTACGTTTTGGCCACTGTGTATGCTTTTTAAGATCTCAAATTTCTCTCGTGAGTGCCATTCGTGCCTCTTCTTTTTGCTTTTCAGCTTTTCAGACTTTACCACATTCTCACCCTGTTATTTACTTGTCTGTTTGTATTTTTGGCGCTTTCTGGAACTGTTTTTCTCCAGACACAAACCTCATTGTCTCAGTCAACTCAATAACTGGTAACAGTGAGAAAACTGTCCATACAGAAGAGGTCAGCTCCTATCACGAAAAGAAACGGTGTCATACCGCCCCATAGCATTCGTTTTAAAGGGAATAAATATAGGAATAAATATAGGGCAGGGCGTAATTTGTGCTGGAACAAGCCGGATCCGGACCCGGCACCTCTGAAATCTGATCCGGCACCTCATTTTACCGATCCCCCTCCTCACACGCACACCCCTCCGCCCCGTTCTTCACTTTCTTCCACGACTCTCCAACCCTCTTCACTTTTTTCCGCGCCCCCACGCTCTTCAGTTTCGTCCACGACACAATCCTGCCCCCCATGGTTCGGAAATCTGTCCCTTAAAAACAGGAATAGACTGAGCCAGGATATTAGGTGGTCTAGCAGGTTGATTGGTGAATCACAGCTGAGTATTCAATCATAGTAGGCAGCTTTTACGGATTGCCCAGAACATTAGTAGCTGTAGATCTCATCCTCTGTCTGAGAAGTTTATCCTACTTCCTTCGGGTTAAAGGCTTCAGATGTTTTTTAGTAGGACCCATCCTTTTGTCCCATCATCTATTGTCGCTTTGAGTAAATTGTAATATTTTATAAGGTACTTTTGTATGTGTATATGTGGTTATGTATATGTGTGATTTAATTGTTTGTATCAAATGCCAAACTTTGCTGCAAAAAGAATGTACCTACGGGCACCAATAAAGTCAACTCAACTTAAGCTTTTTAGTTACTCATGGTGAAAAAGCTGGACATCAGTCCTGTACAGTGCTGCTGCTGGTTCTCCAGGCCAGAGCTCATCTCAGATTGTCAAAAAGACAGTGGAGATGTGTGCTGGGCTCAGGAGTCCACATTTCAGTTTGTTTCTTTCTCAAAGTCCAAAGGGAGCATCCAGACTTTCATGAGGGACAGATGCAGAAAAAAATTGTAACAGTATTAAACATACCTCTGTCTCTCCCAACATTTCTACAGTGTGTTTCAGCCATCAAAATCAAAATCTGTTCATACATACGGAACACCATTTATTTGCTCACTGAAAACAGTGGAATCATCTTCTTTGTACTTTTAAATAAAAGTTAAAGAGAATCAGTAAATCACACATTTTTTTGATTTTATTGCATCTTACAAAACATCCCAACTTTTTTGGAATTGGGGATGTACCATAGCAAAAGCTCGTTTTTCTTTTAAATGGAAAAGTGCGTATTTATGAATGTGTAGGTGAAGGGCATACAGTTCTGGAACATTCTTTTACTTTAAGGTCAGAGTATGGAAACATTTCACAGACACATGTGGTGATGCGTTTCCACATATACTAACATGTCGAATATAGCAATGTTTTTATAGTTTTAGTTTTATTTTAAGTTAAATTATAACACTGTACTGCATGTTTTCTTACCTTGTCATTACACTACAGAAACTTTACATCTTTCCCCCTTCTAAATAATCAAATCTAACAGTAAATGAAATTCTATTTTAGATTTTTTATTTTGCTGTTGGGGAAATTGGGATTTGAAGAATTATATTTTCGGTACTTTCTGTTCACCATTATAGAGTGCATCTGTGCCACTTTTTCACTAGCTCTGGTTTCAGAAGTATTTTCCCCTTTGGGATTTTCTAAAAAAAATGTTTGTCATAAGAGATGAAACAAACTAACCAACTACAAAATTTTGTAGTGAAGATAAAAAGTATGTGAAAGTATATAAAGATTAGATGTTCCTCCATGTGGAAAAAATGTATCAGTGCGGCACCATATCAGTATTTTCTATTCTGACATTTGTTCTGGAAAAACAGCCAAAAAAGAAGAGCCAGACAGTAGCTCACAATGCAACTATTTAACATCAAGCACTGTGCATCTTAAGTAATCACCCCCCCCCCCCCCCCCCCCCCCCCCCAAAAAAAAAAAAAAAACATAGAGCAAAATGAATGAGTTTTTTAAGTAGTGAAGTTTTGCAAACTAATTTCAAAAGGAGCATGTGATAGGATTGATCGCAGCTGGTTTCTCATCTGTAATCAGCAATAATCCAATCAGGGGTGTGTTTCCGAAAACCAGCGTTAGCCAACTAATGTCGCAAGTTCCGTTGTTGCAAACATAGTTCATTGATTTGGTGTTTCCCAAATCTATCAATCCAACGAACATTCACAAACAGCATCGCAAACTTGTACGCTTGCAACTAGACTGCTCGAGCTTTAGTTCGAAGCATAGGCTAGTTCCTGGCTGTGTTCTATTTCCAGTTATCCCCCCTATGCCCTATTCATTTAGAACCTTTCAACATTTAAACTTGCACTGTAAAAAATGCAGGGTTCCACACAATTCATTTATGTTGTCCCAACACAAATTGATTAAATTAACTTAACACTTTTAACAAATTTATGTGGATTGAACATAAAAAAATTAAGTTGTCCCAATGAAATCTCAAGAATTGTGTTGTTTTGGCTCATTTAATTTTTTTTTTTAATGAGCTAAAACAACACAAATGTTGAGATTTCATTGGGACAACTTAATTTTTTTTGAGTGTGGAATGATTTAAAAAAGCATTAAAGTCATCTCTTTTATGTGTAATTTGCTTTACGTCTACGAATGCTTGCTTTACGAATTTACGTCTCCAAAGCTTGTGAAAACTTAATATATAGCATACATTAATGGTTTTAATTTATAGGTTATTTATTAAGTATATGTACTGTATATGACATGGACCTGTTGGTTAGAACATTTTTACAGTGGTTTATATGTGTCAAATTGTAAAAGTAGACTTTTACAATAAATAAAAAAAATAAACAAGATCCTATTTAATAATAATAATAAAAAAAAAATAAAAAAAAATATTATTATCAAGTAGGATTTTTCTTTATTCACTAATAAGTAGCCTACTGTAAATGACAACTAAGAACAATTTATGTGATGTAAATATGAGATTAAAATATGTGTTGGCAAAGTGGTTTTATGCTTTAGAATAGAATATGTAATGTTCTCAATGTGCCGTTTATATACATTTCAGTTAATATGGAAAACGAGTGCATGTTTTTACCAAAACTAATGTTGGATTTTTTTTTTAATTTGTGTGCGAAACAATATAATTTTCACAAAAAATTATGGGTTTTTTCTGTAAAGAAGTAGTTACTTTGCCCCATTTAGAGCATCACTATGGACGTTTTACGTTATAACTAATGTGGTTAAAACAACAAATCTGTGACAGACATTTTTGGGAAACACTCCTCACTACATTGTTCTTTTCCCAAACGATGCATCATACTATGATAGTTCAGTCGTGAGTTATGTCATTGTTTGGGAAATGCACCCCAGATTTATCCAAGCTTACAATAAATAGACATATTTCACCCTACTGTCTTATCCCCCCTTCCACCCCAATTCCTCCTTTTCCTCCTTTTACCAGGGGGAGCTCGAGAGACCTACCTGATCTCGGACGCCCTTATATGCTTTTTGACCAAGCAGGAGCCCTGGGCTCAATTATCTCCGAGCTCAGGGTTCTCGACAAGTGTGGTGAGAAATCGAGTCCCCCCTGCAATCGAGTCTGGGTTAGGACCCCAATTGATCGTCTGCATTGAATGCCTGATCAAAAGTGCTTTTTATAGTCTATTCTCAATCTTGAGATTTTAACAAGACTTATCATATTAGTAACATTATTATCGGCATCTACAAGTTAAAGACACGCATAGTTAAAATAATTGAAACGTTTGTAAACATTTAATGATGTCTTTTTGATGTTTTTATGTATTTATATGTAACATTATATATTTACATAAGAATGTCGTAGGCTATCTAAAATAAAGCATGAAAGAGAAATTCTCCATGCCACAACACAAGCCTTTAGTTGTACAACAGTATACGAAATACATAATTTAAAATAGTTTTATGTCATTATAATGCTCTTTTACATTACATAAATCTAAATAAGATTTCACTGCATTTATATATATATATATATATATATATATATATATATATATATATATATATATATATATATATATATATATATATATATATATTTAAATCAGGCGCTACAAACTATACCAATTACAACTTCAGTGACTTAATAGGACCACCCAGGGTCCTAGGCGGACCCAATTGTCAGGGGGGACCCGGTTTCTCATGACACCGGGACAGCATGCCAAACCTGCTAATAGCATCAAGCAATACCCAAGTGTGAACTCTTGAAATAAATATTTCATAGCTTCTCTACAACATTTTAGTAAAAGACAACATTTACATTTATATTAACCCATACAAGTCTCAGGGTTTCTTTTAAAGGCTTTATCAAATTACCCATGCATGGAGAAAATAAATGTTTTTAGTTCCTGAATCATGACTGTTACATCATATAACAATTTAACTTGTTCTTCTTAGAACCTTGGAAATGAGAAGAGATTTATACTGAAGATTTGATTTCAGTCTGTGACCACCAAGTTGTCTCACTAGTGCACTAGTAAACCTGCCACTCACCTCATTGCCATGGTTTTGCAAAAACTCCACTTCCTGTTGGGAGAAGGTTGTCATGGAAATAGACTTAACTCTGTGGGGTGGGTTGAGTCCTCTCCTGAAACACAAATAAACAGCAAGCACAAACTGCGTGGTTAACACAAAACAGAGATGAGGGCTTGCATTCATTTTAACATCGACAGGACGGGATGTGACAGGGCTGTGAAAATGAGAACCTGCAAGAACCTCTTGCAGTAACAAATGACAAAACCGTAAAGGAAGCGGGCTGCGTTCGTTTGTTTTTTCTTCAGTGCACAGTGAAGAACTAGCAAGATGTGTTTGTTCGTATACAGTAAGTGCAGTTGCAGACTGAAGTGGAATCACACCATTCCTTTGCCCACATGCAGAAAACACGTTTATATTGATGGCAAACCTGAAATCATGACGAAATGATACGTAACGCAGGCGAGACCGGGGGCACGCCTGAAAACGACAAAGTAGTAATTACGGACTGTCTTCATGAATGTAAACACAACCAGAGATATGTATCTGCGCTGCATCTGCATATATCCTGAAGGTTCAGTCCAGAGTTTGGTGATTAACATTAATACAAATCTGTTCATAATCATCGCGTGCACTTGGGTATAATTACTCACAACATTCCGGAGCACGACGTGCACACGAAGCAGCCCACGGTGATGTCGATGTAAGTCACCCCGGGTTGGTTACACTCGAAGCAGTGCTTGTTCACTCCCGTCTGGGCAAGCTCGCGGACCTTGCGGGCGCAAATCTCCTGGTTGTCCCGGTGTTTTCGGTTCGACATGCTGCTGGTGCCCTGCAGTCGCACACACCCCCTGGCCCTCGAGACTGTTGTGGGGGAGCCGTTCACTCGCCCACCGTTGCACTTTAATTCCCCCGCCGTAGTCCGTCTCTCACGCCCGCATTCTGAGCACGGCTATGCGGCTGCTGCTCTACTTCTTGTATAGTGCCAAAATCAAGCGTCCGATCGACCGGCCATAAACTTGAATTGACAAGAAACGAATATTACATGCGTACGTAGCCTCCGTGGTCACGACTGGCCGATCCGCTTGGAGTTTTACAACCGCCCCGTTTATTTATTCATTGCTGCGGTTTTTCTCCTGTGGGCGCAAAAAAAAATCCGATTCTCACGAGCGCGGGATCATTATTCTTCCTCGCTCTGCCAATTTCTCTCTCTGTTCTGTTCGCACTGTACCAAGCGCAGTCTGTGCTGTTGCGCACCCGTGTTTTCTTCACTGATCCCGGGGAGATTGTGAACAGAAACCAAGACGAGGACGGAGGCAACTTAAGAGCCCACTGCCCCTGAAAGCGGGATAAGCAGAGACTAATCTGCTTAACAATATTTTGTTTATGTTGGTGGTGTGGTCATTATTTTATGCTTATTTATTATGTCCAGTGTTACCCAGCAACGTGAGATTTTTATCTTGGACGCAAGTAGATTTTTTTATCACGCCCTTCTGTATGACGTTTGAAATAAAAAATTCTGTCCTCTGTGTGTTTATTAACTCTTTACAGTTAGAGTGAGCTTCACAAATCAACGTGAGAGGTCCCTTATTATGGGCTGTGACTGAAAAATAAGATAAATGATGTAATCTCAAACACTTGAAGAATGTTAAGTGAGTGGTCCTGTTGTTGGCACATTCTTAAGTTAGATGACTATGTATCACCAGTTTACACTGATGTAATGTTGGCCTGGTTCCTGTTCTTGCAGTGAGTAAAAACACAGCATGCGTGTAATGCATTGGCGACTACCTACCAGCAGAGGTAGCAGTTTTGCCAAACATTTGATTTATTTACCAGTGAATGTTTTTAAAGCGGTAGTTCACCCAAAAATGAACATTTCATTATTATTTACTCACCCTTCACTTGTCTCAAACCTGTTTGAGTTTATTTGTTTGGTTAAAAACAAAATAATTTATACCGAAGACTTGAACCATTGACTTCCATCGTATTTCTTGTACAATCGCTGCCGGCTCGTAGGATTGAGGGGCCCTTTAGGCGAGATTAAAAAAATTGGGCCCACTGGTGTAAAAACAGTGAGAAGAAAGCAAAATTATATTAAAATATATACAATTGTAATATTTAAGTGTATGAATTTTTATTAACTTTAACATTTAACCTATAATACACATGTAAAAATATTTACTCAGATTTACACAAATAAGTTTGCAAGCCAGAAAACACTCATTTAAAAAAATAAAGTATGTAAGTATGACTAGGCCTGTCACGATATCTATTTTTGGTTGTACGATATATTGCACCAAAATATATTGCGATAAATGATATTATTGTCATTTTAAGAACATTTTATGCCACTCATTATATAATGCCAGAATGACAATATAATATCACAATGCAAGTACACTTTCAAAAAACGCACAATATTTTATTCTTAAGAATATTTCATTTAATTATAGTCATTTTACCAATTCAATAATTAGGCATTGGAATCAGAATGTGAAAACGCATATCCTAAATGAATAATAATTAGTGTTAACAAAAAAGCGCAAGGTGAAAAGTAATATATCTGCTACCAGATCTATTTTCAGTTGTCAGACATCCACATGAAAATATAGTATCGTAATTTATAGTAAACACTATAGTGTTTTTAACCATACTGACAACTCCAGTAGAGGTAGAGATGTTGCACAATCAGTTAAAATGTTGCTAGAATTGTTTTTATGTATGGGCGATATATATTGCATCACTAAAAATAATTGAATTGATGTCCATGTGTTGTGCGATAAGTCGATATATTGATTATTGTGACAGGCCTAAGTATGACATAAACAAATAAAACATGAATCAAATGCATTTTTTGTAAATGAATAACAGACAAATATATGCATAACTAGAAATGCAGGAGACATTTTAGCTTGTTTTCACACAGAGATTTACACAAACAAAACTTTGCATTAGATGTTGGACAGGGGGTAAAATTTGATTTTTAAAATAAGGGGGAACCTGTTTTCAGGGTGAATCAGTGGGATAGATAATTCATTGATTATTTAATGAAACATGTTGAATGTGGCCTTTTTTTTTCACAAATCACAAAAGTGTTTCTGTGATCATGGCATTAAAACAAGTCCTAATACTGCACTACTAAATAATGTTTTATGCATAGCAGAACATACTTTTACTTTGAGCTTTCTTTTCTTCCTTTGCTTTTTTATTCTTTCTTTTTTGGCTCCATTTCATTTCAAATTAAAATTCGATTAAGATCGATTAAAAATAGCAGCGACTCGTTATATTACTTAAGACTTTAAGACACTTTTTGGGCTTTATATCCAACGTGAGCTATTTGGAGAGATATGTGTAATCTGTGTCTGAATGCATTACGTCGTTCTAGTCCCCCCAATAGCCGATCACAGGCAGTGTTATACAAAATAGAGTGTGTTGCTGCATGTTTCTTATATTTTCTGATTTTATTCATACTGTTGTTGTGTATGTATTGTCGTTTTCAGCTATTTGTCATATGAATTATACAGAGTTATTTTTTTAATGAAATGTAAAGGTTTTTTTTTTTCATCGTCGTTGTGAATTGTATTGTGTTTAATGGGGTTTGTGCATTGTGCAATGCACGTAGATAATGATTAAAAAATTTGCGCTCGTCCTCACACTTACATTCACAGTAAATATAATAAAAATGCAGCATTTGTTGGGCCCTCCAGGAAACGCGGGGCCCTAGGCGACTGCCTATATTGCCTGTTGGATGGGCCGGCACTGCCTATAATGCATGTCAGTGAATTCAATTTAAATATTTTACAATATAGATTGTGTCAAAGCAGCTTGACAGAAGATTATAGTAAATTGAAACTGTGTCAGTCCAGTTTTCAGAGTTGAAGTTCAGTTTAGTTCAGCTCAGTGTGGTTTAATTTTCACAGCTGGAAGTCCAAACACTGAAGAGCAAATCCATCGATGCTCAGCTCCACAAGTCCCGAACCATGCAAGCCAGTGGCGATAGCATCGAGGAACAAACTTCACCAATTGACGAAAGTGAAGGAAAAAAAACTTTGAGAGAAACCAGCCCCAGTTGGGCACGACCATTTGTCCTCTGGCCAAACTTCTTGTGCACAGCTGCAGTCTGGGCACCGGAGGCTGGAGAACGGTGGACGTTCATCGTCAAGAAGCTGCAGGTGGGAGAGGTTACTGGCTGGTGTACAGGCTGGCCCTTCAGGATCAATGCGACGACTAGTCTGTCACCGGGCTCTTACAGGAATCAGTCTCATGCTCTCCACTCCTCCATGACCACCATAGCAGCTGCTTATGATACGGCTTGGTCCAGGATTATGGAAAACTCGGAAATAATAAAAGCAGACTAACATAAGCGCAGATGCCGTTCAAATTATAATGTCTTTTGGGAAGTGTTGCTGGCTCCGGTTGCCCAAAATAATGCAGACTAACAATCCTTTAGAGGATTTGGATTTCAACAGCATTTGTGTTTTAGGTGTATGCTAATGCAAACAGATGTGTCTTCAATCTAGTTTTAGGCTGACAGAATGTGTCTGCTTCCCGAACTGTGCTAGGAATGCTGTTCCAGAGTTTAGGTGCCAGATATGAGAAAGATCTACCACCTACAGTTGATTTTGATATTCTGGGAATAATTAATTGTCCAGAATGAATTGAGGGTAGTGGACGTGAGGGTCTATAATAGACCAGGACTCCCTCAAATACTGGGGAGCTAAGCCGTGAATGCTGGTTTTCAACCTGGTTTCAACAGAAGAAAAAACTTCACTTGAGTGCAAGTGAGTTGTTAGGAAATTTTCATTTTTGGAAGAACAATATCTTTAAATGTTGTGCTTATTTGTAACCTTTCCACTTTATTTAAGCTAGTTTCTGGTTTCCAGAACGCTCCCAAAATATTCTTTGTTGGTTAGCCAGGAAATCTTTCTTTATGCAAATAGATCATTTTCTCAAGGTTAGAGGAATGTTTCCACAATGTTAACAACTTCCTGTAGAATCTACAATATCTTACTGGCAGCAGTTCGCCAGTAACTTACTGTAAATCAGCAAGAATACTGCATTTACAGCACCGTTTATCTTTCAATAGGTGTATCTACCATATTGTATTTCATTACTGTAAAATATACAGTAATTTTCACAATGCAACTTTAAAATACAGTAGCATACTTCAAATTTGTCATACAGTAAAATACAGTTCATACTACAGTTAAATACTGTGTCATTTATAAAAATCGTTAACAGTGCATGATGTTCTATTTAGATCAGGGGTGACCAAACTCAGTCCTGGAGAGCCAGTGTCCTGCATATTTTAGCTCCAGCTAATCAAGCTCTTTATAGGTATACTAAGATTTCCAGGCAAGTGTGTTGAGGGAAGTTGGAGCTGAACTTAGCAGGACACTGGTCCTCCAGGACTGAGTTTGGACACCCCTGATTTAGGCTGTTATAAAAAAGGTGCAATGCTCTGGGAAGGTTATGTTTTGTTACTAAACAAGAACCTACAGTTAAGTTCTCAGGACATTCTTATGTGGTTCCTAAAGAAAAAACAAATTGAAATATAAGGGGTATTTTCTGTGTGTTTTGAGTTATTTGTGAATGTATGAGACATCTGATGTGCTTTGGGGAATAATATTATAAGGGAATAATAAAGTGTTTGAGTAAAAGGTGTCTTTGAAATTGAGACTATTGAAAATATGATCAGAATTTCAGTTCCTAGTATCAAGCAGCACAACATGCTGTTTGTGTATGGCAAAGAATGACTGGAAGTGGATGACATGGGAACCAACAATTTCAATTTACAAAAGAGACACGCCCAGAGGTGTCAAAACTCACCTGAATCAGATAATAGTGTTTCAATATACTTGCAGGCTTTGCCCTTGACTGGCCTACATGACAGATTTCCTCTATTTGGCCCAATTGGGTTTAAAATCCCTGGGTTTAAAAACCTGTGTAGATTGTTAGAAAACCCAGAAACACTGATGTGTGGTAAAATGTTGTTCAGTCATTTATGTATAACACAAATTAGACTAAATCTGATCCTTCTAATCAAGTGTTATAGACACTGCAACACCATTCTTTCACATCTTGTGATTTAAGGTCCTGAACTGAAATACTGCTTAGTGTGTGTTAAGGGACCTGTGCCAGCCTTGCTGATTTAGCCTTCAAATTTAGGCTATTAACAGAAATTTTGGTCATGTCTTTCTGTTGAGTACACGCCCTTTCAAGTGGTCAAAACCACAAGTGTGTGTATTGGGAAAGGCTGGCAGTTAGACAACTAGAAGCTTTCTTAATTTCAAGATAAAAAGAATCTCAGTAAATATAAATTGACAATAATTTACATCATATGCTCTTGGCCATGCAAAGAGTTTCAGATCAGATAGCCACTCTCCCGTAATCTGAGGAAAAGGTGCAGTTTGGATTTGAACCTAGCACCTGCTGTTCCCAAGACAGGTGCTCTGGCCAACTTAGTCTCAGCACTAAAAGAAAAAACCTTTGAATACAATACTTCTAAGACAGTGGGGAAAAAGAAATATTTACTATGCTTTCTACTCAATTACTTTGCACATGCATAAAGAGGCTCTTGTACAACAAATCCAAAAGGCTTGATCTCAACAATAGCTGGTAGTGACTTTTGCCCAAAACCACAGGTTGCCGAGCCGGCGACGCAAACGCAGCCGGAAAAGAGGAAAAAGAGCCGGCGTCCTGGTCAGACTAAGACGCTGTGGACTTCGACCTCCGCTCCCCACCATTTTGCTGGCTAACGTTCAGTCACTGGACAACAAACTTTGCGAGCTACGGGTGCGCATTTCCTTCCAACGGGAAACAAGAAACTGCTGCATTATCTGTCTTACAGAAACCTGGCTATCTGCGGAGGTACCAGACACAGCTGCTGAACTTTCGGGGTCAGAACGCGGGCAGAACGAAGGAACTCGCAGGGAAAAGCAAAGGAGGAGGTGTTTGTTTCTTTATTAACAACTTATGGTGTGATGAGAGAAACATACACTCAGTTAGATCATTTTGTTCTCCTGATCTGGAATACCTTATGCTTCTGTGTCGACCATACTGGCTACCAAGGGAATTCACATCGGTGATAATTACGGCTGTCTACATCCATCCTCAAGCCAACACAGAGCAGGCGCTCAGGGAACTGTATGGGAGCATAAACGAGCAGGAAACCGCACACCCGGAGGCAGCGTTTATTGTTACAGGGGACTTTAACAACGCCAATCTCAGGAAAATCACTCCAAAATACTTTCAACATATCACCACAAACACGCATGGTGATCGTATTTTGGACCACTGCTACTCTCCGTTCCAGGATGCTTACAAATCCCTCCCCCGCCCACCATTTGGCAAATCGAATCACTCTTCTGTTCTGCTCTTGCCTGCTTACAGGCAGAAACTGAAACGGGAACCACCCACCCTCAGGACGTTTCAGAGCTGGTCAGACCAATCGGATTCCACACTTCAAGACTGTTTTGATGACGTTGACTGGGAGATGTTCCGGGCAGCTTCTGATGACGACATCGAAGTGTACTCAGACACAGTTACGTGCTTCATCAGAAAGTGCATAGAAGACGTAGTCCCAACAAAAACTGTTCGTATCTACCCTAACCAAAAACCATGGATCAATCGCGAAGTTCGAACAGCCCTATCAGTGCGAACTTCCGCCTATAAATCCAGAAATGCTGAGGAACTAAAACAAGCAAACTACAACCTCAGGAAAACGATCAAAGCAGCAAAACGTCAATACAAAGACAAGGTAGAGGGTCAATTTAACACCAATAACGCAAGGAGCATGTGGCAGGGACTTAATTACATCACGGACTTTAAAAGTAACAAATCCGCCACTGTGAACATTGCTGCGTCTCTCCCGGACGAGCTCAACTCGTTCTACGCCTGCTTTGAAGCCCAGGACAGCGCACACACACAGCGCGCTCCCGCGGCCGACAGAGAAACCGCCAGCACACTCCCTGTTTCTGTAGCGGATGTAACGAGATCTTTCCGTCGCGTGAACATCCGAAAAGCTACAGGCCCAGATGGCATCCCTGGACGTGTACTTAAAGCATGCGCACACCAGCTAGCGGGGGTTTTCACGGACATCTTTAACCTCTCGCTCTCTCGGTCTGTGGTTCCTACATGCTTTAAGACAGCTACTATCGTGCCAATACCGAAATCAGCTAAAACCACATGCTTGAATGACTGGCGTCCGGTTGCACTGACACCCATCTTCAGCAAGTGCTTTGAGAAGCTGATTAAAAACCACATCTGCTCTGTACTGCCCGCTAACACTGACCCTCTGCAATTTGCATACAGAAACAACCGCTCCACCGATGATGCAATTGCTTTCACCTTGCACACTGCTCTGTCTCACCTGGAAAACAAAAACACATATGTGAGAATGCTGTTTGTGGACTACAGCTCAGCATTCAACACCATAGTGCCTGCCAAGCTGGTGGTGAAGCTCCAGGCTCTGGGCCTACACAGCTCTCTGTGCAACTGGATCCTGGACTTCCTGTCAAGGAGACGCCAGGTGGTCAGAATGAACAGCATCACCTCATCCACACTGATCCTCAACACTGGTGCTCCACAGGGCTGTGTTCTCAGCCCACTCCTGTACTCCCTGTACACATATGACTGTACATCCAAACACAGCTCCAATGTCATCGTTAAATTTGCTGATGCCACAACGGTGGTGGCCCTAATCACCGATAATAATGAGACGGCCTACAGAGAGGAGGTGCACGCTCTGACGCAGTGGTGTCAGGAAAACCACCTCTCACTCAACATCAGCAAAACCAAGGAGCTGGTGGTGGATTTCAGGAGAGAGAAGAAAGAACACACTCCCATCACCATCAACGGGACCCCAGTGGAGAGAGTCAGCACTTTCAAGTTTCTTGGAGTACACATCGCTGAGGATCTGACATGGACTCCCCACACAGATGCAGTGCTGAGGAAGGCACAACAACGCCTCTTCTTCCTCAGGCATCTCAGGAGGTTTGGAATGAGCCCCCACGTCCTCCGCTCGTTCTACACCTGCACTGTGGAGAGCATCCTCACTGGCTGCATCACCACCTGGTACGGAAACAGCACCAGCAGCAATCGCAAAGGTCTACATAGGATCGTGCGTACTGCTGGACGCGTAGTGGGAGGTGAGCTTCCCTCCCTCTAGGACATCTATACCAGGAGGTGCATGAGGAAAGCCAAGAGAATCATCAGCGACTCCAGCGACTCCAGCCATAGACTTTTCTCTCTGCTACCCTCAGGCAGACGGTTCCGCAGCATCCGGTCACGCACCAGCCGACTGAAGGAAAGTTTCTTCCCTCAGACTATAAGGCTGATGAACACTTAACACACCCCACACAAACTCTTCCATACCCCACACTGCACACCATCAAGATGTAGCATGCACTGCACTTTAACAAATCCATACTTAAAACAATACTGCCTATGTATCGCTGTCAACATTGCCAATTTTACATTGTCTTGTTTTTTTTGTGAGTATGTTGTTGTATATTGCACTGTCTGTATTTTGCACTGTCTGTATTTTGCATTGTCTGTATCCTCCCCTGTCTGTATCTTTGCACTGTCTGTATTTCGCACTGTCGTTGTATTTACACTGTCTGTATTTTGCACTGTCTGGAGCCAGCACCTAAGCTTTTCACTCATCATAGCAAACGTGCTGCTGATTATGTGACAAAAAAAGTGATTTGATTTGATTTGTCTTTGAGTCATTCCTCAAGCCTACCCGGCTCTGCACCTTTTTCTAATCTCCCTTATTTAAAACAGCTGAATTAAGTCATCAGCTTTATTGTAGAGTACCCTAGTATCTGAGCCTGCACTGCGCAATCAAAGAAAGAAGCAAAACGGTATGGACAGATGCCTAAAATGTTGGAAAGACACCACTCCTAAGTCAGTGAAGAAAAAGGACACCACTTGCGACTCGAACCCACAACCTTTGAATGACTCAGATCACACCCTAGAAGTCCAACGCGCTATCCATTGCGCCACAGAGCCGAAGTGCTCAGCTTTCTGTAGCACTGTTGCACAGGAAGCACTTTTTGGTACTCTCAAGCCCATAAAAGCACTATTTGATATGTACTAGGCACTGCTGGGATTCGAACCCAGGATCTCCTGTTTACTAGACAGGCGCTTTGACCAACTAAGCCACAGCGCCTCATAGCAGGTAAGAGGGGCTGATTGTTTATACGAAAAAAGAAAAAAAACCATTCAACTGTAGCGCTGCATGTATGAATGTCTCGAATTGAAATATTAAAGTCCAACTGGTTGCGCATTACCACACCATGCTATATAAAGCCATTGTCCAAAGCCCTCTTGAACGAGCAGGGTTCTAAAGTATTTGTGTTTTGTTAAGAAACCGACTGCTAAACAGTTTGCTGCGTAAACTCTTGTAATTCTTAAGAAGAAGCAATCCTGGCACCTGAACATTAGGCACTGCTGGGATTTGAACCCAGGATCTCCTGTTTACGAGACAGGCGCTTTGACCAACTAAGCCACAGCGCCACCGCTGAAAAGTGGATAAGACGTTTTTGCACAAAGAGACTAAATAAAGACAGCATGTATTAAAGAGACAACCAAAGAGGTTGTTTAACTCTATTGGTTGCACTATCCTTTAGGCCTCAAAGCTACAGTATACAATTTCATGATCCATTTCATAAAGCTCTGTAAAACAAGCACCACCTGGACTACGCTGCTGCTGGAAATTGATCCCAGGATCTCCTGTTTACAAGACAGGCGATTTTGACCAGCTAAGGTACAGCGCCACAAAGATTGCTCGTAAGAGACATTTGCTCGATAAATAAAAAATCGGAAGGAGATAAAACCAATAGACAACAAAAACCAGCATGCCAGGATGCAAGCAGGACAAACATATGCTCTTGGCCATGCAAAGAGTTTCAGATCAGATAGCCACTCTCCCGTAATCTGAGGAAAAGGTGCAGTTTGGATTTGAACCTAGGACCTGCTGTTCCCAAGACAGGTGCTCTGGCCAACTTGGTCTCAGTACTAAAAGAAAAAACCTCTGGATACAATACTTCCAAACACAGTCTCATCTAAGACAGTGGGGGAAAAAAAAATATTTACTATGCTTTCTACTCAATTACTTTGCACATGCATAAAGAGGCTCTTGTACGACAAATCCAAAAGGCTTGATCTCAACAATAGGTGGTAGTGACTTTTGCCCAAAACCACAGGTTGTCTTCGAGTCATTCCTCCAGCCTACCCGGCTCTGCACCTTTTTCTAATCTCCCTTATTTAAAACAGCTGAATTAAGTCATCAGCTTCATTGTAGAGTACCCTAGTATCTGAGCCTGCACTGCGCAATGAAAGAAAGAAGCAAAACGGTATGGACAGATGCCTAAAATGTTGGAAAGGCACCACTCCTAAGTCAGTGAAGAAAAAGGACACCGCTTACAACTCTGGTGGGACTCGAACCCACAACCTTTGAATGACTCAGATCACAGCCTAGAAGTCCAACGCGCTATCCATTGCGCCACAGAGCCACAGAGCTCAGTTTTCTGTAGCACTGTTGCACAGGAAGCACTTTTTGGTACTCTCAAGCCCATAAAAGCACTATTCGATGAGGACTAGGCACTGCTGGGATTCGAACCCAGGATCTCCTGTTTACTAGACAGGCGCTTTGACCAACTAAGCCACAGCGCCACATAGTAGGTAAGAGGGGCTAATTGTTTATACGAAAAAAGAAAAAAAACATTCAACTGTAGCGCTGCATGTATGAATGTCTCGAATTGAAATATTAAAGTCCAACCGGTTGCGCATTACCACACCATGCTATATAAAGCCATTGTCCATAGCCCTCTTGAACGAGCAGGGTTCTAAAGTATTTGTGTTTTGTTAAGAAACCGACTGCTAAACAGTTTGCTGCGTAACTCTTGTAATTCTTAAGAAGAAGCAAGCCTGGCACCTGAACATTAGGCACTGCTGGGATTTGAACCCAGGATCTCCTGTTTACGAGACAGGCACTTTGACCAACTAAGCCACAGCGCCACCGCTGAAAAGTGGATAAGACGTTTTTGCACAAAGAGACTAAATAAAGACAGCATGTCTTAAAGAGACAACCAAAGAGGTTGTTTAACTCTATTTGTTGCACTATCCATTAGGCCTCAAAGCTACAGTATACAATTTCATGATCCATTTCATAAAGCTCTGTAAAACAAGCACAAGCACCACCTGGACTAAGCTGCTGCTGGAAATTGATCCCAGGATCTACTGTTTACAAGACAGGCGATTTTGACCAGCTAAGGTACAGCGCCACAAAGATTGCTCGTAAGAGACATTTGCCCGATAAATAAAAAATCGGAAGGAGATAAAACCAATAGACAACAAAAACCAGCATGCCAGGATGCAAGCAGGACAAACATATGCTCTTGGCCATGCAAAGAGTTTCAGATCAGATAGCCACTCTCCCGTAATCTGAGGAAAAGGTGCAGTTTGGATTTGAACCTAGGACCTGCTGTTCCCAAGACAGGTGCTCTGGCCAACTTGGTCTCAGTACTAAAAGAAAAAACCTCTGGATACAATACTTCCAAACACAGTCTCATCTAAGACAGTGGGGGAAAAAAAATATTTACTATGCTTTCTACTCAATTACTTTGCACATGCATAAAGAGGCTCTTGTACGACAAATCCAAAAGGCTTGATCTCAACAATAGGTGGTAGTGACTTTTGCCCAAAACCACAGGTTGTCTTCGAGTCATTCCTCCAGCCTACCCGGCTCTGCACCTTTTTCTAATCTCCCTTATTTAAAACAGCTGAATTAAGTCATCAGCTTCATTGTAGAGTACCCTAGTATCTGAGCCTGCACTGCGCAATGAAAGAAAGAAGCAAAACGGTATGGACAGATGCCTAAAATGTTGGAAAGGCACCACTCCTAAGTCAGTGAAGAAAAAGGACACCGCTTGCGACTCTGGTGGGACTCGAACCCACAACCTTTGAATGACTCAGATCACAGCCTAGAAGTCCAACGCGCTATCCATTGCGCCACAGAGCCACAGAGCTCAGCTTTCTGTAGCACTGTTGCACAGGAAGCACTTTTTGGTACTCTCAAGCCCATAAAAGCACTATTCGATGCGGAATAGGCACTGCTGGGATTCGAACCCAGGATCTCCTGTTTACTAGACAGGCGCTTTGACCAACTAAGCCACAGCGCCACATAGCAGGTAAGAGGGGCTAATTGTTTATACGAAAAAAGAAAAAAAAACATTCAACTGTAGCGCTGCATGTATGAATGTCTCGAATTGAAATATTAAAGTCCAACCGGTTGCGCATTACCACACCATGCTATATAAAGCCATTGTCCAAAGCCCTCTTGAACGAGCAGGGTTCTAAAGTATTTGTGTTTTGTTAAGAAACCGACTGCTAAACAGTTTGCTGCGTAATCTCTTGTAATTCTTAAGAAGAAGCAATCCTGGCACCTGAACATTAGGCACTGTTGGGATTTGAACCCAGGATCTCCTGTTTACAAGACAGGTGCTTTGACCAACTAAGCCACAGCGCCACCGCTGAAAAGTGGATCAGACGTTTTTGCACAAAGAGACTAAATAAAGACAGCATGTCTTAAAGAGACAACCAAAGAGGTTGTTTAACTCTATTTGTTGCACTATCCTTTTGGCCTCAAAGCTACAGTATACAATTTCATGATCCATTTCATAAAGCTCTGTAAAACAAGCACAAGCACCACCTGGACTAAGCTGCTGCTGGAAATTGATCCCAGGATCTCCTGTTTACAAGACAGGCGATTTTGACCAGCTAAGGTACAGCGCCACAAAGATTGCTCGTAAGAGACATTTGCCCGATAAATAAAAAATCGGAAGGAGATAAAACCAATAGACAACAAAAACCAGCATGCCAGGATGCAAGCAGGACAAACATATGCTCTTGGCCATGCAAAGAGTTTCAGATCAGATAGCCACTCTCCCGTAATCTGAGGAAAAGGTGCAGTTTGGATTTGAACCTAGGACCTGCTGTTCCCAAGACAGGTGCTCTGGCCAACTTGGTCTCAGTACTAAAAGAAAAAACCTCTGGATACAATACTTCCAAACACAGTCTCATCTAAGACAGTAGGGAAAAAAAAATATTTACTATGCTTTCTACTCAATTACTTTGCACATGCATAAAGAGGCTCTTGTACGACAAATCCAAAAGGCTTGGTCTCAACAATAGGTGGTAGTGACTTTTGCCCAAAACCACAGGTTGTCTTCGAGTCATTCCTCCAGCCTACCCGGCTCTGCACCTTTTTCTAATCTCCCTTATTTAAAACAGCTGAATTAAGTCATCAGCTTCATTGTAGAGTACCCTAGTATCTGAGCCTGCACTGCGCAATGAAAGAAAGAAGCAAAACGGTATGGACAGATGCCTAAAATGTTGGAAAGGCACCACTCCTAAGTCAGTGAAGAAAAAGGACACCGCTTGCGACTCTGGTGGGACTCGAACCCACAACCTTTGAATGACTCAGATCACAGCCTAGAAGTCCAACGCGCTATCCATTGCGCCACAGAGCCACAGAGCTCAGCTTTCTGTAGCACTGTTGCACAGGAAGCACTCTTTGGTACTCTCAAGCCCATAAAAGCACTATTCGATGAGGACTAGGCACTGCTGTTTACTAGACAGGCGCTTTGACCAACTAAGCCACAGCGCCACATAGCAGGTAAGAGGGGCTAATTGTTTATACGAAAAAAGAAAAAAAAAACATTCAACTGTAGCGCTGCATGTATGAATGTCTCGAATTGAAATATTAAAGTCCAACCGGTTGCGCATTACCACACCATGCTATATAAAGCCATTGTCCAAAGCCCTCTTGAACGAGCAGGGTTCTAAAGTATTTGTGTTTTGTTAAGAAACCGACTGCTAAACAGTTTGCTGCGTAACTCTTGTAATTCTTAAGAAGAAGCAATCCTGGCACCTGAACATTAGGCACTGCTGGGATTTGAACCCAGGATCTCCTGTTTACAAGACAGGCGCTTTGACCAACTAAGCCACAGCGCCACCGCTGAAAAGTGGATCAGACGTTTTTGCACAAAGAGACTAAATAAAGACAGCATGTCTTAAAGAGACAACCAAAGAGGTTGTTTAACTCTATTTGTTGCACTATCCTTTAGGCCTCAAAGCTACAGTATACAATTTCATGATCCATTTCATAAAGCTCTGTAAAACAAGCACAAGCACCACCTGGACTAAGCTGCTGCTGGAAATTGATCCCAGGATCTCCTGTTTACAAGACAGGCGATTTTGACCAGCTAAGGTACAGCGCCACAAAGATTGCTCGTAAGAGACATTTGCCCGATAAATAAAAAATCGGAAGGAGATAAAACCAATAGACAACAAAAACCAGCATGCCAGGATGCAAGCAGGACAAACATATGCTCTTGGCCATGCAAAGAGTTTCAGATCAGATAGCCACTCTCCCGTAATCTGAGGAAAAGGTGCAGTTTGGATTTGAACCTAGGACCTGCTGTTCCCAAGACAGGTGCTCTGGCCAACTTGGTCTCAGTACTAAAAGAAAAAACCTCTGGATACAATACTTCCAAACACAGTCTCATCTAAGACAGTAGGGAAAAAAAATATTTACTATGCTTTCTACTCAATTACTTTGCACATGCATAAAGAGGCTCTTGTACGACAAATCCAAAAGGCTTGATCTCAACAATAGGTGGTAGTGACTTTTGCCCAAAACCACAGGTTGTCTTCGAGTCATTCCTCCAGCCTACCCGGCTCTGCACCTTTTTCTAATCTCCCTTATTTAAAACAGCTGAATTAAGTCATCAGCTTCATTGTAGAGTACCCTAGTATCTGAGCCTGCACTGCGCAATGAAAGAAAGAAGCAAAACGGTATGGACAGATGCCTAAAATGTTGGAAAGGCACCACTCCTAAGTCAGTGAAGAAAAAGGACACCGCTTGCGACTCTGGTGGGACTCGAACCCACAACCTTTGAATGACTCAGATCACAGCCTAGAAGTCCAACGCGCTATCCATTGCGCCACAGAGCCACAGAGCTCAGCTTTCTGTAGCACTGTTGCACAGGAAGCACTCTTTGGTACTCTCAAGCCCATAAAAGCACTATTCGATGAGGACTAGGCACTGCTGTTTACTAGACAGGCGCTTTGACCAACTAAGCCACAGCGCCACATAGTAGGTAAGAGGGGCTAATTGTTTATACGAAAAAAGAAAAAAAAACATTCAACTGTAGCGCTGCATGTATGAATGTCTCGAATTGAAATATTAAAGTCCAACCGGTTGCGCATTACCACACCATGCTATATAAAGCCATTGTCCATAGCCCTCTTGAACGTGCAGGGTTCTAAAGTATTTGTGTTTTGTTAAGAAACCGACTGCTAAACAGTTTGCTGCGTAAACTCTTGTAATTCTTAAGAAGAAGCAATCCTGGCACCTGAACATTAGGCACTGCTGGGATTTGAACCCAGGATCTCCTGTTTACGAGACAGGCGCTTTGACCAACTAAGCCACAGCGCCCCCGCTGAAAAGTGGATAAGACGTTTTTGCACAAAGAGACTAAATAAAGACAGCATGTCTTAAAGAGACAACCAAAGAGGTTGTTTAACTCTATTTGTTGCACTATCCTTTAGGCCTCAAAGCTACAGTATACAATTTCATGATCCATTTCATAAAGCTCTGTAAAACAAGCACAAGCACCACCTGGACTAAGCTGCTGCTGGAAATTGATCCCAGGATCTCCTGTTTACAAGACAGGCGATTTTGACCAGCTAAGGTACAGCGCCACAAAGATTGCTCGTAAGAGACATTTGCCCGATAAATAAAAAATCGGAAGGAGATAAAACCAATAGACAACAAAAACCAGCATGCCAGGATGCAAGCAGGACAAACATATGCTCTTGGCCATGCAAAGAGTTTCAGATCAGATAGCCACTCTCCCGTAATCTGAGGAAAAGGTGCAGTTTGGATTTGAACCTAGGACCTGCTGTTCCCAAGACAGGTGCTCTGGCCAACTTGGTCTCAGTACTAAAAGAAAAAACCTCTGGATACAATACTTCCAAACACAGTCTCATCTAAGACAGTGGGGGAAAAAAAATATTTACTATGCTTTCTACTCAATTACTTTGCACATGCATAAAGAGGCTCTTGTACGACAAATCCAAAAGGCTTGATCTCAACAATAGGTGGTAGTGACTTTTGCCCAAAACCACAGGTTGTCTTCGAGTCATTCCTCCAGCCTACCCGGCTCTGCACCTTTTTCTAATCTCCCTTATTTAAAACAGCTGAATTAAGTCATCAGCTTCATTGTAGAGTACCCTAGTATCTGAGCCTGCACTGCGCAATGAAAGAAAGAAGCAAAACGGTATGGACAGATGCCTAAAATGTTGGAAAGGCACCACTTCTAAGTCAGTGAAGAAAAAGGACACCGCTTGCGACTCTGGTGGGACTCGAACCCACAACCTTTGAATGATTCAGATCACAGCCTAGAAGTCCAACGCGCTATCCATTGCGCCACAGAGCCACAGAGCTCAGCTTTCTGTAGCACTGTTGCACAGGAAGCACTTTTTGGTACTCTCAAGCCCATAAAAGCACTATTCGATGAGGACTAGGCACTGCTGGGATTCGAACCCAGGATCTCCTGTTTACTAGACAGGCGCTTTGACCAACTAAGCCACAGCGCCACATAGCAGGTAAGAGGGGCTAATTGTTTATACGAAAAAAGAAAAAAAACATTCAACTGTAGCGCTGCATGTATGAATGTCTCGAATTGAAATATTAAAGTCCAACCGGTTGCGCATTACCACACCATGCTATATAAAGCCATTGTCCATAGCCCTCTTGAACGTGCAGGGTTCTAAAGTATTTGTGTTTTGTTAAGAAACCGACTGCTAAACAGTTTGCTGCGTAAACTCTTGTAATTCTTAAGAAGAAGCAATCCTGGCACCTGAACATTAGGCATTGCTGGGATTTGAACCCAGGATCTCCTGTTTACAAGACAGGCGCTTTGACCAACTAAGCCACAGCGCCACTGCTGAAAAGTGGATCAGACGTTTTTGCACAAAGAGACTAAATAAAGACAGCATGTCTTAAAGAGACAACCAAAGAGGTTGTTTAACTCTATTTGTTGCACTATCCTTTAGGCCTCAAAGCTACAGTATACAATTTCATGATCCATTTCATAAAGCTCTGTAAAACAAGCACCACCTGGACTAAGCTGCTGCTGGAAATTGATCCCAGGATCTCCTGTTTACAAGACAGGCGATTTTGACCAGCTAAGGTAGAGCGCCACAAAGATTGCTCGTATGAGACATTTGCCCGATAAATAAAAAATCGGAAGGAGATAAAACCAATAGACAACAAAAACCAGCATGCCAGGATGCAAGCAGGACAAACATATGCTCTTGGCCATGCAAAGAGTTTCAGATCAGATAGCCACTCTCCCGTAATCTGAGGAAAAGGTGCAGTTTGGATTTGAACCTAGGACCTGCTGTTCCCAAGACAGGTGCTCTGGCCAACTTGGTCTCAGTACTAAAAGAAAAAACCTCTGGATACAATACTTCCAAACACAGTCTCATCTAAGACAGTGGGGGAAAAAAAATATTTACTATGCTTTCTACTCAATTACTTTGCACATGCATAAAGAGGCTCTTGTACGACAAATCCAAAAGGCTTGATCTCAACAATAGGTGGTAGTGACTTTTGCCCAAAACCACAGGTTGTCTTCGAGTCATTCCTCCAGCCTACCCGGCTCTGCACCTTTTTCTAATCTCCCTTATTTAAAACAGCTGAATTAAGTCATCAGCTTCATTGTAGAGTACCCTAGTATCTGAGCCTGCCACTGCGCAATGAAAGAAAGAAGCAAAACGGTATGGACAGATGCCTTAAAATGTTGGAAAGGCACCACTCCTAAGTCAGACTGAAAAGGTCACAGTCTCATCTAAGACAGTGGGGGAAAAAAAAATTTTACTATGCTTTCTACTCAATTACTTTGCACATGCATAAAGAGGCTCTGTACGACAAATCAAAAGGCTTGATCTCAAACAATAGGTGGTAGTGACTTTTGCCAAAACCACAGGTTGTCTTCGAGTCATTCCTCCAGCCTACCCGGCCTATGCACCTTTTTCTAATCCCTTATTTAAAACAGCTGAATTAAGTCATCAGCTTCATTGTAGAGTACCATAGTATCTGAGCCTGCACTGCGCAATGAAAGAAAGATGCAAAACGGTATGGACAGATGCCTTAAAATGTTGGAAAGGCACCACTCCTAAGTCAGTGAGAAAAAAGGACACCGCTTGCGACTCTGGTGGGACTCGAACCCACAACCTTTGAATGACTCAGATCACAGCCTAGAAGTCCAAACGCGCTATCCATTGCGCCACAGAGCCACAGAGCTCAGCTTTCTGTAGCACTGTTGCACAGAAGCACTTTTGGTACTCTCAAGCCCATAAAAGCACTATTCGATGCGGAATAGGCACTGCTGGGATTCGAACCCAGGATCTCCTGTTTACTAGACAGGCGCTTTGACCAACTAAGCCACAGCGCCACATAGCAGGTAAGAGGGGCTAATTGTTTATACGAAAAAAGAAAAAAAACATTCAACTGTAGCGCTGCATGTATGAATGTCTCGAATTGAAATATTAAAGTCCAACCGGTTGCGCATTACCACACCATGCTATATAAAGCCATTGTCCAAAGCCCTCTTGAACGAGCAGGGTTCTAAGGTATTTGTGTTTTGTTAAGAAACCAACTGCTAAACAGTTTGCTGCGTAAACTCTTGTAATTCTTAAGAAGAAGCAATCCTGGCACCTGAACATTAGGCACTGCTGGGATTTGAACCCAGGATCTCCTGTTTACAAGACAGGCGCTTTGACCAACTAAGCCACAGCGCCACCGCTGAAAAGTGGATAAGACGTTTTTGCACAAAGAGACTAAATAAAGACAGCATGTCTTAAAGAGACAACCAAAGAGGTTGTTTAACTCTATTTGTTGCACTATCCTTTAGGCCTCAAAGCTACAGTATACAATTTCATGATCCATTTCATAAAGCTCTGTAAAACAAGCACAAGCACCACCTGGACTAAGCTGCTGCTGGAAATTGATCCCAGGATCTCCTGTTTACAAGACAGGCGATTTTGACCAGCTAAGGTACAGCGCCACAAAGATTGCTCGTAAGAGACATTTGCCCGATAAATAAAAAATCGGAAGGAGATAAAACCAATAGACAACAAAAACCAGCATGCCAGGATGCAAGCAGGACAAACATATGCTCTTGGCCATGCAAAGAGTTTCAGATCAGATAGCCACTCTCCCGTAATCTGAGGAAAAGGTGCAGTTTGGATTTGAACCTAGGACCTGCTGTTCCCAAGACAGGTGCTCTGGCCAACTTGGTCTCAGTACTAAAAGAAAAAACCTCTGGATACAATACTTCCAAACACAGTCTCATCTAAGACAGTGGGGAAAAAAATATTTACTATGCTTTCTACTCAATTACTTTGCACATGCATAAAGAGGCTCTTGTACGACAAATCCAAAAGGCTTGATCTCAACAATAGGTGGTAGTGACTTTTGCCCAAAACCACAGGTTGTCTTCGAGTCATTCCTCCAGCCTACCCGGCTCTGCACCTTTTTCTAATCTCCCTTATTTAAAACAGCTGAATTAAGTCATCAGCTTCATTGTAGAGTACCCTAGTATCTGAGCCTGCACTGCGCAATGAAAGAAAGAAGCAAAACGGTATGGACAGATGCCTAAAATGTTGGAAAGGCACCACTCCTAAGTCAGTGAAGAAAAAGGACACCGCTTGCGACTCTGGTGGGACTCGAACCCACAACCTTTGAATGATTCAGATCACAGCCTAGAAGTCCAACGCGCTATCCATTGCGCCACAGAGCCACAGAGCTCAGCTTTCTGTAGCACTGTTGCACAGGAAGCACTTTTTGGTACTCTCAAGCCCATAAAAGCACTATTCGATGAGGACTAGGCACTGCTGGGATTCGAACCCAGGATCTCCTGTTTACTAGACAGGCGCTTTGACCAACTAAGCCACAGCGCCACATAGTAGGCAAGAGGGGCTAATTGTTTATACGAAAAAAGAAAAAAAACATTCAACTGTAGCGCTGCATGTATGAATGTCTCGAATTGAAATATTAAAGTCCAACCGGTTGCGCATTACCACACCATGCTATATAAAGCCATTGTCCATAGCCCTCTTGAACGAGCAGGGTTCTAAAGTATTTGTGTTTTGTTAAGAAACCGACTGCTAAACAGTTTGCTGCGTAAACTCTTGTAATTCTTAAGAAGAAGCAATCCTGGCACCTGAACATTAGGCACTGCTGGGATTTGAACCCAGGATCTCCTGTTTACGAGACAGGCGCTTTGACCAACTAAGCCACAGCGCCCCCGCTGAAAAATGGATAAGACGTTTTTGCACAAAGAGACTAAATAAAGACAGCATGTCTTAAAGAGACAACCAAAGAGGTTGTTTAACTCTATTTGTTGCACTATCCTTTAGGCCTCAAAGCTACAGTATACAATTTCATGATCCATTTCATAAAGCTCTGTAAAACAAGCACAAGCACCACCTGGACTAAGCTGCTGCTCGAAATTGATCCCAGGATCTCCTGTTTACAAGACAGGCGATTTTGACCAGCTAAGGTACAGCGCCACAAAGATTGCTCGTAAGAGACATTTGCCCGATAAATAAAAAATCGGAAGGAGATAAAACCAATAGACAACAAAAACCAGCATGCCAGGATGCAAGCAGGACAAACATATGCTCTTGGCCATGCAAAGAGTTTCAGATCAGATAGCCACTCTCCCGTAATCTGAGGAAAAGGTGCAGTTTGGATTTGAACCTAGGACCTGCTGTTCCCAAGACAGGTGCTCTGGCCAACTTGGTCTCAGTACTAAAAGAAAAAACCTCTGGATACAATACTTCCAAACACAGTCTCATCTAAGACAGTGGGGAAAAAAAATATTTACTATGCTTTCTACTCAATTACTTTGCACATGCATAAAGAGGCTCTTGTACGACAAATCCAAAAGGCTTGATCTCAACAATAGGTGGTAGTGACTTTTGCCCAAAACCACAGGTTGTCTTCGAGTCATTCCTCCAGCCTACCCGGCTCTGCACCTTTTTCTAATCTCCCTTATTTAAAACAGCTGAATTAAGTCATCAGCTTCATTGTAGAGTACCATAGTATCTGAGCCTGCACTGCGCAATGAAAGAAAGAAGCAAAACGGTATGGACAGATGCCTAAAATGTTGGAAAGGCACCACTCCTAAGTCAGTGAAGAAAAAGGACACCGCTTGCGACTCTGGTGGGACTCGAACCCACAACCTTTGAATGACTCAGATCACAGCCTAGAAGTCCAACGCGCTATCCATTGCGCCACAGAGCCACAGAGCTCAGCTTTCTGTAGCACTGTTGCACAGGAAGCACTTTTTGGTACTCTCAAGCCCATAAAAGCACTATTCGATGAGGACTAGGCACTGCTGGGATTCGAACCCAGGATCTCCTGTTTACTAGACAGGCGCTTTGACCAACTAAGCCACAGCGCCACATAGCAGGTAAGAGGGGCTAATTGTTTATACGAAAAAAGAAAAAAAAACATTCAACTGTAGCGCTGCATGTATGAATGTCTCGAATTGAAATATTAAAGTCCAACCGGTTGCGCATTACCACACCATGCTATATAAAGCCATTGTCCAAAGCCCTCTTGAACGAGCAGGGTTCTAAGGTATTTGTGTTTTGTTAAGAAACCAACTGCTAAACAGTTTGCTGCGTAAACTCTTGTAATTCTTAAGAAGAAGCAATCCTGGCACCTGAACATTAGGCACTGCTGGGATTTGAACCCAGGATCTCCTGTTTACAAGACAGGCGCTTTGACCAACTAAGCCACAGCGCCACCGCTGAAAAGTGGATAAGACGTTTTTGCGCAAAGAGACTAAATAAAGACAGCATGTCTTAAAGAGACAACCAAAGAGGTTGTTTAACTCTATTTGTTGCACTATCCTTTAGGCCTCAAAGCTACAGTATACAATTTCATGATCCATTTCATAAAGCTCTGTAAAACAAGCACAAGCACCACCTGGACTAAGCTGCTGCTGGAAATTGATCCCAGGATCTCCTGTTTACAAGACAGGCGATTTTGACCAGCTAAGGTACAGCGCCACAAAGATTGCTCGTATGAGACATTTGCCCGATAAATAAAAAATCGGAAGGAGATAAAACCAATAGACAACAAAAACCAGCATGCCAGGATGCAAGCAGGACAAACATATGCTCTTGGCCATGCAAAGAGTTTCAGATCAGATAGCCACTCTCCCGTAATCTGAGGAAAAGGTGCAGTTTGGATTTGAACCTAGGACCTGCTGTTCCCAAGACAGGTGCTCTGGCCAACTTGGTCTCAGTACTAAAAGAAAAAACCTCTGGATACAATACTTCCAAACACAGTCTCATCTAAGACAGTGGGGGAAAAAAAATATTTACTATGCTTTCTACTCAATTACTTTGCACATGCATAAAGAGGCTCTTGTACGACAAATCCAAAAGGCTTGATCTCAACAATAGGTGGTAGTGACTTTTGCCCAAAACCACAGGTTGTCTTCGAGTCATTCCTCCAGCCTACCCGGCTCTGCACCTTTTTCTAATCTCCCTTATTTAAAACAGCTGAATTAAGTCATCAGCTTCATTGTAGAGTACCCTAGTATCTGAGCCTGCACTGCGCAATGAAAGAAAGAAGCAAAACGGTATGGACAGATGCCTAAAATGTTGGAAAGGCACCACTCCTAAGTCAGTGAAGAAAAAGGACACCGCTTGCGACTCTGGTGGGACTCGAACCCACAACCTTTGAATGACTCAGATCACAGCCTAGAAGTCCAACGCGCTATCCATTGCGCCACAGAGCCACAGAGCTCAGCTTTCTGTAGCACTGTTGCACAGGAAGCACTTTTTGGTACTCTCAAGCCCATAAAAGCACTATTCGATGAGGACTAGGCACTGCTGGGATTCGAACCCAGGATCTCCTGTTTACTAGACAGGCACTTTGACCAACTAAGCCACAGCGCCACATAGCAGGTAAGAGGGGCTAATTGTTTATACGAAAAAAGAAAAAAAACATTCAACTGTAGCGCTGCATGTATGAATGTCTCGAATTGAAATATTAAAGTCCAACCGGTTGCGCATTACCACACCATGCTATATAAAGCCATTGTCCAAAGCCCTCTTGAACGAGCAGGGTTCTAAAGTATTTGTGTTTTGTTAAGAAACCGACTGCTAAACAGTTTGCTGCGTAAACTCTTGTAATTCTTAAGAAGAAGCAATCCTGGCACCTGAACATTAGGCACTGCTGGGATTTGAACCCAGGATCTCCTGTTTACGAGACAGGCGCTTTGACCAACTAAGCCACAGCGCCACCGCTGAAAATTGGATAAGACGTTTTTGCACAAAGAGACTAAATAAAGACAGCATGTCTTAAAGAGACAACCAAAGAGGTTGTTTAACTCTATTTGTTGCACTATCCTTTAGGCCTCAAAGCTACAGTATACAATTTCATGATCCATTTCATAAAGCTCTGTAAAACAAGCACAAGCACCACCTGGACTAAGCTGCTGCTGGAAATTGATCCCAGGATCTCCTGTTTACAAGACAGGCGATTTTGACCAGCTAAGGTACAGCGCCACAAAGATTGCTCGTAAGAGACATTTGCCCGATAAATAAAAAATCGGAAGGAGATAAAACCAATAGACAACAAAAACCAGCATGCCAGGATGCAAGCAGGACAAACATATGCTCTTGGCCATGCAAAGAGTTTCAGATCAGATAGCCACTCTCCCGTAATCTGAGGAAAAGGTGCAGTTTGGATTTGAACCTAGGACCTGCTGTTCCCAAGACAGGTGCTCTGGCCAACTTGGTCTCAGTACTAAAAGAAAAAACCTCTGGATACAATACTTCCAAACACAGTCTCATCTAAGACAGTGGGGGAAAAAAAATATTTACTATGCTTTCTACTCAATTACTTTGCACATGCATAAAGAGGCTCTTGTACGACAAATCCAAAAGGCTTGATCTCAACAATAGGTGGTAGTGACTTTTGCCCAAAACCACAGGTTGTCTTCGAGTCATTCCTCCAGCCTACCCGGCTCTGCACCTTTTTCTAATCTCCCTTATTTAAAACAGCTGAATTAAGTCATCAGCTTCATTGTAGAGTACCCTAGTATCTGAGCCTGCACTGCGCAATGAAAGAAAGAAGCAAAACGGTATGGACAGATGCCTAAAATGTTGGAAAGGCACCACTTCTAAGTCAGTGAAGAAAAAGGACACCGCTTGCGACTCTGGTGGGACTCGAACCCACAACCTTTGAATGATTCAGATCACAGCCTAGAAGTCCAACGCGCTATCCATTGCGCCACAGAGCCACAGAGCTCAGCTTTCTGTAGCACTGTTGCACAGGAAGCACTTTTTGGTACTCTCAAGCCCATAAAAGCACTATTCGATGAGGACTAGGCACTGCTGGGATTCGAACCCAGGATCTCCTGTTTACTAGACAGGCGCTTTGACCAACTAAGCCACAGCGCCACATAGTAGGCAAGAGGGGCTAATTGTTTATACGAAAAAAGAAAAAAAACATTCAACTGTAGCGCTGCATGTATGAATGTCTCGAATTGAAATATTAAAGTCCAACCGGTTGCGCATTACCACACCATGCTATATAAAGCCATTGTCCATAGCCCTCTTGAACGAGCAGGGTTCTAAAGTATTTGTGTTTTGTTAAGAAACCGACTGCTAAACAGTTTGCTGCGTAAACTCTTGTAATTCTTAAGAAGAAGCAATCCTGGCACCTGAACATTAGGCACTGCTGGGATTTGAACCCAGGATCTCCTGTTTACGAGACAGGCGCTTTGACCAACTAAGCCACAGCGCCCCCGCTGAAAAGTGGATAAGACGTTTTTGCACAAAGAGACTAAATAAAGACAGCATGTCTTAAAGAGACAACCAAAGAGGTTGTTTAACTCTATTTGTTGCACTATCCTTTAGGCCTCAAAGCTACAGTATACAATTTCATGATCCATTTCATAAAGCTCTGTAAAACAAGCACAAGCACCACCTGGACTAAGCTGCTGCTGGAAATTGATCCCAGGATCTCCTGTTTACAAGACAGGCGATTTTGACCAGCTAAGGTACAGCGCCACAAAGATTGCTCGTAAGAGACATTTGCCCGATAAATAAAAAATCGGAAGGAGATAAAACCAATAGACAACAAAAACCAGCATGCCAGGATGCAAGCAGGACAAACATATGCTCTTGGCCATGCAAAGAGTTTCAGATCAGATAGCCACTCTCCCGTAATCTGAGGAAAAGGTGCAGTTTGGATTTGAACCTAGGACCTGCTGTTCCCAAGACAGGTGCTCTGGCCAACTTGGTCTCAGTACTAAAAGAAAAAACCTCTGGATACAATACTTCCAAACACAGTCTCATCTAAGACAGTGGGGGAAAAAAAATATTTACTATGCTTTCTACTCAATTACTTTGCACATGCATAAAGAGGCTCTTGTACGACAAATCCAAAAGGCTTGATCTCAACAATAGGTGGTAGTGACTTTTGCCCAAAACCACAGGTTGTCTTCGAGTCATTCCTCCAGCCTACCCGGCTCTGCACCTTTTTCTAATCTCCCTTATTTAAAACAGCTGAATTAAGTCATCAGCTTCATTGTAGAGTACCCTAGTATCTGAGCCTGCACTGCGCAATGAAAGAAAGAAGCAAAACGGTATGGACAGATGCCTAAAATGTTGGAAAGGCACCACTCCTAAGTCAGTGAAGAAAAAGGACACCGCTTTCGACTCTGGTGGGACTCGAACCCACAACCTTTGAATGACTCAGATCACAGCCTAGAAGTCCAACGCGCTATCCATTGCGCCACAGAGCCACAGAGCTCAGCTTTCTGTAGCACTGTTGCACAGGAAGCACTTTTTGGTACTCTCAAGCCCATAAAAGCACTATTCGATGCGGAATAGGCACTGCTGGGATTCGAACCCAGGATCTCCTGTTTACTAGACAGGCGCTTTGACCAACTAAGCCACAGCGCCACATAGCAGGTAAGAGGGGCTAATTGTTTATACGAAAAAAGAAAAAAAAACATTCAACTGTAGCGCTGCATGTATGAATGTCTCGAATTGAAATATTAAAGTCCAACCGGTTGCGCATTACCACACCATGCTATATAAAGCCATTGTCCAAAGCCCTCTTGAACGAGCAGGGTTCTAAAGTATTTGTGTTTTGTTAAGAAACCGACTGCTAAACAGTTTGCTGCGTAAACTCTTGTAATTCTTAAGAAGAAGCAATCCTGGCACCTGAACATTAGGCACTGCTGGGATTTGAACCCAGGATCTCCTGTTTACGAGACAGGCGCTTTGACCAACTAAGCCACAGCGCCACCGCTGAAAATTGGATAAGACGTTTTTGCACAAAGAGACTAAATAAAGACAGCATGTCTTAAAGAGACAACCAAAGAGGTTGTTTAACTCTATTTGTTGCACTATCCTTTAGGCCTCAAAGCTACAGTATACAATTTCATGATCCATTTCATAAAGCTCTGTAAAACAAGCACAAGCACCACCTGGACTAAGCTGCTGCTGGAAATTGATCCCAGGATCTCCTGTTTACAAGACAGGCGATTTTGACCAGCTAAGGTACAGCGCCACAAAGATTGCTCGTAAGAGACATTTGCCCGATAAATAAAAAATCGGAAGGAGATAAAACCAATAGACAACAAAAACCAGCATGCCAGGATGCAAGCAGGACAAACATATGCTCTTGGCCATGCAAAGAGTTTCAGATCAGATAGCCACTCTCCCGTAATCTGAGGAAAAGGTGCAGTTTGGATTTGAACCTAGGACCTGCTGTTCCCAAGACAGGTGCTCTGGCCAACTTGGTCTCAGTACTAAAAGAAAAAACCTCTGGATACAATACTTCCAAACACAGTCTCATCTAAGACAGTGGGGGAAAAAAAATATTTACTATGCTTTCTACTCAATTACTTTGCACATGCATAAAGAGGCTCTTGTACGACAAATCCAAAAGGCTTGATCTCAACAATAGGTGGTAGTGACTTTTGCCCAAAACCACAGGTTGTCTTCGAGTCATTCCTCCAGCCTACCCGGCTCTGCACCTTTTTCTAATCTCCCTTATTTAAAACAGCTGAATTAAGTCATCAGCTTCATTGTAGAGTACCCTAGTATCTGAGCCTGCACTGCGCAATGAAAGAAAGAAGCAAAACGGTATGGACAGATGCCTAAAATGTTGGAAAGGCACCACTCCTAAGTCAGTGAAGAAAAAGGACACCGCTTGCGACTCTGGTGGGACTCGAACCCACAACCTTTAAATGACTCAGATCACAGCCTAGAAGTCCAACACGCTATCCATTGCGCCACAGAGCCACAGAGCTCAGCTTTCTGTAGCACTGTTGCACAGGAAGCACTTTTTGGTACTCTCAAGCCCATAAAAGCACTATTCGATGAGGACTAGGCACTGCTGGGATTCGAACCCAGGATCTCCTGTTTACTAGACAGGCGCTTTGACCAACTAAGCCACAGCGCCACATAGCAGGTAAGAGGGGCTAATTGTTTATACGAAAAAAAGAAAAAAAAAACATTCAACTGTAGCGCTGCATGTATGAATGTCTCGAATTGAAATATTAAAGTCCAACCGGTTGCGCATTACCACACCATGCTATATAAAGCCATTGTCCAAAGCCCTCTTGAACGAGCAGGGTTCTAAAGTATTTGTGTTTTGTTAAGAAACCGACTGCTAAACAGTTTGCTGCGTAACTCTTGTAATTCTTAAGAAGAAGCAAGCCTGGCACCTGAACATTAGGCACTGCTGGGATTTGAACTCAGGATCTCCTGTTTACGAGACAGGCACTTTGACCAACTAAGCCACAGCGCCACCGCTGAAAAGTGGATAAGACGTTTTTGCACAAAGAGACTAAATAAAGACAGCATGTCTTAAAGAGACAACCAAAGAGGTTGTTTAACTCTATTTGTTGCACTATCCATTAGGCCTCAAAGCTACAGTATACAATTTCATGATCCATTTCGTAAAGCTCTGTAAAACAAGCACAAGCACCACCTGGACTAATGTGCTGGTGGGATTTGACCCCAGGATCTCCTGTTTACAAGACAGGCGATTTTGACCAGCTTTTTTTTTTTTTTTTTTTTTTTTTTATTTGAAAAATTGTTCAAATTCTACAATACATACATTCAAAAAACATATTTAAAACATCAGTTCAGAAGCATATTAAAACATCATTTCCAATCATTCCCTAATATGTTTTCAAAATAGGAAATCAACAATTATAATCATTCTGGTAAATCTATTTTCAAACCATCTATAGTGTACATAATATAAGGATTAGTCAACATAAAAGTTTTGTAAAATACAGTCTCTTTCTCCTCCATTCTAAAATATTCTTCCAAAGTTTTAATATATTTTCCAAGTTTTCCTTTATACATTTTTCATAACTCTATTTTAGCATGTTTATTTTTAACAATGTTTCTCCTTTCCCAAATAACATTTCTTGCAATTGATAGAAACAAATTGGCAACCCTTGTTTTACTTCCATTAAAACCAAACAAAAATATTTTATACCATTCTGTCTCCTCCTCAATTTGCTCTGTCTTTTGTGGCATCATTTGTTTCATCATTTCTTTTAACTTTGCCATAAATGTACTTAATTCAACACATTTTAAAAACAAGTGCATAATACCTTCATTTTCCATGTCACATATTTTGCATAATGCATTCTCACTACTTCCAATTTGTGCCAGTTTTGTTTCAGTGAAAATAACATTATGTCGGATAAAATAATCCAAAGTTTCAATTTTTGCGTCTAAATACTTCCATTTTAAATTCTTCCAGATTCCCTCTTCATCTATTTCCACAAAGATTTTTTTCCAAAATTGTTCTGAAACTGGTCTTTTACACACTTTGTTTCTGAAACAAATGTAGAAGTTTTTGAGAACACATTCTTGAAAGTCTTTCTCCTTTTCCTTTAAAAATACTTTCACGTTATCATTTCTTTCATTATTTTGTTCAATTTTTTCTATCCATTCTTTAGGTATTGCACTTTTGACTATTTCAAACTGATTTACCAAAGTTTCTCTTTTGATATCTTTCCCAATCTCTTCCATGGCGTCCACAATTACTTGGCTTGGTAAAAACCCTTCTTTAATCTCATATAAAACATCCTTAACCTGGCATACACCCGCTTCCAACCAATATTTAAAATATATTTCTTTCTCTTCTTTTAAAATATTAGCATTTAAAAACAAAGGATGATTCAGTAACATTTTCCTCCCTTCAGGTTTAAAATCAACATGTCTTAAAAACTCACTCCATGCTTGTAAAACTTCTTTATAAAAATCAGGAATCCCAGTCATCATGCTTTGCTTCAGTTTCATCCATAAAATATCATCATTCATATTAAACTCCCCGCATTTGTTAAGATAAAACCTCATTACATGTTTCCGTTCTGCTTTAAAATCCTTATTTAAATACCTTTTTATCACTTTGACTCTCATGCTTTTCTTTCTTGTCTCTGGGTCTATCAATCACAACCCCCCGTCATCTGTTGCTCCAATTAATACATTATATCCAATTCTTGGTGGTTTTCCTTCTCAGATAAAATTTAACAAACTTTGTTTTATTCTCTGCACATGCCAGTGATCCATAGGGGTAACTCCTAACACATACCACATTTTGACAACATCAACATATTTACAATTAAAACTTTTCCTTTCAAATTTACTCTTCTTTGTTTCCACCATTCTAATCTCCTTTCCATTCCTCCAATAATTTCATCCCACATTATCTCCTTATGTCTTTGTTCATTTTCTTCAAAGGTTATCCCTAAAATCTTTATTCTTTGCTGGTCTTTAAAACTAAAAGCATCAGGTAGAATACATGCATTGCCTATTCTCATGACCACAGTTTTTTCCATATTTACTTTAGCACCTGATCCATTACAATATCTTTCAATGATTTTCATTGCATTTATCACACTTTGCATATCTTTTAGAATCAATGTTGTATCGTCTGCATACTGATACATTTTCTGTTCTTCTTCCATTTCTACAATTTTAATTCCATGTATTCCTTTATCTCTTATTATAGCTGAACCCAGAGCTTCAGTCACTAGACTGTACAGCTGTGCAGAGAGTGGACATCCCTGTTTTATGGATCTTGTTACATTAAAACATTCTGTGATAAATCCGTTAACTTTAATACGACTAATTGCTCCATTGTATAAACACTTGATCCATCTTAAAAACTTATTCCCAAAACCAACCTTTTTTAAAACCTCAAATAGAAAATTGCTCAAAATCTACACTTATTACATATCCATTTTTTCCCTTTTCTTTCATGTATTGTATTACATCTCTTATACTGCTAATTATGTCTGTAATATCTTTCCCTTTTACGCCATATGCCTGACTAGTTTTGATAATATGCGGTAAAACCTTTTTCAGTCAATTTGCTAAAACCTTGGCTAAAATCTTGAAATCTGTGTTTAGCATTGTTAGGGGTCTAAAATTCCTCAAATCATTTTTTCTCACCTTTTTTCTTGTATGTCATTTTCAGTAAACCAACTCTCATTAAATGTGTTGTTTCTTTCTTTTTAAAAACTTCCTCGAAGATTGCCTTTAAAATTGGTGCTAATACATCCTTAAAAACTTTGTAAAATTCAGATACCAATCCGTCTAAACCTGGACTTTTCCCATTATTTAATTGCATTATAGATTCCTTGATTTCTTCTATTTGTATTTCTTCATCACACATATTTTTTTCATCTTCTGTTACCTTTCCCTCAATTTGATCCAATAAAAATTGTTCTTCTTTTTTATTTATTTCACCTTTTTTAAAAGCTTTTCATAAAAATCCCTAACTTCCTTCAAAATATCCTGTGTTTCTTTTATTTTTTCCCCATTTTCTTTTTTTAATTCTCTTATAATTTCTCCTTTACCCTTACTTTTCTCTAAATTAAAAAAGAATTTTGTACATTTCTCTCCATCCACAATATATTTTGCTCTGCTTCTGACCATCGCACCTCTACATTTTCTTTCTTCTATGTTTCGTTATTCCTCCTCCAAAAAAAGTACTCTCTCTCTATGTCTACCTTTTCTTGATTTAAACTGCCATTTAATGCCTTTCTAACCTCTACTTCTTTATGTGTTTTTGCTTTTTGTATTAATTTACTCATTTTAATTGTATACTTTTTAATTTCATATTTTGTATTATCCCACCATATTCTTTTATCTTCATGATACATCTCATTTTGTATTTCAGTGTTTATTAAATCCACTATTGCCTTCCTATAAGGTTCTCCTTTTAAAATTTCTGTATTTAAAATCCATATCCCTTTTCCTCTTTCGGTGTCATTAAAATCTATCTGCATTAATAAAAACTTGTGATCACTAAGCGTTGTTTCTTTAAAATAAACACTCTGTATAAAATCACCCAGTTTTTCCTTGCATAAAATAAAATCAATCCTACTTTGCTTTAAATTACCATCTACTAGTTGTCTCCTAGAATACTCTCTTTTTCCTTCATTCCTTACTCTCCATATGTCCACTACTTTGTGCTCTGCCATTAGTTTCTGCAACTCTTTTCTCCCACTGTCATACCTAAAAACCATGCCTTCCGCTAAATCAATTCTGTTAAAAACTGTGTTAAAATCTCCAATTAAAATAGTTTCTTCCCATAAAATCATTAGATCATTTATCCTGTTAAAAAAGTCCTTCTTTTCTTTTTCTGCTACTGGAGCATGAATGTTACATAATGTCATATTATTTTCTTTCATTCTAACAGCAAAGCATTTCCCCTCTTTATCATTGTATATTTCTTCTACATCATTCTTTATATCTTCTTTGACTAAAATAGCAACCCCTCTTCCCATCCTCCCATCACCATTGTTATAAAATATTTGCCATCTCCATCTCCTTTTAACGTCTTCTATCTTACCATCATTCCAATTTGTCTCTTGTATACAAATTAAGTTTTGTTTTTTACACAGTTCCTTTACCCTGTCAAATTTTTCAACATTCAAAAGACCTCTTGCATTAAAACTAACACAATTAAAAACCATTAAAATAAAAGATAAAAATAAAAAAAATAAATACTTAAAATACATTACTCATCTCCCTCTCCTTCCAAACTCCTTAACACATTGTACATATTGGCTTTAGTCTTTTTTCTAGCGTTGTCCAAATTTGGTTTTTACCTTCAGTGTTCTTCTTCTAAAATTCCCTTTCATGCATCTGTCCATATTGTCCACCTTTGCAACTTCATATTCCATGTCTTTGTTTTGCTCAATTTTTTCCTGTCCGTTTCCCTCCATGTCTGAAATCTCCATTTCCATCATTTGATTTCCTCCTTCCTTTGATTCTCCATCTTTATTAAAATCCACAACTTCTCCTGTGTTATTCTTTAGTTGTTCTATTTCTCTTTGCTTTGTACTTTCTTCCTCCTGATCCCCTTCAAGCTGTGCACCATCCTCCTTATTTCCTTCTTGCACCTGTCTGTCCACCTGTTCTTCTTTTTCTCCTTCCTCCCCTTCCATCCAACATTCACATTTATCTAAGAATTCTGCACACTCCGAGCATCTGACAGTAGTGCACGATCGTGCAAAATGTCCCCCTTCTCCGCATTTATAGCACTTGAAATTAGGAAAGTCTTTCAGCAGATGATCCGGGCTCATGCACTGCCTACAAGTTTTAACCTGTCGACTGTGCATCACCCGAAAATGCTGTGTTCCTTCGGCTGTTTCTAGCCTAGTGCTATAGGGCAGTGATGCAACCTCCTTCGGGAACCTTACTTTTAGGAACCTTGTCCCATCTTCGATGTCAGTGCCCGGGTGGGTAGCATCTTCTTTTAATTTTTGTTAGTGGTTCAACACCCTATCCTTCCAATTTTTCTATAATTATACTGTTTTCCAGGTAGACAGGCAGGTGCAAGAAGGAAGCTACATAATCTCGGTTATGCAAACTTTTAACTTCACAGTTCACTCCTTTAATTTCAGTCCTTCTAAAAGTTTTTCACACTCCTTTTCTTTTTTTCATTGTCAGTTCATATTCTTTGCCTTGTCTGGGTCTTAGCGTCAACATTCTCCCTTGTCCACATTTTTCCATTATCGATTTAATAACATCCTCTGCCTTTACTTCAAAGACGTTTTCCACATTTACAATCAACGTAGCCTCCTTCAAGTATTTTCTCTCCGCAAACTTACTTTTCTCACTTTTGTTTCCACCTCGTGGTCGCATATCCAGTCCATTCTCGTTAGCCTTTCTCGTTCCTCCTGCCAGTCCGTTGTCATTTGCCGTACTTGTTTCTCCTCCTAATCCAAAGTCGATAGCCTTTCTCGTTCCTTCAGCCCGTCCATTATTTTTAACCAATCGAGTTTCTCCTGCCATGTCCAAGTTCGTTGCCATGCATCCGTCCGCCATTGCTTACTCCAAAAGAAAACAAAAAAAAAAACAAACTTGAAATCAAACAAAATTGTCTTAAACAAACAAAAAGACGTTCCTCCCGAACAGCTAATGCTGTTGGGAGGAAAATAAACTTCACAAAAATAAACAACTAAAATAACAAAATAAACTCTAATACTTTTCAAAACAAAAGAAAACAAACAAAGAGTAGGGAGAGCCTTTCTCTCCCAACTGCAGTCAAACACTTCCTGGAATGTACCAAGATTGCACTATCCATTGCGCCACAGAGCCACAGAGCTCAGCTTTCTGTAGCACTGTTGCACAGGAAGCACTTTTTGGTACTCTCAAGCCCATTAAAGCAGTACTCAATGCAGACTAGGCACTGCTGGGATTCGAACCCAGGATCTCCTGTTTACTAGACATGCGCTTTGACCAACTAAGCCACAGCGCCACATAGTAAGTAAGAGGGGCTAATTGTTTATACGAAAAAAGAAAAAAAACGTTCAACTGTAGCGCTGCATGTATGAATGTCTCGAATTGAAATATTAAAGTCCAACCGGTTGCGCATTACCACACCATGCTATATAAAGCCATTGTCCAAAGCCCTCTTGAACGAGCAGGGTTCTAAAGTATTTGTGTTTTGTTAAGAAACCGACTGCTAAACAGTTTGCTGCGTAAACTCTCGTAATTCTTAAGAAGAAGCAATCCTGGCACCTGAACATTATGCACTGCTGGGATTCGAACCCAGGATCTCCGGTTTACAAGACAGGCGCTTTGACCAACTAAGCCACTGCGCACCGCTGAGAAGTGGGTAAGATGTTTTTGCACAATGAGAGTAAAAAAAGACAGCATGTCTTAAAGAGACAACCAAAGAGGTTGTTTAACTCAAGTTGTTGCACTATCCATTTGGGCTCAAAGCTACAGTATACAATTTCATGATCCATTTCGTAAAGCTCTGTAAAACAAGCACAAGCACCACCTGGACTAATGTGCTGCTGGGATTTGACCCCAGGATCTCCTGTTTACAAGACAGGCGATTTTGACCAGCTAAGGCACAGCGCCACAAAGATTGCTCCTAAGAGACATTTGCCCGATAAAGAAAAAATCGGAAGGAGATAAAACAACGCTATCTCACGGCCAATTCGTAACTTTTTGATTAGTGGCTAATTCGTATGAATTCGTACGATCTAATTCGTACAAATTAGTACGATTTGCCCATCACCCAATGACGGTTGGGGTTAGGGGTGGGGTTAGGTGCCACGCCTCCTTTTTAAAATCGTACATTTTCGTATGACTGAACTCGTACGAATTCGTACGAATTAGCCACTAAACTGACAAAACGTAAAATACTTACGTTTCCTCGTGAGATCAGGCTGGATAAAACCAATAGACAACAAAAACCAGCATGCCAGGATGCAAGCAGGACAAACATTCAAACTGCACACACCCATACGCAATTTTATTTTTAAAGACCGATTATTGTAATGCGTACCTGTATGGGAATTCATTTAAGGTGAAAGTGTGTGTGGTTTATGTAGAATAAAACTTTCAAGTATTGTTAAGTTATGTTTGCCACAGACCATATTTGACTCCTAATGGATGTTTTTCCTTTTATTAAACCCCAAAAGCAAATCTCAAGTTGATCTGAGTTTCGAGGTTCTCTACAGGATTAAAACTAAAATTTGGTTTAATTTGGACCATTTACTTCACAATTTTGACATTTTACATTTTACTTCTGAATTTATATCAAATTCTGTTTTTTCCCCTAAAAATTCAGAGGAAACGGTCTAAATTGTGAGATAAAAACCCAGAACTATGAGACAAAGAAATACACAAAGAATGTCAAGTTCAATTTTTTCACAACACCAATACCAAGATAATAATTTCTCAGAATTATGCATGGGACGATAACTGGCTTAAAGCTTTACAGCAGTTTGGAAAAGTCAAGGTTTTAAAACCGATAAAATTTGACTGTTATATTGTTCTTAGGGGGTTTATATGTGTTTTTTATGTTTTGTAAAGAAATCTGTGTTTTTGAAATTAATGAAGATATATCAGATGTCATTTATTTATTTGAATTATTTAGCCTGACATGTTTACTGTTCCAAAATAGTATAAATGTTTCTTAAAATAAAAAATATTGTGTTCAATGCGGGGAAACGTTTTTTTTTGTTACCCAGACATTTAAAAATAACTTATTTTAGGGCAGTAATCACAATACCGTGAAATCGTGATATTTTTATCCAAGGTTATCATAACGTCAGAAACTGATACCAGAACATTCCTACTCAGAATTCAAAAAGTTTCTCACAATACTAAATTTACAGCTTAATAATTTTTGCAGTTGAAAGTTTAATTAAAAACTACAAGATATAAACAAAAAATAAAATAAAATATAAATAAATAATATAAAATAAGGCAACGCAGTGGCGCAGTAGGTAGTGCTGTCGCCTCACAGCAAGAAGGTCGCTGGTTCGAGCCTCGGCCGGTTCAGTTGGCGTTTCTGTGTGGAGTTTGCATGTTCTCCCTGACCAGTCCAAAGACATGCAGTACAGGTGAATTGGGTAGGCTAAATTGTCCGTAGTGAATGAGTGTGTGTGGATGTTTCCCAGAGATGGGTTGCGGCTGGAAGGGCATCCGCTGCATAAAATATGTGCTGGATAAGTTGGCAGTTCATTCTGCTGTGGTGTCCCCTGTTTATTAAGGGGAATAAGCCGAAAAGAAAATGAATGAATGAATATAAAATAAACAAAATTGCAAATATAAAAAGTCAGAATTGTGAGATGTAATTGCCTTTAATAAATGGAGGTAAAGAATTTGCTGACAGATGAGCTTGTTTTCAAAAATAAGATTCTTTTATCCCCTGTTAATGTATTTTAGATCCACACTGTAAAAAATCCTGCTTGCCTTAAATTTTTAAGCTGAATCAAATTAACCTCATGAGTCCATTGAACTTATATCATGTTAAACTGACTTAAAACAGTTTGTGTAATTTATAATATCAAGTTAGGAACATGATTAACTTAGTTTAATAAGCTACAATGACCTAAAACATATGCTGTTAGGACTTAATGATAATATCATTTTTTACAGTGCAGATTCCAGCTGCAGACATTTGACAAAACATTTGCCATGTTTGTTTTCATTTCACTGAGGATGATTTGACCAGTTTTTAATATTATTAAAGTATTTTTTTCTATTCTGAAATGTGTAAAAAAAAAACTTGCGTTTTGATGTATCCTGCTTGATACTACTTTGTTTACATCAGACAGAGAGAGCGAGAGACAGAGAGAGACGTATCTAGATTATTATAAACAAATCATTGTTAATATACTGATTATCATTGGTTATTACTGTTATATTCTAAAATGTTGATTGTTAAATGTACAGTTTATTCTGGTCTTTTTTTATTTGTATTTTATTATTAATATTATTATTTTTTTATTATTATTATATGTTTATATATATATATATATATATCTTTTTTCTATTACTACTACTATTCACTGTGTTTTTTAAAAAATATATATAAGTATGTTTATAAATGCTTTGTCAATACATTTGTAATCTTTGTCATACCAATAAACAATGAATGAATTGAATTGAACTGAATTAAACAGAGAGATAGAATGAATGTAAAGGCTTCATTTGCATGTGTTAGATGTAGTGGGCGTTTAATTGCATGGGCTTATTTTAAGGTTACACCTCTGACTCAGACTCAGCTTTTGCTTGTTTTGGTTTTGGCTTGATTTTTTTTTCTCACTGCTGTCAGGTGGGGCTTTTTCTCATGTGAACAACAGGTTTAACCAGGACAAGTATGGAAAAGCTAGCTGATTTAGCCTAGTGACAAAAGCAGTCTGGTTTTGATTACACGTGTTCTTAGAAAATCAGGAGAACATTCCTGAAAGAAATACTTCATCTGAAACTAGCATGTGGAAGGATGTTTATTCATTTTTATGGCTTCTGAAGTCAATAACAAACTGATATGAGACAAAACTATTATCATTTCGATTATTATTATTTATATTTATTCAGTTTCAGAACACTGGTCACCCAACTACCATTATAAATATCCTAAGTGTTAGCCTAATCTCTATTTAAAAGCAGCTATCAGACAAACATGTTTCAATTATATACACCAAAAACCCGGAAATAAACTGCGCTTTCGTGAAGGGGGGTGGACCAACTGAGGCAAATTCAAGAGCGGAAAAAAAGTTCTCCTGCGAAGTGCGAACAAGTTTTCAGTCTCTAAGGGGAAACGTGAAAGGACATGAGCCGAAACACACATCGATACATGAACTGCTAATCTGTGGACTAATAAATGGAGGAGTCGCGAAGCATGGAGGCTTTAATGACATCTTGCGCCTGAACATTTAGGAAGAGATGAGGCCGTAATTATTGGTATGCTTTAGATATATTTGTTTTATCATCACTCGTTATTTTGTGTTTATATAAATTAAGTACAGTTATTATTTTATTTCTGAGGCTTTCTAAAAAGAAAGAAACGTGGTTTTGATTTAAAATGATGTTTTTATTTTGCTTTCACCAGGCAACACCCGACTGATATTTATACCGAAAGCGTCCAATGGAAACGGCTGGTTTAATTCATCTTTTCTGAGCGATTCCTGATGTTGTTCACAGTGTTGGTCTCTGAGGGCTGGACGTTCACCGCATGAAGGAGCTCTTTTAGGACACATTACATAATTGGAGCTGTGTGGAATTATAAGACATTTCATAAGACATCATCTGTGTTGCTTTTAAATCCTCAAAATGACTGTCAAACTGGACTTTGAAGAGTGTCTCAAAGACTCCCCGCGATTCAGGTAAGCTCTTGTTAAGACGACAGAAATATCTACTGAAGGCTGTTAATATACACTTGTAGTTTGGTCACATGCAGCACATTATAATGATCAACTTCACTGGCATGTGCAGAAACGACGACGTAGCAGAGTTGTTTCCAGCAGTTCTGGGATCAGGGCAGCGCAATGGTTTTGGCAGGGGAGTGCGTGATATAGGCTGATTTCTGATCAGCGTGAAATGTGGTAAACGGCTCTGGAAAGAATTTGGTCAGAGATACATGTACAGTAGTCAACATTGAAGTGGATGGAATGTTTTAAAATTTACCTGATTGAATTTAGGACAACTTTGATGAAATGGTTTGATCCATTTCAAATGTTGACTAACTTACTGTAGACAGAATGAATGGATGAGGATTGACTGACACTGTGGACTGGGCATGGGCTGGTATAAGATTCTGACAGTATGATAACCTCGGATAAAAAGATATTTTTCCCCTTTTGAACACAATATATTTTATTTTGAGAAACTTTTAAAGGGTTTTAGAGCAGTAAACATGTCAGGCTAAATAATTCAAATGAATCATTGACTTCTGCTGTCTTCATAAGTCTTCACATACCTTCGGAACGGTATAGCACAACATTTAGGCGGTTTTAAAATTATTTTCCAAACCGTGGTATACCTTGAAAACGGTTATCGTCCCATGCCTACTATGGACAGTTTCTTTTTTCCATCGTAAATTAAAATTGGGTTCTGGGGACCCTATATAGGGCTGGAAGGGAGTGCCTATGGGGCCGTGAAAATGTTTTGTGGAAAGGCATAGAAAGGTAAAAATAATTCATAATTTAATTCACAAAAAAAGTACAATATCAAACTAAAATAAATATGTGATTACGTATATGCTATGTGAAACTAACTAATTTGATTAAACTTTACAAGTAATACAAAAATAACTTAAAAATGTTAAACTAAAGGTAAAAATAATTAATAATTTAATTGAATAAAAGTAAAATTTTAAACTAAATAAATGTTATTACATATACAGTATGCTATGTGAGACAAACTAATTTTATTAAACTATATATATATATATGCATGGGCCGGTATATGATTTTGACGGTATGATAACTTTGGATAAAAATATCACGGTATTGTTGTTGCATTTTGTAAAAAAGCAGTAAACATGTCAGGCTAAATAATTCAAATGAATCATTGACTTCTGCTGTCTTCGTTTTTTTTAAAAACACAGATTTCTTTATAATGTAAAACGGCACCTTTGGATATCTTTTCTGCTGGAGAGACTGTTGTCCTAAAAAAATAATAGTAAGGTAAATAAAAAATCTTACATATACCATAGGAACGGTGTAGCAGAAAATATTGGCGGTTTTAAGACCTTGACTTTTCCAAACGACGGTATACCTTGAAAACGGTTATCGTATCTTGCATATATATATATATATATATATATATATATATATATATATATATATATATATATATATATATATATATATATATATTAATTTTTTTTACAATGAAAAATGTACCTTTTCCACAGTGTCAGCCAATCCTCATCCATTTATTCTGTCTACAGTAAGTTAGTCAACACTTAAAGTTGATCAAACCATTTCATCAAAGTTGTCCTAATACTTTTCAATCAGGAGAGTTTAACAGTAAATAAAGTTAAATTAGTTTCCCAGTACTGGAAGGGCATCCACGATTTGGCCTAAAATCAAAATGTCAATTAATTGAACATTTTAACTTGATTACAATTAATGAACGATTATTTTTATTTATTTATTTTAATCAATTGCCCTCATAGTTCACGGACAAGTTTTGTGTAGTAAATATGCTCACATATTACAAGTGAGAGATTTTTGAATTAAGTGTGCATTACTTGATTTTAAAATAATTAAAGTAAACACACAATATCTACTATCTATGATTATTTATTGAACACCAACGCTGAACAACTGAAATAAAACACACATTGCCTAAAACATGGCTTTCTGTGCCGCCCACCGTCATCACCGATACCAAACCGACCAATCACAAGGCTTGCGATACGCGTCGTTGTTATGTGTAAATAAATTTTTTTGAGAGGTGCGCGGGTATGCGAAGGCTGCGCTGGACTGGACTTGTGCCCTTGGCAGAAGTATAACATCATAATATTATAATAAGTATAAATCATAATATAATAAGTATAATTCAGCCTTAACAGAGTGGGGTCACGTGACTCCACACACAGTAGGTAAAGTTACTGAAAAAATTGACCTGAAAAAATTAGATCGATTATTGATTCTGAATTCTGTCGATTTCGATTACTATTTGATTAATCGCCCAACCCTAGCATCCACTGTGTAAAACATATGCTGGAACAGTTGTCGGTTCATTCCGCTGCTGTGGCATCCCCAGATAAATCAGGGACTAAGCCGAAAAAAAAATGAATGAATGAATGCAAAATGAGATTAAAATAAACTTGAAACTACATCATGTGTAAATAACAGGAACTACTGTACAGTAGCTGTGAGCATTAATCGTGTTGTAATAGTAATAGTATAACTACACAATAATAAATACTGTTTAAATACATTTGACTAGATATTTCACAGGATAAATTGGGTAATTATAACAAGATGCCTTTTACATTTAGCATCGTCGGATTGGCTCTGCAGTGTTTGGGCTTTCAGCAGTGACATTTACATTACACTGAACTGAACTAAGCTGAACTGTGAAAACTGGACTGAAGCAGTATAAATTTATTAGAACTATATCTATGTTAAGCTGCTTTGACACAATCTACACTGTAAAAGCGTTATAGAAATATAGATGAATTAAATTTTAGGACAGGGATCCCTCATTCAAGAATGATCTTATTTGAGGCTCCATGGCATCTAAAATCTTGATCTCCTTTAGTTTAAGAGATATTTTGTTGGAGTTTCAGTTGTCTTAAAAATCACTACATGCAGCTTGTGGTGAAAGTTTCTTTGTTCGGTTTGGCTGTAGGCTTAGTGGGCAGCATAATGGAAAGTCTGAGTGCCATGTTTTAGTGGCTGCAGAGGGAACAGACTCGCAGGGTGTAGTGAGTTCAAAAAATTAGGTCATCAGCACTCAGAAAATGACTTGCATAAACACACAATATCCCTTTTCATTTGTCATACGCGGATCTAAACATACAGAATGTGTGTAATTTGTCTACATCAAGACATGAGCGGGCGCTTTCAACCTTCAGATAATGGGAACAACTGAATACAAAAAACGAGTTTGTGTATGAAGGTGTATGAAGGCCACTGACGTAAACAATTTTGAGGCCTCGTTTACTTCAGACTGCGGCTGCCTCCGGTTGCTAAGTAGCGGCTCGGTAGTGGTGGGGGAGCAGGAAGTGAGACGAGAGATACTGAAACGATAAACAGGAGACAGGAAGTGTGTTTTTGGGGTGGATCTCTTCGAAAAGTTTTTCTTCAACACACACAGGTTTTTGCACAAACGAATAATTGCTTTTTTATCATGAGTGTGCGAGGTGAGGCTTACAGGTTTTCAGTCATTATGCGACTTTTTAAAACACGACAGACATGATAGAGCTTTAGTAAAAAGTTACAGAGGATCACACACACAACAGAACATTCTCATTGTGGTGAAACACAACTAACTTGCACAACTTGCAAGGCTTTCCGGGTCTATCTCATGGTTTCCAGTCATATAAGATTAAAATAATTGTTTAGACTTTAATTTAACTACTTAGATATGATTACTTAGATTGCAAAAAAAATTATTATGATATCATGTTTCATATCATTCGGTATCGATAATTATTGAATATTTTTTAACAATACAATTAGGAAAATTATGATTTTTTTTTATTTAACCACTTTATTTTAATTTACCACCATTACCAAGGCAAATAGGTTTAATAGTCAAAAACAAAAATATTTAAACAAAATATGTGATCTCTTTATAATAAAATAAACAAAAGTTTTAGAGACTCTTAAACTTGATAAATAAAAAGTGTGTGCAATGCTAAAAGTAGATCAACATCTGTAAGGTGTGATTAATAATGATACAGTAAACCTCAAACTCTGTAAACAATACAAATTCTGATAATCAAATCTCAGCTTTCAAGTAAAGAAACCACCCATCATTATTCAAATACATGCTGAACATTACAAATTGTGAAGTTGAATGACTACATTACCCCCTATGCTAAAAACTCCTCAGATGGGGAGCTAGTGGCTGGGATGCACATGAAAAGAAACCAAAAAGCCACTCTGGCGATATTCTTATAATTTTTTTTTATAATCTTCTCACTGCTGCTATACGCCACTCATTTTTGCGTGTTGTTATTCTGACCTGAAGTGACAAGCGTGAGCGCGTGGTTTCCTTCACCATTTTCAATGGACTTTGCACTCGTGCTCCCCTCGTGTCTTTCATAACTAAGCGACCATCAACCGTTTTCTCAGAGGATGACAAAGGGACAAACCATTGGTGCAGCTCTGATACAAGTTTATGGAGAAAAATAAAAAGCACTTAAGTGTTTGGATGCGCTGTGTTTGTCTGAGGTAATTATTACTGGCCGTTATTAATGAAATGTGTATATTCCATACAACGCGTGAAGCAGATTGGTTAGTTCTACTTACATGAATCGCGGTGCGCTCGTGGCATTCGAAAAAGTTCAGATGTTTTTCAACTAGGTGTGCCTTGAAAATGCCATTGGAATCGACAAAGTTACTCCCTAAGCTTATTGGCATTCCTTCCAAGGTACGCGCTCAGCAGCTACATTTTGATAAAACTATAGCCTTCACATCAAAACTTCATACCAAATTTTTTTTTATCATTATTGACAATGGTGTTCGATCAATAAATACTGATACCGATTTTATCGCCCAGTCCTAATATCGATATTGTCTGGACAGTGGAAAATACTGTAATAATCAGCATTCGTTTTTCTTTTTTATTGTTATAAGCCATGAATAAAATGAGCTACGAGGATCTAAAAATTACACACGTTGATTTTAAGCAAATAAGTATCTTAAAAAATTGGACAAATAGACAAAGGATAAAAGCCTTTACTTAAACATCCCATTAACTTAAAATAAAGCTTTTTAGATGTTAGTATTAGTATTGTTTGTTGTTAAGATATCTATAAGCTAGTGAGCTCCAAAACAGTGAATAAAATTTGCATTTATGTAGAAGATATAAACTGATATAAACATGTAAAGCTTGTCACTTCTGCCCAAATGGATCAACGGTTTTATTCACATCACCTCACACTTCAGTTTCTCATCACATCATAACCAATCAAATGCATATGATAGTATATGTACATAATAGTATATGACATGCCCTGCCTCCTTTAAGATGCTTCACATTTGCTTTTCATTTGATGCACTTAAGCTAAACCACTCTCACTGGCAGAGCTGTGATCAAACAAAACACTATTGGCTGTTTTGTTAAAAAGGGGAGGAGCTACTGTATGTTTTACTGTATCTTTATGTTTTGGTTGAGATTACGTCTAACATCGAATAAAATTGCATATTTCAAAGCACTTCATTGGACATTTAACAGCTTTTAAAAAAATGAAGTTATTGGGTGTATCTATAGATACAATATGTTTCAAGTTTACTACAAAATATTCATAGATACTATACAAATACCATAGCCATGCCATCTTTCTACATAATTTGTGGGGCTTTTGGGGAGTGGGTGGGGCTTAAAGATCTGTTTGATCTTAAGATCTATTTTGGTGCACTTTGCTTAATCCGACTCTCTGATTGGTAGCATCATGGGTAATGTAGTTTTTCTGCATGAATTCCACCATGAAACACAATAGTTTTTAGGTTGAATTAATATAGGCAAGAAAATATACAATAATTAACCACCTCAGAGCTCACAATAAATATTGATGTGATTTATAGAGAGCATGAATGTAGTTTTTACTTCCAAAACCCAACTGTTGAACTGCTTGTTGCTACTATAGGAGACATTAGGGCTGGGCAATACAGCAAAAATAATTCAATAATTATTTTCAATAATTATTTTCCATATTGATCGATAACAATATATATCTCAATATCAGTTGTTAATGCTTCCAGATTGAAAAGAGTACCCCAAAAATGTCTGAAGTCACAAAAATTAGAGGGTCCATTAAATGGCATAACATATTTTAGGCCGATAAATTTTCAGTGGCTGAAAATTCTGTACATCTCTAATATCAACACGCTTCTAGATTCCCATTGTTGCACATTTCTACTGTGTGATTGTCTCTAATATTAATATAGAGTAAAAAAGTCCAGAGCTTATCATTGTTATTGACGTAAACTTTATCGCAATTTGATATAATATCGTTTATCGGCCCAGCCCTATGAGACATACAACAAATTAATACAACATGTTTTTTTGAGCGTATTTAACATGCTTGAGATTTGTTATCTGAATGAAAACCAAAGCTAAAAATCTTTTTTTCGATTATACAAATTTAGGTGCATCCTAATTTGATGTGCTGATATTCGGTAATATAGAGTGATTATGAACATGCATAATATTGTGGACACTAAAAAAAACAGTAAATAATCATTTATTACTCAAACTTTTAGGTCACTTTTTAAGAGTATTCAGATTATTGCATTTACAGTGTTGTTCATCACAGCACTAGTTACTAAAAGACATAATAGGCTATTTATTTAATATAAACCATAAACATTTTCATGTGCTAATCTGGACTGCCAAAAAAAACAATCATGTGAGGATGTCGCCAGAGTGGCTTTTTGGTTTCTTTTCATGTGCATCCCAGCCACTAGCACCCCATCTGTGGAGTTTGTAGCATAGGGGGTAATATAGTCATTCAACTTCACAATTTGTAATGTTGCAGTTAGGGCTGGGTGATAAAATCGATGACATGTCTGAGATATTGATAGAGAATGGTCTGATTTTAATTGTTAACACTTAACTACAAAAAGGCTCCATTAGTTAATTAAACAATAAATATGATTGTAAAAATACTTGTAAAGCATTTATAAGTCTTGGTTGATGTTAATTTATTAGTACTGTTTAACAACCTATTAAAATCAAAAGGCTTAACTGTTTTATTTATTGGAGCTCTCAAGTAATAAAGTTTCCATTTTTATGTTATTTATTATTTTGAACTAACATTAACATGACTGCTGTAACAAATGTAGCTATATTAGCTAATGCCTTAATGTTTAACAATGGCTTTATTGTAAAGTGTTACCTATTATACTTTACAATCATTTTGCAATTCATTTTCTTTTATAAAAGTTGGAGCATTTTATTCTGTAATATTATATCTTTCAGTTTCTGTATTAGTTTAGAAAGTAAAATGTTGAGCTTATGAATATAAGCATCACATTTGTACCATATGTCTGTCTGTAATGCTGCAAAAGTGGAAAACCACTAACACTTGTGCTATTTTACTGTGTCCTGTGTCTAACAAGACAGAAAAGCAAACATACACTTATATGCACATTCATATACACACACCACATGACCTCACTGCCCTACTTAATGAAATAATACTTCTCAGTTTATGTTAAGGTGTCCATGTTACACAAGTTCTATGTACTTATTATTGTAATTACAAATAATTATGCATAATTACATGCAACTAACTCTTAACCTAACCCACATTCTATCCCTAGCCATATAGTCAGTACATGTAATTAATTGACATAGCTCAGTAGTTAAATGAATATTTACACTGTAACAAGGACACCTATAAAATAAAGTGTAACCTACTTCTCTTAATTCTTTCCTTTACTAACATAACTATATTTTATCCTAAAGTAAATCGTGTTTTTAATTTGCTGTGTTATAATGAGCTACATTAGCTCTGTGTGTTGAAAATATATGTGTTACATCCAACAGGTCAGAAATCGAGAAGGTGGAGGTCAATGTTAGCGAACTAGAGACAAGACTCGAGAAGGTGAGGAAATGCTGCAATTCACAGTTCAAACAAGTACTTATAAACAAACCACTTCCACTAGGTTTAGAACTCATTCCTTCACTGGCATTGATACCATGAATACTTTAGCTTGTAGCCTACTACTGCTCTTCTAAGGGCTTAGACATGAGTTTTTCACCCTGCCCTGATAAAAGTGGTGAAAAAGTATTTTAGCAGATTATCAGAGAGTATATATTCTTTTAGCATTAAGTTAGCAACAAATCTAAACAAAGCAACAATATAGAAAGTTTTGTGGTGGAGGGTTGTCTTGTGCAATTATATATCATTACCACTCAATAAATTGTCACCAACCATAACAGATTTTTAAATTCCGTTATAGTTTATGACCGTTTGTCAATATGCTTGCAAATGTAATCTTAGAACCAAGAAGCAGCACGACTAACTGTTAAAATAACTGTTCGCGCGAGCAAAAGAAAGCAGGGTGAATACCAAATGAGACAGGCGCGCTCCTGTTACTTTGTGCGAAACAATCGTGCCTGGAAACGCAACTGGTGCGATCGGTTCTCTTTGAAATAGACAGGACAAAAAGCAATGCTTGTGCACCCACTGTCCTGCTGCTTTCAAGAGCTCAAGATTTTTTGTAAGCAGCAGCAGTTGCTGCTTTCGCTTTAACCATTCTTTAAGCAGGCCTAACGTTAACTGTAATCATGCACGTGATTATCCTTTCATTCTTACGGTATGTTTTTCACCTGGTTTTTTGCTTACAGTTATTTTTAATATGGTTTATTTATCATCCTTTACTATAGGATGCTTTAGGAGATTATTTATACATTTATGTATAGTTAACTAGTGATCTGGGACCTTTAGCCTAGATAATACATGCATAGGTTAAGATACTTGACAATAATTTTTTAAATGTCATTTTTAAAGAACATTTTTGTTGAATAAAAGGTGCATGTATACAGCTATATTTTGCTTGCTTTGACACATTATTTAACATTTCTGGCAAAGAAATAATTAGTTTGGTGTGGCCAAAGAAAAAATTGGTAAATCCTTAGTGTTGAGCCCTGAAAAGTCATGTGAAATAAAACTAATTGCAATGCCTCACTATGAAACCACAATCCATTTTCTCATGCTCATGGATCAAGGTCACAACACACAAAAAAAGTGAAATGAACAAGGAGGCATGTAGACATAACACAAGATTTAAATGAATTTTTTTATGCATATAAAATATACTTTCCCAACAACAAAATTGTGGCTAGTGAAAATGCAGAGTGGCTAGTAACGTTGGAAAGCTACTAGCCACAGTGGCTGGTGATCAAAAAAGTTAAGGTCAAGCGCTGCTCATCACCCACCCCTACAGTACGTCATAAACAAAATTTGTGTACTATTTCAAACCACATCAGAATGAATCTCACATTTAAGCACAGATCATAATATAGCATCCCAAATATTGAATTTCATTGTTTTGACCTTGTTGACGCATTGGCGCAGTAGGTAGTACTGTCGCCTTACAGCAAAAAGGTCGCTGGTTCGAGCCTCGGCTGGGTCAGTTGGCGTTTCTGTGTGGAGTTTGCATGTTCTCCCTGTGTTTTCCTCCGGGTGCTCCGGTTTCCCCCACAGTCCAAAGACATGCGCTACAGGTGAATTGGGTAGGCTAAATTGTCTGTAGTGTATGAGTGTGAATGAGAGTGTATGGATGTTTCCCAGAGATGGGTTGCAGCTGGAAGGGCATCCGCTGCAAAAAACATGTGCTGGATAAGTTGGCGGTTCATTCCGCTGTGGCGACCCCGGATTAATAAAGGGACTAAGCCGAAAAGACAATGACACCATAATTTGACACCAAGTCATTGTTCCTCTCTTCTCTCTCTCTGTGCCACGTGTGAAGAGATACAGTGTTCTGCAGAGGAACTGCAATGAGGAATTGTTCATTTAAAAGCTTTTAACCACAAGTTTTATCAGACCGAATGCTTTCAGATCACAGAGGACTGCAATTTGTCTCAGCGATAATTCGTTTGCTTACCAAAGCTTTAAATGAAATGTATGTTCTGTTGTGAATAATATGGCATTATTTAACATCCTGAAAAAAATGTGTGTTTGTATAGTTGGTGAAGCAGTGCCACACTATGCTGGAAACAGGCCGTGCCTATTGCCAGAACAGTAAGAGCTTTGTAAATGGCCTGAAGGAGCTCGGACATCACTGTTCTGAGGACCGAACTATGGGGGTGAGTGTATCAACAGACCCATTTTAAATTAGCATCACTTACTGTACACAGAAACCCACGCAGGGTTAGTCACGTGGACTAACTGATACTTAAGATAGTATATGTATATGTGATCACCAATCAAAAGAAGATGGAAGTGATACAGCATAATTGTATGTTGCAGACCTGTGCTGTCACAGTCATAACTGTATGACAGATTCCTGACCAGTGTGTGAAACGACAACAATTTTCACTGCCAAATATCAGATGTTAAGATGTTCATGATATTTTGAGGTTTACCTCAGTTTGGAAAGAAATATTTGCATGTGTATGTGTATACAAGAATACAATGTAACAATATACAATGTAACAAGAAATTTTGCCCATTCTGACCCCAAATCTTTCAGCAAAAACATTTCCATGATTGAAAGTAAAATTGGAAAAGAAAACATCCTGAAACCATTGAAAATGATTGAGAGTTAATAAACATCTAATGGAAGCTGCTCTTTTTTCTTTTTCAGGACTGTTTAGAAAAGTTTTCTAAAAAGCTTTCAGCCATTGTTAATGCTCAAGAGGTGAGTTGAGTTCTTCCTTTTTTTACTGTCACTGTTACTATAGTAACCTACTGTAAGTGCCAACAATCTGTTATGGGGATGTATTCCTGTTTTCCCTTTGCTTTTGGCCTGTCTCCCATTCCATGAATTGTGTTTCTCCAAACAGGAGTTGATCGAAACCACACAGAAGGATGTGAAGTTGAAGCTACAGAATTTTGTGAAAGAGTAAGGCTCTTTGACTCTTTGCTAAAGGCATTTTTAGCACAGTCACATGGCATTAAGGAAGAATCATTATCATTTATGGGAGTATTTAATTCCACAAAAAAGTTTTATAAGGTGCTTAAAGGTTCTTGAGATGATTAAAATGTTCTTCACACTATGAAAACAATTAACCAAGGCTCATTGGAAATATGTGTCCAGGACTACATTTTTGTGAACCGTGAAATATGTTACTCCTGTGACGTTTCCTTGCAGCTTGTGTTGACACAAAGTCCCTTTAAGGCAAGTCATTTCACTCGGTGGCCATCTTTGAAACGCCTCTCGGGTAGTATGCTCGGGCATTCTGTTTGAATGGGGAAACATCAAATTCTCCAAAACTACATGCCAAGTTTACCATTTCATTTCATATTACGAATCACCAATTCAATTAAACAACTGTCTTTAGTTTAGTGTCTTTAGTTTAATTTCTAAATGTTTGTATCACACAAAATCTACAGAAACTCACCTCGGGTCCGATTCCCTCCCCCGGAGAACTGTCATTCTATAGCGATCACTAATTGGCTTCTGTACTAGGAGGCAGGCTTTATTCGCCATATAGCGATCGCTGATTGGCTCCTGTACTAGTAGATGGGGCTTCATTCGCCATATTGACAATTACACTTTTCCCTATTCAAAAGTATACGAGTGACATGTCTTGTGTACTCTATAGTCTTTGGTTGACATCAACCCACGTTCATTCTGATTACGTACCCCTATATACATTTCTGGAAAGAGCAAAATACATCCCAGGAGCTACAGTTTTTTTGCAGTTTTTGATTTTGCGACTCCGCCAGAGGCCGCTGTGTATGCTTTTTCAGATCTCAAATTTCTTTCGTGAGTGTCATTCACACCTGCTGTTCTCACGTAAATCCACCAGAGGCCGCTGTTGACCAACTGACTGACTGACTAACTGACCAACCAACCCAGAACTCCATCCTCCCCTTACCTAAACCCAACCAATAGTATTTTAAATAACATCGATTGATCCGCCCACTCCCTTCCCTAAACGCAAACCACAGTGTTTTCAAAAGCAATTCAGAAAAAGAAAAGGCCCCTGATTTTTACCACGTTTTCAGATTTTACCACATTCTCACCCAGTTATTTACTTCTTGCATTTAAATATTAGCTATAGGAAGAAGAAAAAAAAAAAAAACATGCGTTACAATTATCACGTCTACATAACTCCAATCATTACACCGTTGTAGTAAAGGCAAAAAAAAAAGAAAAAGAAAAAAAGCATGGGAAGATTCTTTCACTTTGACTCAATTTGTCGAAAGAAATATATCAGATATATCAAAGCGGACTGCCAGAATAATAACATAAATAGTCCAGTCGTCCTTTAATTTGACTAAAGTTACAAATGATTGTAAGTCACAGGCAGCTGTTTTAGCCGTTTTAAGGTACCTCAGTCAAACAGCCTGTAACCATTCACCTTTTTAAGGGGTCTTCATGTGCCGTTTCACATAGTCCATCGCTTCAGCAGGTGTTTCAAACTTGTGTTCAGCACCATCATATGTGATTCGGAAGCCAGTTAGACCTCTCAGCCCGTATTTCACATCGGATCGGGACCTCAGCACACGTTTTACGTCGTAATACGCAGCCCTCTTTTTGGCGATCTCCGGGGGGAAATCAGGAAAGACGTATATGGGTCTGTCTTTAAATTTGAGCTGTTTGGCTTTAATAGCCTTCCGCAGAATGTCTTCCTTGACGTCGAATCGGTGAAAGCATATAACAAACGGCCGCGGCCGCTGACCCTCAGCTGGTCGCGCGGATAATGCGCGATGCGCTCGGGCAAGGAGCGGGGGCTCGTGGAGGCTGAATATCTCTTGCAATGTTTCAGCAATGAACTTTTTAGGCTGTGTACCCTCCATACCTTCAGGAATACCCACAAGACGCAGATTGCTTCGTCGAGCACGGCATTCCAAATCTATGCACTTGGCCTGAAGAGCAGCAATCTCATTCCGTAGGGTGGTCACATTCGGTTCAAGTGCCTGTAAACTTGTCGTCCACTAGGATGTTGCATTTTCCAGACTAGTTAGCCACTCCTCGTGTGCTTTCATATCTGAAGTTACCGCCATTAGCGAGTTGTGCACTTCTTCCCGCAGGGATGATATTTCTTTTCGGAACTCAGCCGCGTGCGTGTCAAACTTTTGGTGAATTCCGGTTTCCAAAGATTTGATCGCTGCCATTATTGAGGCGCCGTCAATCACGCTTGTTTCGTCTTTGGCCGACTCAGCAGACCCATTAGAGCTCGCCAAATCAGTCTTTTTCTGACGCGGGGCTTTCGACATCGAGGCACAAAGTTCATAAATAGTCCACAAAACAAATTAGCAGCTGCAACAATAAACTTGGAGTAGGTTGTAACTATGTATTTTAGAAAATTTAAGAATTAGTTTGCAGAGCTCCTGACTTTGCGACTTCACATGGCGGACGCTAAACCGGAAGTCTCAGTTATTTACTTCTTTATTTAAATTTTTTTTGCTTCTGTTGTCTTACCTGCTTTCTTTAACCGTTCTTCGCCGAACTCGAACCCTGTCGTCGCAGTCAACTCTGCTCTGCATCTCAAGTCCACCGACTAATGTTTTAAGCTACCAGACAAACTGGTTACAGCGGAAAAGCCGTCCACGTGCACGTAAGCGGTCACCTGGGAAAAGAGAAAAGGAATGGTATCATACCACGCACAACATTAGTTTTAAAGATGAAATGCAGCCATACGTAGCTCTGGCTACATAATTTGCGATCTCCAGTAACGCATATAGGGCTATGTTTTCAGAATGAGCCTGTGTTGGTTGACATATATATTTCTGGGCTATGTTTTCTCATATGTGCCATATTCATGTTCTTGCCATATGCTTCTGTGAGAAGCCAGGGAATGTCGTGCATAATATATCACTATTGACTTACCCACACCCTTCCCTAAACCCAACCAATTGTGTTTTCAATAGCTAACGCATCGAAAAACACATCGCAGCCACTTAGATTTACTATGATTTCACATTGCATTAATCAGATTAAGTCAGGTCTGCTCCACCTCCAAAGTACGACACCATACAAGTCAAGTCAAGCTTTATTGTCATTCTGCTACATGTGTGGACATACATGTGGACATACATAGAGGAATGAAATGTCATGTCTCGCAGGAAAACGGTGCTACATAAATTAATCATAAATACAAACACAACACTGGACATAAGAGCTATTTAAAAAAAAAACTATGCTTAACTAACATATACTATAAGATACTTAACTATACACAGGCTATACAAGTACTTTTACATGAGACTGAACAATGTTCTGCAGGATATTGTGCAAAAGAGCTATTAAAGGTGTAATATTGTGCAAGAGTTATTTAAGGTTAACGCAAGCAGTGCAACATGATTGTGGTACATTTATAGCAAACATGTTTTCCTTATTGAGTTATTGTAAGATGAAGTTTAAATAAAGAGTCAGGTGCATAAGAGAGAAGAGTGTTTCTACAGGTGGTTTGTCAAGCCCACTCATCTATATGAAGCACAATCTGAAATGGACAATGTTTCCAAGAGACATGGAGTGATTAAGAAAGTGTCTATAGTGCAAATGTGCAACCTGATGCAAGAGTCAGAGAGATGAGAGGGTGTCTTTTCTACAGGTGGTTTGTTAAACCCACTCACCTGTATGGGACATACTCAGGAATGCATGGGAAGGGGGGTGGATGAGATTTCAGAGGGGGATATATTGACTGGAGATGAGGGCTCCAACAGCCTGTGGGAAGAAGCTGTTGAGTAGTCTAGCCGTCCGAGCAGGCTCTAATACTTTGAAACCTTCTTCCTGATGGCAGCAGCTGAAAGAGACTGTGAAAGGGATGAGTAGAGTCTTTCACAATACTGCTAGCTTTGCTGGAGCACCGTGAAAGGAAAATGTCCTGAATGGAGAATAAAGGGGCACCGATGATCTTTTCGTCTGTGTTCACTGTGTGCTGGAGGGTCTTGTGGTCAGCTGGACTGCAGCTCTCGTACCAGACAGTGAATGTGGTGAGGATAGGTGGAGGGACGTGGTATTGGTAGTTCAGGTGAGATCCTCTATGATGTGCATCCCCAGGAATTTAGCTGTCGATGAGCTGTCGATGATTAGTGGGGCTGGTCAACAGTGTTTCTCTTGCAGTGTTTTCTCACGCAAACCTCGCCCCCAGAATGTCCCATGAATCAAATGTCACACAACCCGCCCAGTTCAGTGGGAATCAGGCAGATAAAGCACACCATCGCATCATCACGAAAAATGAAGTCAACCGAATATGTCTATACGCACAGGCCTGTGTATTTTCATTCATCATATTTGTTTACCCGCCGACCGACTATTTGCATTGTGCATCGAGTAGTCTCGCCATTAACGGAGGGATGACCTAGTGCACTATCCATAATATAAAACCACAGAAATTTTCCGGTAGTAACTCGGTATAAAATGTATTTAATAACATCCTCGTTTTGATAGACACCCACATGCTCCGAAGAGATCTAAAACATATACATTTTTCCATAGGCTATATGACACCTAATAGGTCATTTAAGAATGTTGCATATTATTCGTTCATTCTTTCATTCATTTTCTTTTCGGCTTAGTCCCTTTATTAATTTAGGGTCGCCACAGCGGAATGAACCGCCAACTTATCCAGCATATATTTTACACAGCACTACCTACTGCGCCACCGCGTCGCCTATATTATTCGTTATCTTAAGTAAATTAAACGGTTAAGTGTTTCAGGACATAAGAGCAAATAATAAAATATAGGCTGTAGCCTATATATCGTTGCGCTCAGCAGCTATCCACTAATAAAGCTCTACATTTAAAATTTCATTTTTAAATTGTACCACGTCATATAAAAACATAAACAGGACATAAAACACATTTTTTACTTGCAGTTTTCCCCAATCCATTTGTAAAGCAGCGTTGCTCAGGACTGGATGACAGAAAAGAAGGTAGTGTCTGATGTTTCACTCACGCAAAAAATGCTCTGTTTGCACGATTTGATTAATATCATCGTATCCAACTACTTTATAGATAGTATTTCAAAAATCCTCTGCTGTTTATTGTTTTTAGAAAATATCTAAAATCTATTTTTCAGGCCTTTGTAAAATGAAAGTTTAAAATGGCTTGAAACGGTTTAATTTATTTGTATTATATATACCTACATTGTTTGTTTTATATGGGTTTATTTATTTAATGTGATTTCATTATATCCAATATTTGTAATTCTTTAAATGATTTCAATATAGCTTAGGCTATTTTATCTAGATATCACACTATTGTGTTGAGCCTACAAAACGTAAAGTTTTGTAAAGTTTTATGTCATTCTATTGTATTCATATTTTGTATTATCTCCAAAATAATGAAACCCATCAACAGAGCTGTCAAGCGAGCGCTCTTTTGCCCGGTCTCTCTCACACACACACACACACACACACACACACACACACACACGCACGCACGCACGCACGCACGCATTTAAATGCGCGTGTTTCATGCACAAACACACCTTTTAAACTTGTAAAAAACTCTCGACAACTGTTACTTGCTGCTGTGTCTTTAATATGGTGTAAAGATTATTATGCGTTATTGAAACATCAAGGAGGACGCAGCAAAGAAATATCACTTATTTAATTTAAACTAGCCTACTTTATTATTTTATGCAACAGTCTTACATTTAAAAGGGAAACATAAGGCTGATCATAAGCAAAAAAAAAAGACCCCTAGCCTATAAGGTATTATATGAAATAGCCAATCTTAAACTGGCCAGCTATATGTTTTTCTTTCCCTTATTTATTTATTTATTTTGATGTACTCCTCGGAAAACTAGTGTAATGGCGGCACGCCATCTTTACCACACCAGGGCAAACTTCGCCTCTCTTTCCACTCCCGAAGCCCCAGCTAGCCCTCTTTGGCCCAAGGTATTCAGCGGGCTGAAAAAGGCCGGCCGCAGGCTTCGAGGAAGCCCCGATTTGGCCCGATCAGGCCCCGGAAGTGACAGTGGAAACGCGACTGGCACGTTCACTTTAGGCGCGACGTTGTTAGTGCAAGGCTACTGAGCAAACTGACCACACTGGTAAAGTCATCAATAAGGACATAAGCTGGGAGGTGAATACGTTCGATTAAAGATCACAGATGCATTTAAGCTGTTTCTGTAACGTTTATTTGGTGCTTCGCAACCAACAGTGTGAAAACAATCCTTTATCCATCAATATAATATGTCACTGTAAATGTCAGTGGTGCGAAAAGGAAGAAAAGTTGTGCGCGTCATACTGAAATATTAGTTTTACCCACAAACTGCAGGTAAACATATGCTGAAGCACACTTTTGTTTAAAAATAAAGTCCTAGACAGGTATTCCCAATGAGGCTGTGTTATAAAAATTGTTCTTTAAAGAAGGTTCTTTGGAAAACCAATAAAGGTTTTTCAATGGCATCCATTTACTTTTAAAGCAATAGTTCACCCAAAAATTAAAACAGATAAGATCTGTTATTTAAATTTTGGAGTGAACTATCTCTTTAAGAGGGCGCTCTACCAAAAATATTGGTCTAAAATCATAATGTAGTAATCTGGTTGTAAAATGTAAAATTCAAGGCATTAATGATCACATTCTGTACTGTGTCTCCCTGAAGTGATGTGAAGCGATTTAAGGATGTGCGTAAGGAGTTTGAGCGTAGTAGTGAGAACTTGGAGGCGGCTCTCAGCAAGAATGCTCAGGCAACACGCGGAAAACAGCATGAGGTGGAGGAGGCCAGCAATAACCTGCTGAACGCACGCAGAGCCTTCAGATCAGGAGCATTGGACTATGTGTTGCAGGTAGAAAACTACACGGACATACACAAAAAATGCCATCTTTTAAAAACGGCCTTCAGTTTTTAAGAGCGAGACCATTATCGTCTTTGCATAAACAGCAATTTTGTGAAAACTGTGATGTCATAAAAGCAATCAAATCCGCTTTGCATGTATTATTTTAATAAATCGTTTTTAATCGTGACGTTCCTAAGACACAACTATTTAGCAAAGCATTTAATTTGTGATTGTCACTGTCACTTTTTTATGTTGTAATCTTTTGTCTTATTTATTGTTTTATTGATTTGATTAGTTTGACTTTTGGCTTGTTACTGGGTTTTTATGCAAGCTTGTAATTCTGGCTTCGGTTGCCGTGAGTTTAAGAAAAGCTCAGCATAAATAAAATGTATTATTATTATTATTATTATTTTAAATCATCTTTTTTTTCTCCTTTATCTAGATTAATGTCATTGAGTCCAGGAAGAAAACAGAAATTCTTCAGGCGGTATGTGTCATCATGTAGAATGATTTTGAGTCATAAATTGGAACTTGCAGTCACTTTTGCTGTTTTTTGTGTGTCAGATGCTTTCTCTAATACAGGCCCAGGCTCTGTTCTTCCAGCAGAGCCATCAGTCACTCACAGAACTGGAAAACTATCGCAAAGAGCTGCATGATGAGGTAAGAAATCTATCAATCTATCCATCTATCTATTTATCCATCCATCAATTTATTTGTCTATTGATCCATCCATCCATCCATCCATCCATCCATCCATCCATCCATCCATCCATCCATCCATCCATCCATCCATCCATCCATCCATCCATCCATCCATCCATCCATCCATCCATCCATCCATCCATCCATCTATCTATCTATCTATCTATCTATCTATCTATCTATCTATCTATCTATCTATCTATCTATCTATCTATCTATCTATCTATCTATCTATCTGTCCATCTATCTATCCATCCATCTATCTATCCATCCATCTATCCATCCATCTATCTATCTATCTATCTATCTATCTATCTATCTATCCATCCATCTATCTATCTATCTATCCATCTATCTATCTATCTATCTATCTATCTATCTATCTATCTATCTATCTATCTATCTATCTATCTATCTATCTATCTATCTATCTATCTATCTATCTATCTATCTATCTATCTATCTATCTATCTATCAATCTATCAATCTATCAATCTATCAATGCATCCATCCATCTATCCATCCATCCATTTATGTCTGTCATCTAATGTGATTAGCATGAAGTTATTTGACACATGATAAAAATAGAGGAAGGAAGGAGAGAAAGGGAAAGTGTGAAGTACACAGTTAAACAAAAGCAGTTGTTGTTTGAAAGAGGAAACTCATTCAAATCATGTTGGGAAGTAAAAAAAAACGGTGGAATGTTTGGATTGAAAAAGAGCACAGAAGGTCTAATGACAGGAGTGTGATGGTGCACTCAGAGATCACATGACGGCCCATCATGACAGGAAGTTTTCTGCCAGGGTGAGCAACAACAGGAAACAGAACGCATCACACGTCGGTTTGTGTGTCTTGGCACATACTTCTCTACTTACTGAAGAAACAGCCTGAAAAAAACACTTTTTAAGACCTTAAACACACACCAAGTGACTGATCACTAAAATGAAAATCCCAAGAATTAATAAAGTGTTTTCTTATATTTCTTCTGACAATTTGCATTAGATCAGATACTGCGTGTATAATGTGTGAAAGGTGTTGAAGATTCGTATTTTTGTTGCAATGTTTTTGACATGATGATACTGAGGAACTGTAGTAGTTTTAGACAGGAAACTTACTCACCTTCTACTGGCCTGCGAAAACCACAAAAACCTGCTCACAGCTTCCTGTAAGCTCAGGAAATGGTGAAAAGCTTAGCAAGACAAATGTCAAGAGAGATTGCGAAAGCCTGTAGATAGCAGTGAAGTCCTCTGAAACGACGTGCAGATTTAAAAGTGAAAACGTTAAGGATGTTCAGCATAAATATAGAATTGGTTGGGATATGAGAATATTTTGCAAGTATAGTGTTATAGAATCAGAGACAGAAAGAAAAAGCTGTGATAAGACAGAGAACAGGAAAGTCAGTGGAGGATAAGAAGCAAACATGGAGAAGGTGATCTTAATGCCCTCTTCTTGAAATAGGTCAGAAAGTTGAGCGAGTGCCAGTGTGTCTTACATTATTTCTCATTCGGTTAATCCCTGGAACACACTTGACTCTTTGCTTGCTGTGGTCCAGAAAGCCACTGCAGTGCAGACTGTACAATTAGAGCTGACTAGAAAAGTCACATAATAACTATACACAGCAGTAGGGATTTAGACTGCGCCCCTGTGCATGTGTTTATAATTGTACCATACCGTATATATACAATTAAACTTCCATTCTGAGAACTAGATAAATGGTCCAAACCTCAGGTTTGAAAAGTTTCCGTCTTTTCAGTATTTTCTGCCCTGTCAGCCACACATTCACATTCTATTCTATGTAATCTATTTCATTTATTATTAATTTGCTGAAATCTGATGGTTTGTGAGGATCTTGTTGAATGCATGCACAATGATAATCATCAGCACATCCACAAAACATCTCATGATGTCATTTAAAAGGTTTTTGTGGGTATTATCTCTCTTGTAGTGTAGTTGTTGTTTGTGAGTAAAATGAGATCTGCAAAGTTTCAAAATATAAATTATCGACATCAGAAAGCTTTGGGAGCTGTAAAATGAGATTTTTTTGTGGGTTGTTTTTGTTTTGTACCAGATAAATGAAAAACTATTATGTACTATTATGAGAGACTAACAATCAACAATCATGGTCTTTTAAAATTGCATAACAGAGGCACTTTTATGAATGTTTATAGACTCACCGGCCACTTTATTAGGTACACCTTACAAGTACTCAGTTGGACCCTCTTTTGCTTTCAACTGCCTTAGTCCTTCGTGCCATAGATTCAACAAGGTACTGGACATATTCCTCAGAGATTTTGGTCCATATTGACATGATAGCATCAAGCAGTTGCTGCAGATTTGTCAGCTGCACATCCCGTTCCAGCACATCCCAAAGGTGCTCTATTGGATTGAGGTCTGGTGACTGTGGAGGCCATTTGAGTACAGTCATTGTCATGTTCAAGAAAACAGTCTGAGATGATTTGCGCTTTATGACATGGCACATTATCCATCAGAAGATGGGTACACTGTGGTCATAAAATGATGGCCATGGTCAGCAACAATACTCAGGTAGGCTGTGACGTTGACACGATGCTCAATTAGTACTGATAGGCCCAAAGTGTGCCAAGAAAATATCCCCCACACCATTATATCACCACCAGTCTGAACCGTTACAAGGCAGGATGGATCCATGCTTTCTTGTTGTTGACGCCAAATTCTGACCCTACTATGCGAATGTCGCAGCAGATATCGAGACTCATCAGTCCAGGCAACATTTTTCCAGTCTTCTATCATCCAATTTTGGTGAGCCTGTGCGAATTGTAGCCTCAGTTTCCTGTTCTTAGCTGACAGGAATGGCACCCTGCTATAGCCCATCCGCCTCATGGTTTGATGTGTTGTGCCTTCAGAAATGGTAATCTGCATACCTCAGTTGAAACAAGTAGTTATTTTGTTACTGTTGCCTTTATATTAACTTGAACCAGTCTGGCCATTCTCCTCTGATCAACAAGGCATTTGGACCCACAGAACTGCTGCTTACTGGATATTTTCTCTTTTTCAGATCATTCTCTGTAAACTCTAGAGATAGTTGTGCATAAAAATCCCAGTAGATCAGCTGTTTCTGAAATACTCAGACCAGCCTGTCTGGCACCAACAACCACGCTACATTCAAAGTCACCTAAATCCCCTTTCTTCCCCATTCTGATGCTCGGTTTGAACTGCAGCAGATCATCTTAGCCATGTCTAAATGCCTAAATGCATTGAGTTGCTGCCACGTGATTGGCTGATTTGAAATTTGGTTAACGAGCAGTTGGACAGGTGTACCTAATAAAGTGTAAACAGTAAACGGATACGTCTGTGTGTATAAAATTAATAAAACCTATGACTTTCTGTCTTGTGTTAGAAATAAAAGTGTATTATAACACATTTATTTATGCAGTTTTCTATATTATACTTATTTAACTTGGTTCATTAATTGTTTAGATTATTGGATATATTCGTTTATTTCATCTTTTTATCCTTTATTTGTTGCATTGAAAATATCCGTGACTGAGATTTTTGCTTGTCAATTTTTATTATCAAAAACATGTTATGTGAGAGAAATATCACTCGCATTTGTGTGTGTGCGACTGTGAGAGAATAAAAAAATTTGATTTAGGTCTCTGTGGTATGAACGTGGCTCATGAAACTTTTATTGAGACAGTTTAAGAACTGCAGTGTAAAATGTGGTTGTCTTTTTCTCCTCTTTTTTTTTTTTTTTTGTAGAATGCTCAACTAGTCCTGAATTCTGCAAGAGACAAAAGGGACATGGAGCAGAGACATGGTGCTGTCAAGAAGAAGGTAGTAATACTCCCTTTGTCACACACAGGAACACTCTCACATACACTTGTAAAGCTATCTTTATGAGGATTCCCCATAGCCGTAATAATTTTTATACAATTCAAACTGTATATTTTATCCACCTACCCCTAAACTCAACCCTTACAGAAAACAATCTTTGTTTTTACATTTTCAAAATACTCCATTCTGTGAGATTTCCTCATAAGACCACAAAAGTGTCCCAACATGGTCAAAATGTACTGGTTTTGCTATACTTGTGGGGACATTTGGTATACAGGGTAGTACTAAGCACAAACACATACATTTTATCTGAAGAAAGATATATATTTTTTGTTTGTCTTCAGGATGTGTCGTATGATGACTCCATTATGGACTTCAGCCCAGATGCTCCCAATGGCATTGCAATGGAAGGTTACCTGTACAAGAGAGCCAGCAATGCTTTCAAAACATGGAGCAGGTAGAGCACTGATACATTTAATGCCAGGAATGTTAATGCTAGAAACATTCTGTGTTAAAACATGAAAACAACATATTAGATATGAAAGCGACATGCTAATTTATGCTAGCAACATGGTAAAAATGTTAGCGATGTTTACAAATACAGTATAAATGTGTTTGCTAATGCTAAATTGTGCTAGCAGTGTGCTGCAATCTCACATGAAAACATACTATAGTAATTTATAGTAAATACAATAGTGTTATTGATCCATATCAGTGAAGCAATTTAATGTGGTAATTCTTTTGTTGCCATGGTAATGCAACAAATACAATACTATAAACATTCATTCATTTTCTTTTCGACTTAGTCCTTTTATTAATCTGTGGTCGCCACAGCGGAATGAACCGCCAACTTATCCAGCACATGTTTTACGCTACGGATGCCCTTCCAGCTTCAACCCATCACTGGGAAACACTCATACACTCTCATTCACACTCATACACTACGGACAATTTTAGCTTACCCAATTCACCTGTACCGCATGTCTTTGGACTCTGGGGGAAACCGGAGCACTCGGAGGAAACCCACGCGAACACGAGGAGAACATGCAAACTTCACACAGAAATGCCATCTGACCCAGCTGAGGCTCGAACTAACGACCTTCTTGCTGTGAGGCGACAGCACTACCTACTGCACCACCGCGTCACCCATACTATAAACAATACTATAGTATATTGTATATATACAATACTGTACATATGTATTGTATATGTACAATACTGTATATGTACAATACTGTAGTATAAACTAAAGTATACAACAGTATTTGTTACATTTTATCAGCCACTATAGTTAATACTACAGTATGCTGGAGCATTTAAATATAAACAGTATAATACACTTTACTAAAGTAAGGTTCAAAAACACTATAGTATGTACTACAAATTACTACAGTATAGTATTTGTTAATGTGGAACACATTAGCCATATACTGAAACCAGTGTTTCCTCTAGGACTTTTTCCAGCTGTGGCGGCAGGACTGGTAGACACACATCTACCAACTACCTATGGCGATAATGGCGTTATTTCAATGACAAATGTCATGAGCGCAGTATTACAAGTCGAGATCGCATTTGTGTAATACGAGCATGCAAATCTCTTTGCTTGCGCGCCAATTGCCACTGTTCGTGCACAAAACTTTTTTGCACACCCTCACATATACTCTGCTCAAGTGCAGATTTTCTAGTGCACGCTCAAATAAACGCTGCTGAAGTGCAATTTAGTGCGTTTATGTAGTGAGTATGTCTCCAACATTTATTAGACTTTCTAGGAACATTTATAATTGCGTCCAATAGACCTACAGAGCGGCATTAATGCGTCCTGAAGTAAAGTGAAACGGCTAAAAACTCCAGCAAGATAGTCATTGTATGCAGAGCCATAGGCTATAAAGTATAATAATGGAAACTGTGTTCATCTTAACTGAAAACTACGTTGTGTTTGCTGGCCTCATGCATCACGCACCTGTCAATCAGTCTGTCAGTCAGTCAGCATGTCACTTTAAAGGGTTAAACAAATAACGCACAGCACCACTATTACGGAAAAGTTTGCGCTGTTATAATTCACTTACCTTTTAATACGTTTTGGTGCGATTATATAAAAAAAAAAGACTGAATGTTTTTAAATGAGAAGCTGTTATGTAGCCGTGGCTGGATGAATTTTGGTGTGGCGCCCTGCCATGGAAGAATGAATGTAGCGGAAACCGTTTCATTCGAGAAATATGCTACCAACCTTTTATATGTTAATACACGCTAGCCATTTATAGAAATGTTCTCTTTAACTTGCTAATTTATTGTATCCATGTGTTAAACATGTTAGATTTCATAGCAACATGCTAATTCATGCTAGCATAGTATTAAAAGCAACACATTAGATGTGCTAGTAACATATGATAGCTGTATGCTAAAATAAGCATTGAGCACGTTTACATGGACACCAATAATCTGATGTTAATACGATTAAGACAGTACTCTTAATTAGAGTCTACCATGTAAACAGCGATTTTTGATTAATTTCATCCGATTAAGGTCATAATCGAACTAAACAGAAATGGGATTAAGACATGTGGAGTATAGCGATTTTAGTTGCATTATTGAAGTGCATTACAGACATGTAAACACCGCAATCAAACTTTTACCATCATGTAGGATTTTCACCACATTTGGTGGCAGGATGGTCTATACACACACAGCTGTTTGACACTATTGTCTGCACCTAGCGAGTGAGTGAATGACCACAGACACCTGCATCGTGAAATGCAGAGGTTTTTTCCCCATATGGCGTGCGGTATCAAATTCCATTAAAACAACACTCTTCCAGCAGTTCATACTCACATCCAATACCTTGTTTATCACAGGGGGCATGTATGAAATGTTCCTGAATGAAAGTGAAAGTGCCAAACTGCAGTTAAATTCAGTAAATTAAAGAAAAAAAAACCTGAAATTATATGACTCTGGAGGAAATGTGGTGACGCAATGGCGTTAATCGATCTATGCACTATAGCATGTAAAACGAGATCATGAAAGGAACATTCAAAAAGCAACTCATGTAAACACCTCAATCATATTATTGGCTTAATCTACTGTAAATAAGACAATAATATGATTAAGATGTTTACATGAGTTGCTTTTTGAATCCTGAAATTCCTTCTGAATCTAAATCCTTTCATGATCACGTTTTATATAGTGCATATAGTTATATCACATAGATCGATTAACGTCATTGCGTCATCACGCTATCCACATTTCCTCCAAAGTTTTATGTAATTTTGGGGGCTTCATTTTTAATTTGTCAACTTTAACTGCAGTTTGGCACTTTCGCTTTCATTCTGGAAAATTTTATTCATGCCACTGTGACAAACAAGATATTGAATGAGAGTATAAACTGCTGGACGAGTGTTGTTTTAATGGAATTTGATACCGCATAAAAAACCTCCGCAATTTATGATGCAGGTGTCTGTGGTCCTTCACTGACTCGGTAGGTGCAGAGAATAGTGTCTAACAGCCATGTGTGTATGAAATATCCTGTCACAAAATGCGACGAAAAGTCCTACATGGCGGTAATAGTTCAAGTTGTTTACATGTCTTTGCTGCACTTCAATAATGCGACTAAAATCGGCATACTCCACATGGCTTAATCCCATTACTGTTTAGTTCGATTAACGGATTAAATTAATCAAAAATCACTGTTTACACCAGGGGTGCCCAAACTCGATCCTGGAGGGGTGGTGTCCTGCAAAGTTTAGTTCCAACCCCCAATCAGACACATCTGGGCTAGCTAATCAAGCTCTTACTAGACTTTCTAGAAACGTCCATGCAGGTGTGTTGAGGCAAGTTGGAGCTAAAATCTACAGGACACCGGCCCTCCAGGACCAAGTTTGGTCACCCCTGGTTTACACGGTAGACTCTTAATCAAAGTATTGTCTCAATCGCATTCAAATCATATCATTGGTGTCCATGTAAACATACTAAGTGTTAGCAATGTAGCAATGTTCCTTCCTTCCTTCCTTCTTTCTTTCTTTCTTTCTTTTTTTCTTTCTTTTTTTAAAACTTTCATACACTCTAACCCAACATAAAAGTCCCTTAACAATCCTCACAACCTATTTTTTCTTTTTTTTAATTTTTTATTTTGAGTTTTCAAAAGAAAATACATATGTAGCTTACATAATCTCTCACGCAGAAAGAAACTTACAGATCCTGTATATGTTTTGTATTTTCTTCCCTTTAACAACAACAACTATAAACAGTTAAACATGGGGAGCTACAAATCCTTTAAAAAAAAAATTCCCTTAAAGAAGAAAAGATACTTATTTAGATACATAGTATAACATTTAAAAGTTACAATTCAAGAAAAATTCGGGCATATTGGTGAAATATACTCAATCCATTTACTCCAAATTAGAAAAAAGTATTCAGTCTGTGTTCTTAATGAAAAAGAGAGTTTTTCCATGACATATATAGTGTGCACTGTATTAATCCATTCCTCAACTGTAGGTGTCTCTAATTTTAACCATTTTTTTGTAATTACTTTTTTACTAGCTGCCAGAAGAATAAATAACAGTTTTTTGTCTTTATTAATCCATCCATCTAAATTTATATTACCTAAATATAAAGATTCGCAAGTGAGGACGATCTCTACTTCAAAAATGGCATCTAAATGTGATTTAATCTCTTTCCAGTATGGGGTTAATTTCTGACAATCCCAAAAAACATGGTAGTGATTAGCTACTGATTCCCCACACATTCTCCAGCAGCTAGTACCCTTTCCTCTATATATTTTCTGAGATGGTGTGATGAAAAACCTTAGAACATTCTTCCAACAGAATTCTCTCCACATGGCTGAGCTGGTACATTTCCATTGTGTTTTACAAATATTCCCCCAATCCTCATCGGAGATATTCAGATTTCCTTCTATTTTCCATTTATCTCTAACATATAGTGTATTGTCTGGTAGAGATTCGCGAAATCCCCTATATAATTTTGAAATTATCTTATTACATGATCGGGCCTTGCCCACTGATAAAAACACTTTTATTATTCCTGTCTCTGCTACTTTCAATATTTCTGGTTTAATATTACAATCAATATAATGTCTTACTTGAAGGTATCTATAAAAGTCACTTTGATTAAACCCATATTTTTCCTTTAGAAATTCAAAAGTTTGGATTGTACCCTTGTCAAAAAAAGAGTAGTAGTTGGAGACTCCTAACTTAGTCCATATTCGAAATCTATCATCTATTCGGTTAGGGATGAAATCAGTATCGAAGGCACACCATCTTAATATTCTTGATGCATCTTGCAAATCACATATTTTCTTTGTTTGATGCCAGATTTTAAATAGTAGATTAATCCATGGGTTTGTTTCTTTATTGATTTTGATTCTTAGTTTACTATCTGCAATTAGGGCCGGTAATGGGGATTCCTCCGTCATCCCTTTCTCTATTTCAATCCATTTTGCTGAATAAGTAGGACTACTCCAGCAGACTAGTGGCCTTAATTGAGCTGCGTAGTAGTATTGTTGCAGGCATGGGAGACCTAACCCACCTTTTTCCTTGGTTAATTGCAATGTTTTAAATCTTACTCTGGGTTTTTTCCCCTGCCATAAGAATCTAGATATTAATTTATTCCATTCGCTAAATTGTTGATTTGATATTTCTACTGGAAGTGTTTGAAATAGATACAATAATTTTGGTAGGATGACCATTCGCACTGAATCTACTTTTGAGCTTAGACTGTAGAGAGGAATAAGATTCCAGCGTAATAAATCAGATTTTAATTTTTTGGTTAGGGGACCATAATTTAAACCATATATCTTTGACTGATCTGCAGATAAATTTACTCCCAAATATTGAATTGATTCAGTTTCCCATTTTAAATTATATTTCTCTTTAATTTGTCTTGGTGGTTTATAGTTAAATGTTATTACTTGAGTTTTTGTAACATTAAGTTTGTAACCAGATATGGCCTCATATTTTTCAAGAAAGTTAAATAGTAATGGAAGGGACCTAGAAGGTTCACACATATATATCAATATATCATCAGCAAAGAGGGCTAGTTTATGCTCTCCAGACCCCATATCTATACCTTTAATTGAGCGATTTTGCCTAATCCACTGGCTTAAAGGTTCAATAAATAAGGCAAAGAGAAGGGGTGAAATGGGGCACCCCTGTCTCGTACCCCGTTCTAAATTAAAAGAACCAGATAAGTCCCCGTTAATTTTGATCCTTGCCTGAGGTCTATCATATAATGTTTTAATTATTTCAATAAAGTTACTGTGAAATCCAAATTTTGCTAATACTTTATATAGGAAACTCCATCTTACTGAGTCAAAGGCTTTCTCAGCATCTAAACTCAACATGGCAGCTTCTACTTTGTGGTTTGAAATGAAGTTAAAAATGTGTAGAGTTCTTCTGATGTTATCCGCTGCTTGCCTTTGACAAATAAAGCCTGTCTGATCCAAATTAATAATTTCTGGAAGGATTTTTTCTAATCTTCGTGCTAAAATAGAAGTGAAAAGTTTATAGTCAACATTTAACACACTAATTGGCCGATAATTACCACAATCCATTCTATCTTTACCCTCCTTCGGAATCACTGATATAATAGCTTCTCTCCACGAGGGCAAGATTTCTTTTTTTTTTATTACCCAATTAAAAGCCTTTAATAAAGTTGGAGCTAAGTGCTCAAACATGGATTTGTACCATTCTGCGGGATAACCGTCCGCTCCTGGTGATTTACCTGCCTTTAGTCTTGTTATAGCTGCTTTTAACTCCTCCATGGTAACTTCTGCTGATAGGGACTTATTTTGTTCCTCTGACACTGTTGATAGGTCTAATGTGGCTAGAAAAGAATTTATCTGCACATCATTATTATTTTTAGGTTGTGAATATAAAGTTTTATAAAAATTTTCAAAATGCTGCTGTATTTGTTCTAATTTACAATATATCTCCCCTGTTTGAGGATTTCTAATTTTATTGATGGCTCTATCGGCTTGTTGTTTTCTTAGTCTGTATGCTAGCAATTTTAAGGATTTTCCCCCTGCTTCATAATGTCTCTGTTTTAAGAACAAAAGTTTATTTTGTTGTTCTTTAGAATATATTTCATCAATGTCCTTAATTGTTTTTTTAAGATCTTGTTTCACCTTCTGGTTCATTGTAGTTCTATGTTCATTTTGTAATTTTTTTAATTTAATTTCAAGGTTTTGTAGTTTTTGCTTTTTCAGTTTTTTCAAATTAGATGTGATGGCTATAATTTCCCCTCTTAAAACTACCTTTAGTGCATCCCAGAGTATTGATGGTGTCACCTCCTCATTATCATTCATCTCCAAGTATGATTTAATCAAGTTTTCTAAATTTAGCCTAATTTGCGAATTATTTAATATATCTGTGTTCATTCTCCAAACTGTTGACCTTTGTTTCTTACTCAAACCCACTGACAAATAAACAGGACTATGATCAGAGATATCCATCGTACCCAAATCACATTTTTCAATTAGATGCAGATCTTTTTTAAAAGTAAAAAAGTAATCTATTCTAGAGTATGTTGTGTGGGGATGAGAATAATGTGTATAATCACGAACCCTAGGATTTAATTCTCTCCATACATCAATAAGTCCGATCTCTTTTAACAGGCAATTAACCTTTTTGGTTACTGGCTTTAAGTCCTTAGTGTTTTTAGAGCAGTCCAGCTTTGGGTTTAAATGTATGTTAAAGTCACCTCCGCATATTAGAATTCCTTGAACTTTAGTAACAATTAAGTTGAATACTTCACGATAAAAATTCCACTCAGAACCAGGGGGAGCATAGACATTCAAAAAACTTATCAAATGTCCCTCAATTTTTCCTATTATCAATACAAATCTTCCTTCCTTATCTTTTATGTCTGATATATGTTCATAATTCAACATTTTAGATATTAGTATGGCTACCCCTCTTTTACGTACCGATTTGTAAGATGCAAAGTATACCTCTTTAAAACCCATTTTGTTTAGTTTAGAATGTTCTGTATCATTTAAGTGTGTTTCCTGTAGAAACACAACTTCTGCTCTAGCCTTTTTAAGTTTTGACAAAATTTTCCCTCTTTTAACTGGACTGAGTACACCATTAACGTTAAACGAAGCAATCTTCATATTTCACAGTAGACTTGAAAAGTAAAATTAAAAGTATCTTAACACATAGCTTCCCCTTGAACAAAATAATGCAAAACAAAACGGACATTATTAACCTTAAGAACTCCATTAAGTGTACTTCCATACCTGAAGTCATTACTATGACTACACTCGAGCCTTCACTTGAAGACTCCAAGGGAAAACCCCCCTTTATAAGGCTATAGAAGGGGCCCTTGTGGATGGCAGAAAAACAAATAAACATTCAAGCCACCCATAGAACATGTCCCGACAGTTTAGAATTGGTTTCTTGTTTTGACTAGGTTTTTCAAACGAGATGTAGACGTTGCGCCTCCTGTTCTCTCAGTCTGGTGAATCCTCTCCGCGTTGGTTTTACATCCTGACCGCTACAGTCCAGCGTTAATGTTACGTTCGAACGTGGATTACGATGTCTGGGCGCTCACATTTCTTCGGAAAGGTTGTAGTTTTTCCTTGAATGTTGGTCCTCTTCTCTGTTGAGTGTCGCGTTTGCCCGTGCTCCGAGTATTTCTCTGCCATGACATGCGTTGAATCTGTTCCGTGAGGGTATTCGGCTGGCTTATAGGCTGCACCTGGAATCCTCTTTTGGACATGTCCTGCGTTGCCTCCTCGACCGTATTGTATATCTTCACTCCTTCCTCATATAGCACCTTCAGACGGGCGGGATATAGTGTTTTAAATTTCACTTCTTTGTCCTTCAAAGCCTTACGTACTTCTCTGTATTCCCTCCTCATCTGCAGTACTTCTGGAGCGTAATCATTGTCAAAGCTGATCTGTTTTCCTTGCCATGAAAACCCTCTCTTTTGCCAAGCTTGTTGAAGAATTCGTTCTTTGGTGGTGAAACTTAAAAAGTTAACCACAATTGACCGTGGTTGTGCGTCGGCCGGTGGCTGTTTCCCGAGCGCTCTATGAGCGCGTTCAATTTGAAGTGGCGTGTCCGGTAGATTTAAATTTTCTCTCAGAAAAAGTTCTAGAAATTCAGCCGTCGTCGTGAAATCCTTTTCCGCCCCTTCGGGTACTCCATATATTCTAACATTGTTGCGTCTGGAACGACCCTCTGCATCCATAAGTTTCTCCTCCAATCTGGTGTGTAGCTTCAACAGGCCTGTAAGTACCTCTTCAGCGTTTTGAATTCTCTCTTCTGCTGTCACAATTCGGCCTTCTACCTCTTCAAGTCTCGCGTTGGTGTTCAGAATCTCTGTTTTAATTTCTTCAAGCTGAGTTTTGTTGTCACGACGAAAGTCCCTTACCTCCTTTAGAATGAGACTTAAGTCAACCGTTTCTCTAGTGTGGTCCGCTGGATCTCCCTCATGGCCACCTGTTTGCACGTCGTGAGGAGAGCGCGCCGAATCGTCGTCGTGTATTTCTGTAGATTGTGTACCCTTTTTTGTTTTACACCTAGTTTCCATCTTTCTCCCCTCTTATTTTAATGTATCAATTACTTAGATCGTTAATTTTATGTTTTTAGGGGTTTTAAATTATTCCTGCGTCGGGAGCACTGATTCTATGCTGCCATCTTGTCGATGTCCAACCCCCACAACCTATTTTTTCATAGTTTTAGCTTCTTTTTTCTGCAATCAATGTTAATTATATTGTTTTATATGCAAGTTGTTTTGTGAGCAAGTTAAAATTGTTATTTTTAACCATATTGCCACGAGTTTTAAAGGGTACATTTGTACGTTTCATTGCCAAATATAATTTCAATAAATATTATTTTAACATCAAATATTTTTTTTACACTTATATTACAAGCAGACCTATTTCTAAGCAATTTTCTTTGCTTTTCGCCTGTTTTTATTTTGCACATGTGTCTTTGAGAGAGTGTGATTTCAAAGCTATATGTTATGAATTACAATCAAGTGTGCAATTGCATTATTAATGCCTTACATGGCCCTGAAATATATGTCTGTGGGCGCGTGGAATACTTTCCACTTTTGGACATCCCGTTTGAAATGATCGTATATCATAAATTATCATATCAAATAGAACATTTTTAAGCTTAAGGTGGTTTATGCATGAAAGACATTTATTAAAGTAATGATCATGCTCAACATGTTCATATATTGGTCTGCAAATGAAGTTTCAAATGAAGAAATGAAGTGCTGTCTATCTGCAATTTACATAAAAAAAATTTGGTACACACAGTCCATTAAGTTTATTTAATTTATTATTATTATTATTATTTTAGAATTGCTTAAAATGCACACACTTCCTAAACCAAAGTTACACCCATGTGTGTGTTCATTCTGCAGGCGCTGGTTCTCCATTCAGAAGAACCAGTTGGTTTACCAAAAGAAACATAATGTAAGTATCGGATTGTACCATTTCCCAATGCCAGTAATGCTACTGTACATTGCTTCACACCCATAAACACAAACACATAAACCCACAAACCACTGGTAAACTACTGGGAATTGGAGCTTAGAATATTTACAGGCTGGTTTATTTTTTGTTCTGCTTTTTGGAAGACCATAGATATACACACATGTCACATGCCGAGTGCATTTTATTTACTTCAGTTTTTCTGTAACAGGAGCAGATCACTGTAGTTGTGGAGGACTTGCGTTTGTGCACAGTAAAGCCCTGCAGTGAGCAAGACAGACGCTTCTGCTTTGAGGTCGTCTCTCCCTCCAAGTGAGTCTCTCTCTATGTGTTTGTGTGTGCGCGTGTATCTGTGTACTAAACAGACAGAACTGCCATGTATTTTTAAACATGCAACGTTTCTCGATTTTTTGCAGTGTTAGCGTTCTTGCTATGGTTTAACTGAAACAACGCTGTAAATGTGTTATTCTGCACATAAGCATGTTTGTACATATCCCAGTCAAAGTCCAAATGACAGCGTGTGTGTTTGTGCTTTGTGCAGGAGCTGTTTATTACAGGCTGATTCAGAGCGACAGCAGCAGAGCTGGATCAGCGCGGTCCAGAACAGCATCGCCTCAGCATTCCAGGAGAGAAGAGATGACAATCATAGCTCTGTACGTCTCAAACGCACATGCACACACACTCAAAATCTAACTGGAGACATACGGTAGACTTCTATTTACAAATAAAGCTATTATATAAAATACTACATTGCTTTTTTTTAGTAAAATACACTTCTATTACTATGGCCTATGAAAAAAATTAGTTTAAGTTTAAATAATAAGGTAAAAATAACAATACATGTTGCTATTATATACCATATATATAATAGCCATTTCGTCATTTCACTCGGTGGCCATCTTTGAAATGCTTCTCGGGAAGTATGCTCGAGCATTCTGTCTGAATGGGGAAACATCAAATTCTCCAAAACTGTTAGCCAGGCTTATGATTACATTACATTACATATTTGGAATCACCATATTCTCACATACTACATATTTTCAGGTTGCCCAAGCTAATGTGCATGCACACTCGAAAGAAACGAGATCACGACACCAACCTCATTTATGGCCGTTCTACACATTATCATCCTCTGAATAATGATCCTCTTATCGCGCTGCTCTTCTGAAATAATCCACAACTTGGTCTTGATTGTGACTCTCCAAAAATGAAACTGACTCTTAGGTTACAAGTTTGTGGGCGTTTGAGTAGTTGCTGTCATGTGATGTGTGTTAGACAGGATGGACTGTACCTTGCTTCATACAGATTACAAAACCAGAAAACCTTTGCTTTCAAGTGTACTTGGTTCATTTAAAAGCACATATATATGTGGATATTTTTCTTATGTCTATGATGCAAGTTTTCGCTGAGAATCCAGTGGGTTTGTTGACCACCAAACTGTCGTAAAAGCACACGTCTGGTCCGAGCCCCTCCCCCAGAGAATCGTCAGTTTATAGCAGAGATGCCCAAAGTAGGGCCCGCAAACCAAAGTTTGGCCCATGGTAATCTTTGATTTGACCCACCGTCCCATTTGAAAAAGAGAGTGAGAATGATGGAGAGGGTTGGAGCGAATCCCTTTGACAGAGATTGTCATTTCTAATTTAACATAACCTCTTGTTTCTTTGTTTTATTTCTGAGCTACAAAAAAAACCTGAAATTGAAGTGAAAAATACTGTCACTTGACAGATAGAGATCAATGCACAAGTCATCTGTGAGCAAATCAAGGCAGGAGCAACTCAACTAAGTTAGTGTATTCAGCATTGAACTCCATTGTGTTATAAATGGGATTGTTTATGTTTTTACAGTAATAAGTTCATTATAAAATGTTAATTATGATACTGGATTAGTTAATATGATTTAAAGCAACACTTTCTAGTTTTTTTTTTTTGATATTATCAAATAAATTAACAAATTCTCTTTGGCAAATTTATTGTAATACGATTTGCTATATATTCGGCCCACAGCCCTTAATCAAGTTTGGTATTAAGGCCCTTTATAAGAAAAACTTTGGCCACCCCTGGTCTGTAGCCATCGATGATTGGCTCTTCTACTAGTAGGCAGGGCTTCATTTGCCATACTAAGCGTTCCACTTTTCCTCATTCAAAACTATGCCAGTGACATGTCTTGTGTATTCTATAGTCTTTGATTGAGTGCTGTTGGATAGTTTTAGGACATCTTTGATGCAAGGTTTTAAACCACTTCAAATGTTGACTACTGTATATAAAGCTTTCACAATCATTTTAAGTCCTTAATTATGTTTTTTTTAAATAAAATGTAATTAAAATGTTATTAAAGTTTAAGCTGTTAAAAAATGGTGTGTTTAAATACATTTTTGTGGTATTAGTATTGACTACTATTGTTTAGATACTTTTTACAGCATATTTAAACTTCTATATATAATAAAAGGTTACTTATTATTTGTATTATTTTATTGAAAGTATTATTTATTAAATAATTTAATAAAAATTGTATATAATATTAATAATTTTGCATTAACTAATCTTCAGAAAATAATTCCCAAGATGTAAAAGATATACTGACCGTGATGCACTGACAAGCAGAATTAATGCTATTATTTCAATAGAGGACATGAATTTGAGTGTTATAAGCAGGATGTGTGTGTGTGTGTGTGTGTGTGTGTGTGTGTGTTTACCAGAGAGATCGCTGTAGCTCAGTGTCTGCGGGGAGTGTGCGTTTGAGTGGAGGAGAGCCGGAGGCGTGTGTTCGAGAGGCTCTGGAGGAGGTGCAGGCCATTTCAGGCAACAGCCAGTGCTGCGACTGCGGGGAGCCTGGACCTGACTGGGCATCCATCAATCTGGGCATCACACTGTGCATTACCTGCTCGGGCATTCACAGGTAACACACATACACACACAATTATCAATCAGTTATACACTTTTTTTTTTTTTTTAAATGTGACTACTGCATTCCATATTATCAGTCGCGCTTCTGGTTTGGTGAATTTCTATTAAAAATAACTGAAGCAAATCACTTCTGATTATTATAATGCTAGAGTACAAATATTAGATATATACAGTAGTCAACATTTGAAGTGGATCATCACCTTTCATCAAAGTTGTCCTTAAAATCAGTGAACAACAACCATTCTCGCTCTAGGACAATTTTGATAAACAATCTTTGATTCACTTTAAATGTTGACTACTGTATATTGAAAACTGAACCATAAGTACTTCTGAGTTTATTCGTCATGAAAATAAAGTTATGCTTGGTATTTTAAAAGGGTAGTTCACCCAAAAATCTAAATTTACTCAGGATCAGTGTTGGGTAAGTTACTTTTAAAAAGTAATAGATTACAAATGACTGATTACTACAGAAAAATTGTAATCTGATTACATTACTAATTACTTTATGTAAAAAGTAATCAGATTACTAATTACTTTACTTTGAAGTTACTTTTAAAACATATATAACATACCTATAAAAATACTAATAAACTTCAGCTCTTTCAGTAATTTAATATATTCACTGAAAATTGTTACAATGGGTTAATTACAGCAGCCTCACATATTCAAAAGACTTAAGTGTTTGCCCAAAACTTCCAAAAATCCTTTTTTTTTTTTTTTTAAGCATAAAAGAAGACATTTAGAAGAAAACTGGATACCTGTAATCACTGACATCCATAGTATGCAATAGCACTGCAGTGTTTGGCTGTTCTGTGTTTGTCTGATGTAGTTAGTCTATCTAAATGTGTATATTCCATACAAAGTATGAAGCTGATTTGTCAGTTCTTCTCTCGCGACTCACGTTTTTCAACTGGGTTCGCCTGGGAAATGCAAATGCGCGCAATATGCACTTTCAATATGTGCGTGCTCAAAAGATGCGATATGTGGACGACCCCATAAGCAGCTACGCTTCTCTTCACATTCAGAAGATACCTTTACTCCCGATTTTGCACAAATATCCAATTGAGCCTATTTAGCCCTGGTGATGAGTGTTGTCATAGAATGTTCAAGTGCTTGAATAAGTTTCTGGTCGAGTTAAAAGCAGTCGAAAGTTCTTAGAGACTGGACATAGACTGAACTTCACAGCAATATTTTTTGTTTTTACGCTCAATGAAATCAAAGTAATGTCTTTATTTCCAAGAAGCAAGCACTCTTGTCAGCAACCATTTCAGCTCACATTCTCCAGCAATTTACTAGCGCATCCTCATTAACTGACGTTGCACTGTGAAACGTGATTTACAAGAAGCATTTTTTTTTCTACAACTACATTTGTATTGTAAGTAACTCAGTTACATTGACTTTAGTAACTTTAATCAAATTACATTAATTTAAAATGTAATTCGTTACATTACTGCGTTCCCCAAAAATGTATTCAGAATTCAGTAACGCATTACTGTGGACGTACTCACCCTCAAGAGTTTCCTTTTTCTGTTGAACACAAAAGAACATATTTTAAAAAAAGTTAGAAAACTTTTACTATTGACCTTCATGGTAAAAAACCAAATACTTTGGAAGTCAATGAAAACTCAAACAGGTTTGTGACAAGTGAAGGGTAAGAAAATGATGAGAGAGTTTTCATATTTTTGATTGAAACTATTCCTCTAATCAAACATTAGTATCACAGGCATATCTGTGGCTGTTACACCCCGTGGCTCACCCTTTTCTTGGGACACCCAAGAAAGCCAAAATATAGAACCTCATTTATTATAGAAATTATTTTAAACAAATGAAAGAATGTAGCAGTTAGGAATCAGTGGTGTTTAGGTGGATGCAATATGCATGGATGAGTAATGTAGGGTAGCAATGTCGGATGTGCCAACAAAACCCAAAAAGAGTTCAGTCCAATGTGCAGCAGCCTGTCTCAAAATTCCAGCATTAAGACTTTTAAAGGGTCCAAGGAAGTCAATGACAGGTGATTCTTATAATTGTCCAAATGGCGGAGCCAACGCTCAAACTCAAAGAGGAAACTTCACTTAAGTCATAGGATGTCACAGTGACCAAAACACTTTTTCTGCCAGACTATTTTCTCTTTGTATTTCCTACAGTAAAGTAAGACTCATTATATGGTTTTAGATGTATGTCAAATATAAGGGATCATTTTGGGATAAATAGAAAGCAATTTGTTAATTATAAGTTGACTTTAAATATTTGATGATGACCTGTGAGGTGAATAACGGCATCTCGTTGGAATCAAATATTTCACATATTGTTTGCAGCTGTTAATAATTCATAAAAAGCACCATGGGGCAACGGGTGGATACAATGAAACACATTCTGTTTTGTGTTTGCAGGAGTTTAGGTGTCCACTTCTCGAAGGTACGATCCCTTACGCTGGACTCATGGGAGCCAGAGCTTGTCAAAGTAAGCACACACACAACACCATGCTTATATATTCATGAATGTATGTGGATACAATTTAAAAATGATTGCAATGTGAATATGTTTGCAATGCTCTGCATTTCATCACTTCAGTCAAGTGATTTTTATCACTTCATGCAGTCCATTGCTGTAATAAAATTTATCACAGAGAGCGTCTTAGTGAGCATTTCCTTGTGTCTGCACAAAGCCTCCTCTGCCATGTTAACATCAAATACAACTTGCTACTGTAAACAAAAGCTTGCGGGCTGATGCTTGACTCACCTTCAAGTTCTTCTGATTGGTTCACTGCTTTTAAAGGTCCCATGAAGTGCTTTGAATGTGCATTTTTATTCAGTGTTTGACATAACCCCAACTCAAGCATAAAGAGGGTATAGGACATAGAGTAGCTCCTCTGCTTTTAAAAAAAACAGCCAGTAGTGTTTAGTTTTCATCACAGCTCTGCTAGTGAGCGTGGTTGATCTCAAACGCATCCAAGGAAAAGCAAATAGGAAGTGGCGGAACAAGCCTGATACTATAGAGCATTTGATTGGTCAAGATTTGATGAGATACTGAAGTATGAGGTGATGTAAAAAAAAATAATTGATTCATTTAGGCAAAGTGACAAACTACAAGCTTTGGATGTTCTAAATGCAAATTTGATCTCTTTTTGGAGCACACTAGCTCATAGATATGCTTAAAACTGACAATTCTCTCTTACTAACATTTAAAAAAGATTATTTTAATTTCACGGGACCTTTAAGTTCTTTTAACTTGACACAGCATCTAAAAATCAGATGCTGGTTTTGGCCAGCCCAGTCACCAGATCTGAACATTATTGAGCATGTCTGAAGTAAGATGAAGGAGGAGGCATTGAAGATAAATCCAAATAATCTTGATGAACTCTGTGAGTCCCGCAATAACCCTTTCGTTGCCATTCCAGATTACTTTATTAATAAGTTATTTGAGTCATTGCAGAGATGTATGGAGGCAGTCATCCAAGCTCATGGGTGTCATACACAATTCATACTCAAATCCATTTAGGCAGAAGTGACAAACTGCAAGCTTTGGACGGGACTTTTAAGTTTTTTTTTTAACTTGACACAGCGTCTTAAAAATTTGACTTTCATGTGCAAGGTGATTGAAAGACAAGATGCGAACATAATGTGCATCTGTCAAGTGTGCATTTACATTTAAAAACAATGGAAAATAGTGCTTAGAAATTGTTATAGAAATAAAAATGCATACTGTGTGAATCAGCCACATCATGGCTGCCCTGATAACATCAGACATATTTTTAAATCAGCATTAATATGACTAAAATGTCGTCAGTACCTCCATGCTAGCCATTGCATGACTGGAAAAACAAGCTGCTGTACGGACAGCAGAGATAAAGAAACTGCTTATGTGTTTAAATGTCATCTGTTGAGTGAGATCACATCAGTTGCATATCTTGTATATGTGCTGAGAAATTTAGATCGTGTGCATATTTGAGATTTGAGAAAAGAAATGCTTGAAGATTTTGCTAATACTTTATGTCTGATCACAACATACTGAACAAAAGAGATGATCTGGAAGATTCCCACCCTAAAAAGAAGCTGCCACACCTGCCTATTACAGTGTGTCCGCTGGTTCTTTGTTTCAAAAACAAAATTTTAGGCCTTAAAAAGTCTTAAATTAACTGAAATATTGTGTTTTAGGTCTTAAATAATTTTAAACAGGTCTTAATTTTGAAATAAAAATTTGTAAAACTACTCAATCGGGCCAACATCGATCCAATCACCAACAATGCATCTCAATAAAACCTTATTTTTTTATATTTAAGTTTTTTATTACAAAGAAATACAATTCACAAGACCCCCAAATCTAAAACAATTACATGATTCCTCATGATAACACCGAGCCAATAGAGAAAAACCTGTGTTTAACCCTCTAAATTTCTAAAATTTAACTCTTGGTGGTCTTAAAAGGGTCTTAAAAATCTTAAATTTGACTTGATGAAACCTGCAGAAACCCTGTATTATGTAATCAGCATGGACCAGTTTCAGTTCAAATGCAAAAAATGTTTCAAACTACTAAAAATTCCCTCAAAACTCAAGCTTTGCTCTGATCTAAGTTGGTTCAATGTAATTTCACATAAATTTATCGACTGATTTCTCTTTAGATGTGTGGGGGAATTGATAGTGGCACTTTAACGTAGTAGTTAACGCAAAACTGAAATTTCTGCCTTCATTTACACTACTTAATTTTTATACCTGTCAACACTGGCATGCGAAAATAAGCGATAATAATTGAAATATACATTCTGATTACAGTTACTAGTCATTTAGTGAAGAGCACAGAATGAAACTTGTATGTTTATATTTAGTTTGATTACCATTGAATGACACAGCTGTCCCTTTATGCACAGATCTATAATGAAAACTGTTAATGCTCATTTAAGACTAAGTTTGTTATGTTTAAAATAAAACACACCAAAACGGACATGTCCAAATGCTAAAGTGTCCACCGTCACTCGGGAAACAGCATCTCTTTATCATTACGGAGCACGTCTGACAATCACCAGCCATTACACAAATTGACTGATTCATTGATGAAAAAAGAAGGGAATGCTGCTGTTTTATATTAATTTCAAAGTAATATCAAGCTAAAATAAAAAGAAAGCATAATTCTCTTGAACAGCTCTACACTACCTGACAAAAGTCTTGTCGTCGATCCCAATTGTAAGAGCAACAAATAATAACTTGATGACTTTTAGTTGATCATTTGGAAAAGTGGCAGAAGGTAGATTTTTCAGATGAATCATCTGTTGAACTGCATCTGAATCATCACAAACACTGCAGAAGACCTATTGGAACCTGCATGGACCCAAGATTCTCACAGAAATCAGATCTGAAGAGTGGATGGCAACATCAACAGCCTGAGGTATCAAGACATTTGTGCTGCCCATCACATTACAAACTACAGGAGATCGAAAATTCTTCAGCAGGATAGCACTCCTTCTCATACTTAAGCCTTCACGTCAAAGTTCCTGAAAGCAAAGAAGGTCAAGGTGCTCCAGGATTGGCCAGCCCAGTCACCAGACATAAACATTATTGAGCATGTCTGGGGTAAGATGGAGGAGGCATTGAAGATCAATCCAAAGAATCTTGATGAACTCTGGGAGTCCTGCAAGAACGCTTTCTTTGCCATTCTAGATGACTTTATTAATAAGTTATTTGAGTCATTGCAGAGATGTATGGATGCAGTCCTCCAAGCTCATGGGAGTCATACACAATATTAATTCCTTTTCCACTGCACCATGACTTTATTTTCTATACTGTCCATTGTTTCTGTTAAGTGACAAGACTTTTGTCTAAGCAAAGTCAGACTTTACTGTCCTAATTAAATAATTAAGAATCAAGGAATGATCATATTTTGTTTTGGTAAATTAAGTGTAATCTAGAGGCCTTTGCCTTTCATATAAGCCACTTCTGATACCAAATGATCAACTAGAAGTCAAGTAATTATTTGTTGTTCCTAAAACATGGATAGGCGACAAGATTTTGTCAGGTAGTGTATGCGTATAGGGAGGATCAGCTCTGTGTAGTTTTTACTGTCACTTTTCATAGAAAGATTAGAAATATGAGAGAAATACAGGAGAATACTTTAACGCGATGATCGGTGAATAGAATAGTAAAATACAGGAGAATCCTGGGGAAAATAGAAGGGTAGACAGGTATGCATTTACACACTTTAATTTCATTTACTTGTCACAAACCTGAGTTTCTTTCTTCTGTTGAGCACAAAGTGGAGTTTATTTATAAACTAATTTCGAGAGGATTACGTGCTTATGATTGCTTGCAGCTGCCCCGCATTATCCAATTGATTATTCACCAATCAGACGATTCCTAGGCCACTATAAGAGCCCTAGGTTTCATACCACAGACATCTTCATTTTGAAGAATCCCCCTTTCCACTCCTACTCCTCCTCCTTTTCTAGATGGGTGGCACGGTGGCCCAGTGGTTAGCACTGTTGCCTCACAGCAAGAACGTCTTTGGTTCTGGTCATTTACAAAACCAGCAGACGTTTCTGTGTGGAGTTTGCACGTTCACCCTGTGCTCGCGTGGGTTTCCCCCGGGTCCCCCCGGTTTCCTCTTATCGGCCAAAAACATGCAACTTAAGTTAATTGACTAATCCAAATCAGCACCATAGACATGCACTTAGCAAGTAGCTATCTCTTAAGAGCAATCTCTATATGTCATTAGCTTCTACAGCAGGGGAGTTCTTGAGTTCTACCTGAGCTCAAACTCCCCTCTCGCCTTGCAACGGGAGGGAGCCCCGGGCTCAGGGCTCTCTCCCGGGACAGCAACCAAACAAGCCGTACAATCAATCATCACCTAAGTGTGAACTTGTGAAAGGAGATATTTTGAAGAATGCTGGAAACCTCTAACTATTGACTTCCGTAGGATTTGCTTTTCCTACTATGGAAGTCAATGATTACAGGTTTTCAGCTTTCATCAAAAGATCTTCTTATAGTGGAGAAACCCATCAAGGTTTGAAACCACTTAAATTATGTAAATAGTGTGTACATTTTCATCTCTATTTTTGTTCACTTGTCATATTTTCTCCTTCCCTGTCAATTTTTCTTATCACTCTCTTCAGCTTATGTGTGAATTAGGAAACACAGCGATTAACAAGATCTATGAGGCGCGTATTGAAGAGATCACAATCAAGAAGCCTCATCCCTCTAGTCCCAGGTACAATAGGTGCAATGAGGCTTTTAATCAGCAGATGTACTTTAAATCAATGAAACTCTTTAATAATGTGATCTCTCTCTATGACTGATGCTTTTTCAGGCAAGATAAGGAGTCGTGGATTCGCTCTAAATATGTAGAGAAGAAATTCATCCACAAGCTCCCAGAGACTGGTCGAGGGCAGATTCTGCGGCGCTCCAGTGCCCGACGAAACCGATCCACCACAGAGGACAAACCCAGCACACGTCCTGCCCTCAAACCCAAACCCGGCAGGGTCACACTGCCACGACTAACCGGTACACACAAACACTGTTGGTTTTTCAAATATTTCATAGACTTGAATTAAATAATTAGTGCAAATATTTTTTTTTAAAAAAGATTGCGACTACATTTAAAATAGTTAACTGAACACTGGGTAATCTGACCTGTGTGTCTCTGTGGAGGCAGACGTCCCACATGCAGATGGCAAGGAGATGCAGGTAAAGTTACTGTTAAAAAAGATGGATAGGCATTAATTAAACCCCAGACATCACAAACGTCTTGCCATTCTGTTGTAAAGACAAACATACACACAGCTTGCTGACATTTGTTCCATGCATTTAATATATTGCCAAAATGGACAAGAACATAATACAAACGCACAAAAATATTCAATATATATTTTGTTTTTATTATTCATTAATTGAGTTGAAAACAATTTCATATAATACAATAAAAGGTCATAAAATGACAATTTCTACAAGCAAAATGTTTTAGTAAATGCTTTTTGAGAGTGAGACCTATTTGTTTATTGCAAACAACTGTAAAAATCATTTATTTTAATTAATTGTTGGAACCAATACAGCAGCACTACTGTGTCTGTTCTCAAAGGTCTACTGTAAGTTATGAGAGATGTAAATGATTTACTTACACTTGTGAAATGGAGGAAGAAACTGGTCCATGTACTGTGTACTGATAAAGTTCCTGTCGAGTTCTGACAAAGTCCCATACATCAATAGTCTTTTCTGATCCTTCCTTTAACAAACGGTCAACGAATCTCCCGTTGTAGGCGAGCAGATTCTAGAAGCACTCGTCAGAAAAATGACGGGAACACAGTACAAGGCTGGAGCTATAATGCTGAGGTATCTTTGCAAAAATAAACCTCAACCACTGACTCTTCACAGCCTCATCTTTGAGTAGAGAAAATAACCCTAACCTTTCCCTCACACTTCCAATAATATCCAGCTGAGCACAGCGTCTACACAACTTGATTTAACCGGGGTCTGTTATAGTGTTTGTCTTCCCCTTTTTTCTTTGCTACTGTGTTTGTGGGCGGGGTGGGTGGGTGGGTGGGGGTGGGGGGGTTCAATTTTCCCGCGTTTGAGCATGCAAAAAATTGGGCGGGGCTTAAGTTTCGTATAGATGTCACGCCGAAACGGCTAAAGACTCGTTATCAAGATGATTCATTTGAAGCACTATGAGTCTACTTTTTTAGGTGAATCAATAGTTTTAAACACGGTGCACTTTCAGATTTAAGCCTTTGCTGGATATTTCACTTCACTTAGAGCTGTGTTACACACTACATGGAAGGTCATTTTCAAAAACCCATAATAGGGGCTCTTTTAAATTTTGCTCATGGTTTGATATTGTGGTACCTTTGAAAAATCCATTCTTCTTCACCAAAATTTGTTCCACAATCTTTCTCCCAAATAACTTTCAAGGAGGTAAGGGAAGAACACCCTACATTAGATAACATTGAGTAAAAAAAGATATCTTCCTTTTGAGAGAAAATGAAGAATATACACAGTAATTGTTTTTCCATGTCAAAAAGATGAAGATGTATTCTGCCATCCTTAAGGGACGATTCAAAGGCTGCATTTTTATTTATTTATAATAATAATGTTGTAATAATAATAAAGCAAAAAAAAAATATTTATATATATACAGGGTGGGCCATTTATATGGATACACCTTAATAAATTACATAGACAATTGCCCTCAGATAACCCCAAAGATAAAAGTCAGACCCCAAAGTAAAAGGGGTCAGATCGGGAGACCTTGGGGGCCATTCAACTGGCCCACGATGACCAATCCACTTTTCAGGAAACTGTATTCAGGAAACCATTCCCATTTTATTAAGGTGTATCCATATAAATGGCCCACCCTGTATATGTATATATATATATATAAAAACATGGGCGGCACGGTGGCTCAGTAGTTAGCAATGTCGCCTCACAGCAAGAAGGTCGCAGGTTCGAGTCCCGGCTGAGCCAGATTTTGTGCGAAGATTGCATGTTCTCACTGTGTTGGCGTGGGTTTCCTCCGTGTGCTCAGGTTTCCTCCACAGTCCAGACACATGCGCTGTAGATGAATTGGGTAAACAAAATTTGCCGAAGTGTATAAAAGGGCATCCGCTGTGTAAAACATATGCTGGAATAGTTGGCAGTTCATTCCGCTGTGGTGACCCCTGATAAATAAAGGACTAAGCCGAAGAAAATGAATGAATGAATAAAAATGTAAGACGTAATGTTTCCAAACACTGACCAGTAGTGTAATCCTAAAAATACGAATAGTAACTAAAACCAGTTGAAAACTGTACTATCCTTGACCCACACATGAAGACACTGGTAAACTGAAAGAATGAAAATGAGTTCCAGTGGCTGCTGATCTAATCAGTGACTGTTTGTTGTTTGATGTTTTCCCTCCAGGCCTGACTCCAAGTGACATAATGAAGAACAATTCCGGCTCTCATAAAGGTTACAAACAAACACAAACACACACACACTTACAGACGTGATGTTCACACTTCCACTTGACCACACAAACCCATCCTCTCTCTCTCTCTTTCTGTCTTTGTACAGACAATAATGAAGAAGAGGATCTGAGTGGTCTTCATCCCGGGGCTCTGCTCTATCGATCGGCCTCCATGCAGCATTTCCCTCTGATGGCAGACGCTCTGGCGCACGGCGCTGATGTCAACTGGGTCAACGTGGTTGAAGACAGCAAAACGCCACTAATACAAGCCGTTATTGCTGTGAGTGTGTAAAAAGTCATTTATTTTTCATGTGCGAGTGCGTGTTTTGCTGAATAACAACTGTGAGTTTGTCTCTGCAGAATTCTCTGGCAGCCTGTGAGTTCCTGTTACAGAACGGCGCTAATGTTAACCAGGTGGACTCAAACGGGAGAGGACCACTACATCATGCTACCATACTGGGACACACAGGGTAACAATCATGCACTAGGGCTGTGTAAAACAAACAGGGTTTTTGCTCTACTCCAGCATTTCCCAATCCCAGTCACAAGGATCAGGATTGAGAAAAGCTGCCCTATATCAACACTTTTCAGCGGTAGCGCTCCCTGCTGTTTAATCTATGCTACTGCAGTTGCATTTACAGCCCCATGGCAAGTAAGTGCTATTTCACAAATTCATTCATTCATTTTTCTTCAGCTTAGTCCCTTATTTATCAGGGGTCGCCACAGCAGAATGAACCACCTATTTCACAAGTTATAGGTAGGGCCAGACAGAATCTGCGGACATTTTTTGCTATTTTTGCGCAGAATTTTGTAAAAGATCTGCGGATGTATGTGGAATGATTTTTGGGAGTATTGTAGCTAAAAACAAAATATATTAAATAAAAACATAATACCTTTTTAAGTTTTATTTAATGTTTTTAATGCAAATCCAATTAGATCCACTTATTTGGTAAACAAAGCAAGTGTCTCATATATCTACTAAAAGACAGAAAATATTACTTTACAAAGTGCATTGTAAATAAATCAAATGAACATTTTCCTATTAGACTATAATAATTAAAAATAATATTGTTAATAATAATAAATTAATAATAATTAATTTCAAAACTGAATAAATATACATTTCCACACATTTACACAAGTAAATAAATAGACTCAATGATGGGCTAAAATATGCGGAAATCTGTGGATATTTGCGACCAGAGATTCCGTGTGGGCCTACTTATAGATCTTATTGAATGCCAAAGATGTGTACTGCTGAATAATAGCAGGCAAGTGTGATTTACCAGTCTGTATAAATGTGTAGCTTGTCCAAGTCCAAGACTTATCAATATATTTATTATTTTTGCATTAACAATTTACAGAATCACTTCAATATACATGTAAACATTCTTTTCTAACCAACCCTCCACCCCAGTCCCATGCTCACTAGACAGAACAATGGACATAATTGTGAGACCTTGAGCTGATGTGTAAAATAAGGGGAAATAAACAAGTACTTAAACATTTATTCATTCATTTTCCTTCAGCTTAGTCCCTTTATTAATCAGGGGTTGGCACAGCGGAATGAACCACCAACTTATCCAGCATATGTTTTACACAGTGGATACCCTTGCAGCTGCAACCCAGTACTGAGAAACATCAATACACACTCATTCACACACATATACTACAGCCAATTTAGTATTCAATTCACCTATAGCGCATGTCTTTGGACTGTGGGGGGAAACCGGAGCACCCAGAGGAAACCCACACGAACACGGGGAGAACATGCAAACTCCATACAGAAATGCCAACTGACCCAGCCTGGGCTCGAACCAGCAACCTTCTTGCTTTGGAGCAACAGTGCTAACCACTAAATAAATAAACAATGACAAATAAACAATGACAAATAAAAGATTAAAGCAAAGAAGAGTGACATTATCCCATCAGTCAATTTAACATCCAAATTATTCATGTGTTCAATAAATGAGCCCCAAATCTTTTCTAACATTGATGACTTTTTTTAAGATTAAACATTATTCTTTCAACACGAACATAAAACGAAAGGGTTACATTTTATTTTGATGGTCCGTTTGTTTAATTTAAGTTACATTGCATCTACATGCCAACTGTTTCTCATTAGATTATAAGTAGACTGTTAGGTTGGGGTTAGGGTTGGTGTTAAGGTTAGGGTTAGTGTAAGTTGATATGTGCTTGCAAAATATCTAATAGTCAGTTAAATGTCTGTTGAAGGAGCAGTGTCAGCAGATAGCAGACAGTCTATTAATACTCAACTGGACCATCAAAATAAAGTGTTATTTATGAAAGTTCTCTAAGCCATATTATATGATGTGGTGATTCTACTGATTTCCATCATATAGCTATGCATTTCTTTGCTGCTATCAGAGCCATTTTAATTAAACGTAAATTCTTCCTTGATCAAGCTGAAAAAAAAAAAAGTTATTGACATTTGCCTATAGTACTGATGTAATGGGCGACTTCAAGACGTTTTTGCATTGAGCTATATGTGGAATTTATGTGAGAATTTGTAAGAAATCACAGAGAATTAAGCATATGCAAAATGCTGTAAAGTGCAAAGTACTTTAAGAAATATTACATATTATTGATGCTCCGATGCTTTTCAGATGCAATGCAGTCTGCTACCAAAAATTAGGAGTGTCACCAATGCATTTTTGTAAAACAATGTAGAATTTCTATGGGCGTCACGGTGGCTTAGTGGCTAGCACTGTTGCCTCACAGCAAGAAGGTGGCTGGGTCAGTTGGCTTTTCTGTGTGGAGTTTGCATGCTCTCCCGATGTACGCATGGGTTTCCTCCGGGTGCTCCGGTTTCAGTCCAAAGACGTGCTATAGGTGAATTGGATTAACTAAATTGGCCATAGTGTATGAGTGTGTGAGAGTGTATGGGTGTTTCCCAGTACTGGTTTGTAGCTGGAAGGGTATCCACTGCGTATATATATGCTGGAATAGTTGGCGGTTCATTCCGCTGTGACGACCTCTGATAAATCAGAGACTAAGGCTAAGGAAAATGAATGAATTTCTAAAATTCTGATAATCTCAGATATTAAAACTTATTTGTATTAAACAAACTAATAAATAACTAAAAAAAACAACAACTTTAAAATGATTAAAAATCATATAGATATAATTTTCGAGTGCTACACATGTTATAAAGTCATAATACATTTGTACACAGGGCTTTACATTAACACCAGCCAACATACCGTGGTATGTGGCGGGGAAGACAGACACTCCCACTATCCACTTTGGCTGGTTGAAAATAATTTTCCCGGATAATAATTCATAAAAGGAGGGTTCGACAATAAGGATGGTCCAATATGCATGCAAAGGCGATTTTAGAATTAAGAAGCAACACGACTGAAAAAAATAATTGCGTTCGCGTGAGCAATAAAAAAGCAGATAAATACCAAATGAAAGGATAATCACTCGCGCTAACAGCTGAGTTGATGCGCGCGACTGTTTAAAAAGCGTGCGCGCTCTCGTTTCCTGAAACGAAGCAACTGTGTCTAGAAACACAGCTGATTTGATCGGTTCTCTTTCAAATAGACTAGACAAAAAGTGATGAACATGCACCCACAGTCTTGCTGCTTTCAAGAGCTCCAGATTTGTCTTTTAGTAAGCAGCACCGGTTGCTTTCGCTTTCACCATTATTTGAACAGATTTTTTATGGGTCTAACGTGAACCGTGTGTGTTATAATCCTTTTTTTATCACACGGTATGTGGTGCGTAATGTGGTTTAATTATAATTATTTACAATAACATTGCTTTAATGGGAGATTACTCCCCATTTATGTGTAGTTAACTGGTGATCTGGGACCTTTAGCCAGGACAGATTACTGTGCACATGTTTTGTTAAATAAAAAGTATAGTAAACAGCTATATTTTGCTTGTTTTGACACATTTAAAATTTGTGGCTAAGAAATAATTAATTGTTTATGTTTGGTGTGGTCAGAGATAAATTTGGTAAATCCTTCATTTTGAGCTCTGAAAATTATGTGAAATAAAATTAACTGTAATACTATGAAACCATGACCCATTTGGCCATGAACATTTAGCAAGCTCATACACGACACACAAAAAGTGAAATAAATGAGGCATGTGAAGATAACGCAAAATCTAAATCAAGTAATTTTAGCATGTCAAAGTCATATATATGTGTATAAAATATATTTTCCCAACAATAAAATTGTGGCTAGTGAAAATGGCGAGTGGCTAGTAATGTTGGAAAACTACTAGCCACCGTGGCTGGTGATCAAAAAAGTTAATGTCAAGCCCTGTTTGTACATAATAAATGCAATTGAAAGTTCCTTCAATAAACAACTTTAGTCTTCTTTATGAGGAATACATCACATCCAGCCTTGGTTATGATGTTTTTGCTTAAAAGTTTACTTCAGTTAGAATTCACAGATCAGTTTTTGGTTAAATCAATCAATCAACCTTTATTTATATAGCACTTTACTACAACCAAGATTGACCAAAGTGCTTTACACAAGTAAAAACAAATTATACAGCACAACTAAAAAGTAAACAATGTAAAACAATACAAGAAATATAAATAAAATACAACAAACATTAGAACAGAGAGAAGTGTCAGTGATATCCATTGAAAGCCAATTTAAACAAGTGGGTCTTAAGCTTGGCTTACAAAAGTGGCAGTGATTGTATGAAGCTCAGTAGGAAGGGTATTTCAAAGTTTAGGACCTGCCACTGCAAAAGAGTGATCACCCCACTGCTTGTATCTTGACCGAGGGACTTCAAGCAGAAGTTGGTCAGCAGATCGCAAAGCTCTCCTGGGTTTGTGAATGTGCAAAATAAGGAGCAATGCCATTGACGATATTAAAAACAAACATCAAAAGTTTAAACTTAACAGGGAGCTAGTGGAGGGAGTAGAGAATAGGTGTAATGTGTTCACTTTTCCGACTGTTCGTTAACATGCTAGCAGCATCATTTTGCAAATGATGTTGACACGCATGGGTAACTCCAACATAAAGTGCATTACAGTAGTCCAAACGTGAACTAACAAAAGCATTTTTTTAACAAAAGGTTTTGTTTTATATTATCATATCTGATATTAAACTTATTAAAAATAAGTCAATTGTTTGAAAAATTTGGGCCATGTTGTTAAAGGGATTGTCCACCCCAAAATGAAAATGTATTCAGTAGCGATGCTCCGATCAATCCGCTGGAGATCGGTATCAGCCAATAATGACATTTAATGACTCGATCGGTACTTACTGATGTGGCCGATCTCATGAACCAATCGCAAGTGTTTTGTCACAGCCGGGTCTTGAACCCAGGTCTCTGGTGTGGAGACTGGTGTGTGAACCACTGAGCCAGTTGTGTTGGACCCAAACAAAAACACTCCAAATGGGAATACAGAAAACAAGAATTTATTAAAAAAAGTAAACAGACAACTTAGGTTCTTTTCAGAATGAGGTATATAAAATATTTGAACAGTATAATAAACATATAAAGAAAACTCCACGAGGGGAGAAAACAAATAGACAATAAAGCAGCAAGCAACAGGGAAAATAAAACAGTCTTACTAGACGTGGCTCAGGAGATCAAGGGACCGCAAGGCAAGTTCACTGGGGCTGACTCAAAAACCTTAATACACAGGCTGGAACAGGCAGGATGGTGACATGTTTGTGTTAGTTGGAGATTACTGCAATAAACAGTAGTTTATAGACCTATTTCCTTTTAGTAAAGAAGGAATGGAGTTATAGGTTTACAGTTTAACTTCTTATGCATCAAATATGCACTTTTTCTTGATTGAGACATGTTGAATTCTGCATCATTTGCAATGTTTCCAAATTGTGTTGTTAGTCATTTTTCTTATAATTTATTTTTTTATCTGTGCTATCTATTATTTTCTTTAAAGCTACTTCTATACTTCTGTTTACACCTAAATGGTTATGAGATGTGTTTATGGTATTGTATGCAGCATTCTTCATTTATTCTCTTAGGTAAGGAGAGATCTCCACTTAAAGGTGCTGTATGTAAGTTTTTGACTCTTCTAAAGCATAAAAACACCATAATATGTGTGCAGATATTTAAGAAACATCCCAAGTGAACATACTTGTTTAACTGAAAAACAATGCTGAAGTCAGATATTCTGCTTTGAAAATGGGTTTTCCGTGCCGGAACGCTGTCTTTGTTTAGATAAATTTCATATGCACGATGCCAGTTTAGCCAATTATATGTCAGCACCCTGGGTTGCCTTGTTGGAAAACAGCGTATTTCATTCATTCATTCAGAAAGACTCTGAAAGCATGCGTCCGTGACCAAAAAGAACAGTATGGGAGACAGATGCAGTTCCACATGAGGTTATTAATTAGCAAATTACATAAATATTACGAACGTAAACATTAGGTGAGCAGGTTACATTGTAACCGCGTGTCCTAACAACACGCTGTGACGAGAGAGGCAGTGATCAGCTATTTGGCTGTTTGCACCAGACGAAACACGACAGAAATGTAAATACAGCCTTTCAGAAGCACAGAATATGCACTCACTCACGAAACGGTAAGGTTTAGAATCTATTTAATACATGTTAACCCACTTTAACATCAATGTAGATGCTGAATCACTCATATGTGTTTAGTTCTAAAGTTCAATTTCAGACGGTTTATTGTATTTTCAAGATCTGAGGTGAACTTTCTGCTTTCAGTATATGGCAACAAATGCCATGTAAAATGCATTCAAACTCGCATTGTTAGCATTTAGCACAGAATAAAGCACACAAGGCTTACCTGAGGTGATCTAGCTGTCATAGGTTTCTGTTGTTCAGCTGTGAGAAATAGAAGCCATTTCTAATATATCAATTCGAGGTGTTGGTTAGGACAAAAACTCCTTTTAATATGGAAAATATTCCCTCTATCGCGTGTCGTTGCTTTTATTTAGAACACAGTTTAAATCACTCGCTCCTGTACACAATCTGGCATCCTAGCGTACTTTTATTATGATCCAGGAGTGCAATACCTAGTTCAACCACTGGGTGTCAAACTTACATACTGCACCTTTAAAGCATCAGAATCTGTACTCTGTATCGGCCGATTATCATGACAAGGAATTCTGTATTTGGTATTAGTATAGTTAGTAGGCTAGTATTCACAATTTTTTCACCCTCATGTCATGAAGATATCAAGAAGATATTTTGAAAAATGTTAGAAACCTATAACTATTGACTTCCATAGTAGAAAAAACAATACTATAGAAGTGAATGGTTACAGGTTTTCAACAATATTTTTCAAAATATCTTCTTTTGTGTTCAACAGAACAAAATAAACTCGAAGAGGTTTGTGACAGGTGAATGATGAGTAAATGATGCCCGTATGATCAGTTTGGGTGAACTATCCCTTTAATGTTTATAAAAATGTATATTTTTGTCAGATATTTTAAAAGCTACCTATAAAACTGTATGCAAAAAGGAGTTTGCATAACCAATATTTGGATCAGAATCAACTCAAATGCAGTTTCAAAAGCTGAATCAAAATGAATCGAATAAAATCTGTATCGATACACAGCTCTATTAAACACACACAATCATAGATGTGACATAATAAACCCATTTCTATGAGCTAACATGTCTGTGTATGTTTTTACAGGTTAGTGTGTCTGTTTCTCAAGAGAGGAGCGGACTACAACGCAAAAGACATTGAAGAAAAGGACCCAATCGGCATAGCCATAGATAACGCCAACGCCGACATCGTCACTCTGTAAGTGCTCTTAGAAAAGCACACTAATTAGCTTACAGTACATATATGAGGAGGTGCTTCCTGCGGGTAACTTGATTAGTGAATCCCGCGCTGTGCTTTTTTTCCCTTCTAGACTCCGGATAGCCAAGATGAACAAGGAGATGCGGGAGATGGACGGCACTCCATCAGGTCATTCTGAGGGGCGGGGCTCTGGTGGTGTTGGGGGCGGGATGGGTTCTGTGATTGGACAAACTAAAAAAGGCTTTCAGACCATCAAGAACCAGCTGAGTGGTCGGACAACTTGAGCTAACCTGGCGTGTACATTTTAGATGACAAAGCAAGGAAAACTGACATGTGGTGCACTGTGGTGAAGCACTTTAAAACACTGAATGTTAATAGAAAACACTACGTTTCAATATTAGTTTACTGTTAACACTGCCAGTGTTAAAGGATCGTATCAACACTAAATTAATCCTTGTGTTTAAAAAAAATTGGACGTAATTTTTTTGTGCTTTTAAATACCTGTGGTGATGTTTTCATCAAATTATGTATAGTAGTTTTCTTTGGGTGGTATTGGTATTATTGGTACCAAGGCTGGTTTTGCATGAGTACTGTGACAGTATATGTTTAAACAGATCTAGTTGGTGTTTATTAAGCTATTACCATGTTTGAAGTGGAATGTAGAGGGGTTCATTTTTAATTTAAAGCATACTGTAAATAGCTGGGTTTGACTCAATTCATGTGTAATGAGATCTGAATAGGCCATACCTGCCAACATGCCAACATTTGTCTCTGAAATTTGAAGATTACCGGGAGGGGGGGTTGTAGTTTGTGTTTATCTGAATAACACATTCAAGAACTGGGTTAGTAACTGTACTGTGGTGTTAGTAAATACTATGGAACGGGTTTCGGGTGGCCGCTGCGATTGGATACCAAAGTTGGAGTTACAGGCTGCACAAAAAAGCTGAGGACCGGGGCTGGTGTGAAATTACGAGATTTTTCCGGGAGAAATAACAAAACAGGAGAGTGGCGGGTGATGGGGAAAAATGGGAGTGTTGGCAGGTATGCAATTTTTACCCTGGCATAATGTAAACTCCATTACTCATCAATACAGTGCTTGCAAGTCAACACCATCTTGAAATTTGCTGACTTTTTATTATTTTTCTTCTTCAAAGTTTACTAAATTTATATTTATGCAGTTTAAACTACATCATTTTTAACTAGAGCTTCCTCTGACCTACAGTTGAAGACAAAATTATTAACCCTCCTGTGAAATTTAGTATTTTCTTTCAATATTTTACTAGTTATTTTGCAAGGTATTCAGCTCAAAGTGCAATTTAAAGGCTTAACTAAGTTAAATAGGTTAACTAGGAAGGTCATTGAATAGGTTGTTTTCAATCACGTGGTTCTGGTTATGCACAAAATTCAGATGGAGGGAAGGAAGTAAAAAAACTGAATGTGAGACAAAGAGGAAAGTCCGTTTGCGATTTATACCATATTTAGGAGATATAAATAGAAAACAACCACACATGTTGGGCATGATCCTTATATCATGAAGAGCGCCGAGTTTTTTACTGAACTAAAATATATTTGCCTGTCATCAAGGCGGTAGATACTGTGTAAGCTATAACGTTATATGAAAAAATACTATAGTAAATACTATAGTGTTTGGAAGCATACTATAGATAATTACTAAACTGACATAGTAATTATATTGTTGCTGTGGTACAACTGTAGTATTAAACAAATTATTCAAAAGGCTTCAGGTTTCTAAGCTATAATCACAATGCACCACAGTTTACACTAACGTTACAGTATACAGTTTATCAATTTACTGTGCTACAGTATTCTGTAGCATTCATTAACAAAGAGTTGTACACATTATTCACTTTCCTATGTGGTTCAAAAACATGTTTATTATAAATTACTATAGTTTTTTCTCCACGCGAATATCTTCCAGACATCATGAAACAACAGATGAAAGCTTACAAAAGCCTAGACGCATAGTCTACATTATTATTTATTTATTTATTTTTGTAAGGGGGGAAAGTGCTCAACAATAATAACCATCTAGTTTTGTCGCAAGGGTTGCATTTCTTTTTCACTAAACATTCACCGCTGCTGCGCATCTTGATGTTCACGTTAGGGTTGTTTATTCTGCCGAAACAGCAGTAAAGACTTGGATTATTGCAAAACATGACGGAGATTTCATTGCAGCGATTACATGGCAGGGTACGTTATTTATATTCTCCTGGATTTTGTTATGTGGTGGTGTTTGTGTCTGATTTTTATATAACACATTAACATATTTATACACCTAGCCAGGCCTGTAATCTTTATTGGTGTTGTCAAATGAATCGTCGCGTTCAAAAAAAGTTTGTACACATGGATGTATTGAATAAATGTTTATTACATGCAGATTTTTCTTCCGTTTTTCAGACAGTTTCTTGAACTTTCTCCCCTTTATGAGCAAAAACGTTTGAAAGTCCAAAAATCCTGTTCGGCCTTTATTTTGGCCGATTTAAACAATTATAAACAACATAAAACAGAAACATTTTGATGTTCTAATAGCGATTCCTATGTAGAAGAACCACTTCCTGCCCTGCATCTGAATTTCGCACGTCATCAATGATGTCATGTAAAAACAACCTATAACAGTGGTTTGTTCTGTAGCCAATCAAAAAAACATATTATTATATATTATTATTATTATTATTATTAAGGGGCTAAAAAATATTTAGCAATTATTATAAAACATTTAAAAACTGCTTTTATTCCAGCCAAACTAAAATACATTATACTTTTTACTTTCTAAAACAGGGGTGTCAAACTCAGATCCTGGAGGGCCGCAGCCCTGCACAGTTTAGTTCCAACCCTGCTTCAACACACTTACCTGCAGGTTTCAAACAAGCCTGAAGGACTCAATTAGTTTGATCAGGTGTGATTAATTAGGGTTGGAACTAAACTGTGCAGAGCTCCGGCCCTCCAGGAACTGAGTTTGACACCTGTGTTCTAAAAGAATGTGACAGAAAATACTGTGAAAATGTCCTTGTTCTGTTAAACAGCACTTGGAAAATATTTGAAAAAGAATTCAATTTCACAGTAGGGCTAATAATTTTGGGCTAACAATCTATCGATCTGTCTTTCAATCTATCTGTCCTTCTAATCATACCAAACAAGTAAAACGTCTGCCTTGCAAGCACTAGTATTTCCTCGATTCAAATGATTCAGCTGTTATTAGGATTGATGTTTAGCATTGTATGGGGTATCGTCACAATCAACCAACAAGTTTACAGTTAACAAAACTCCAGTGCCTGATGATCATTTCAACACAATGTCATGATCACAATGAATTTTCTATTTGGCTTCTTAAATCTGAAAATGAGCAGAACTGTGTTTCTCCAAGTCTGATACTCTTGTAGCAGTGCCAGATGTTTACAGGTGTGCTGTCTTGCCACGCTTCTGCTTTTTGCGTCTGTTGTTTTGCTATGGGCATTCTTTATGGCAGTTTGTCCATCTGTCTGTGTCTCTGTATACAAACTAGATTTTGCTGTCTGTGTTTGTGTGTGTGTGTGTGTGTGTGTCCTGAGACGGTTGGCCAGGTGTCTACTGCTTGCAGTGTGTGTCCTCTGCACTGCGTGCTACAGGTAATCCTGCTACTGTACCACTTTATGTATGCATAACAGCTGCTGTTATTACAGGTACGTGCTAAAAAATGTGAATATCGAGGGAAAGTCCAATTATTTCAATAATTTGTTTCAAAAAGTGAAACTTGCGTGTTATATTATTTCACTACACACAAAGTGATAATTTCAAGCCTTCATTTGTTTCAATTTGAATGATTATGCATTAAAGATGACAAAAACTCCAATCCAGATTTCAGAAAAACTAAAATATTTTATGTGACCAATTAAAAAAGGATTGTAAACATTCTTCTGAACATTCCTTCTGAACAGTGTGGTAATGTGCTGCATTATGTCCTCAGTACTTTGTTGGGCCTTGTTTTGCACTAATTACAGCATCAGGGCAGCATGGCATGGAGGCGATCAGCCTTTGACACAGTTGAAGTGTTATGGTAGCCGAAGTTGCTTTGATATCAGCCTTCAGCTTGTCTGCATTACGGGGTCACTGTTCCCTCATCTTCCTCTTGACAATAGCCCATAGATTTTCAATGGGGTCAGGGTCCGGTGAGTTGCCTGGCCAGTTAAGAACAGGGATACCATGGTCCTTAAACCAGGTACTGGTTGCTTTGGCACTGTGTGTAGGTCCCAAGTCCTGCTCGAAAATAAAATCATCCTCTCCAAAAAGCTTGTCGGCAGTAGGAAGCATCAAGTGCTCTTAAACGTCCTGGTATAGAGCTGCGTTGACTGTGGACTTGATAAAAGACAATAGACCCACACCAGCATATGACATGGCTCTCCAAACCATCATTGACTGTGGAAACTTCACACTGGACTTCAAGCAGCTTGACTTTTGTGTCTCTCTGCTCTTCCTTCAGACTCTGGGATCTTGATTTCCAAATGAAATACAAAATTTGCTTTTATCTGAAAAGAGGACTTGGGACCACTGCGCAACAGACCTGTACTTTATCTCTTTAGCCCAGCATAGGCACTTCTAACATCATTTTTGGTTCAGGAGTGGCTTGACACATGGAATTCTACAGCTGTAGCCCATGTCATGCAGATTTCTGTATGTGGTGGTTCTTGATGCTCTGACACCAGCCTCAGTTGCCCTTGCTTGACAATTCTCTCAAGGCTGCGGTCATACTTGTGCACCGTTTCCAGCCACATTTTCCCTTCCTCTTAACACTCTATTGATTTACTAAGATACTGCACTCTGTGAGCATCCAGTTTCTTTTGCATTTGCCTTTTAAGACTTTTCCTCCTTATGGAGGGTTCCGATGATGGTCTTCTGCACAACCGTCAAGTCAGCAGTCTTCCCCATGATGAAGCCTACTAGGCCTGACTGAGAGAATTTCAAGGCTTTGCATTGATTAGCTGACTAGATTGAGACACAAGGAGCCTGCAATGTTGTCTTTGTCATCATTTTAATTTAAAAATAAATTTTATTTTTTTTTATTTAATCTTTAATCCATAATCATTTAAAATTAAACAAATGAAGGCTTGAAATATTTTTCTTTGTGTGTAGTGAACTTATATAACACACAAGATTCACTTTTTGAAACAAATTATTGAAATAAATGGACTTTCTAATTTTTTGGCACATACCTGTAGAGCTGTGGCGAAAAATCTAATTTGCGTCAATTTAAAAATGTTTAAAAAACATCACTTTTATTCTCTCTTGAATCGATTCTGAGCTTAGGTTTTAACAGCAGATGGCGCTGTATGCCTTACAAAGAGACATTCTGTGCGTGCATCCAATTCCTTACAGATACCACTTAAACCTAAAAACATCTTTAATAAAACGAGAAAAGGAAATCACAAGAGTGGTAAAGTGAGCTGTGTTTACATACATTTTCTGACATAAATCAATTTGCATGACTCGTTAAATGAAAAGGTTGTTGCTAGATCAGATATGGTTGAGGCCAGAAGTTAACGAAAATTATTTATATTATTTATTACATTTTCCATTTGTTGTATTTTTATTAACGTCCACCCCAACCCTAAACCTAACTGTCAAAATACTGTAAAAACAGTAGTTGTACTGAGTATTATTCATTTTATTTATTAAATTACCCAATAAATTGTATTTAATTAAGGATTACCCCCACCCCAACCATCACAGTACTGTAAAAATATTAACTCTTTTTGTGCGTATCTTATTGACTCGCACTTCTGGCCGGCCGTGTATCCTATCTAGACTTCACCGAATGAAAACGCAAGCGCTCGTCCTCATGAGCCTTAAGATTAAAAACTAGCCTACAGCACCATCTGCTGGTCAAAAGTAAGCTCAGATTTCATTCAAGAGAAAATTCTGAATTGATGCAAAATTAATTTGACGAACAATTTTTCGCCACAGCTCGAGCATTTATGTACAATTGCAACTGCAATACATAGCATTTCCTGTTGGTGCAGGTGATGTCATTATGTGATTCAGGCTTGTTAGTCCTCCTTAAACTCTCTTAAGGACTGTTCACACCAAGAACAATTGCTATTATACATCACAATTGTATAAAAATAAACAAATAAAGTATATCGAAAACTACACAGAAGAACTTTGACAGCCAATCAGAGTCATGTAGCTTTCAGAGATCAAGCACTAAAACATTGACAAAATCTAGCTTTCAGAAGGAAAGTCTTTAAAGCAGATGACTAAACTACAGCATGTGCTTAGAATAAACAATGTTGTCGTCCATTGGTGTAGATGCTAATATAGTTGTAATAATATGGAAGCACTTTATTTTACAATCCTATTTTGTGCGCAAATACTCTGCACTTATCAATATCATTAACTGTGTGATTAATAGATACTATCCCTAAACATAACCCTGAACCTAACCTTAGCCCATGTTGTTACCTTATATAATACAGTATATAAGTACACTAAGTACGCATACTGTAAAATAAAGTGCAACCAATTGTTATCGTTCTTGTTGTGAATGGTAGTGAATAACCTTTATAAAGAAAATACATCATGGATGAAGAAAGTTATGATAAACAGGCCACATTAAGTCTTCAGTTTATTCATTATATATAGTGTATCTATAAGCAGATGAATCCTGAATATGAAAATAACAGGCTGCATCACCAGTTTTAATGGTTTGAATGCATTAAAGCCTGGTATGTTTTCTTTATAAAGGTTTTTCACGGGCAGAAAACAGTTCATATGGAAATATTTGTGTTGTGTTTATATTTTGGCTTTATTTCAGCATGCCTTTATTCAGCCTCCAATGATGAATGGGGAAACGCTTTATGCCAAAAGTGCTCTCTTTCCACTTGGGATTATGGTGCCTTTGTCTTTGTTGTGAGAGAACATTTATTTTCAATGTATATTTTTTGGTAGTGTGCATTAACTAAGCAGTCAGTTTTAATATGCATACACATGCACAGTTTATCCATGTTGAAGTGTTAGTTTTTATGGAACTAATTTTAACTTGAGAGCAGCAGTTTTAGAACATAAGCTTCATCCAGAATCACATACCACTAAAGTAGGTAGCCTACCATATTTAATGGGGTATATGCGCATGGACTTTTAATTTTCAGTTTGTCAGTCTCAGCGCTTCCGGTGAAAATTGTCCTTCCATTACAAAATCGCCAAGTTTAAGGTCTGGTTTCTTTAAAAATCAGTGATCTTCACTGCCTGAGAGATATACGATATAAAGTGGGTCTCAGACCGGAAGAAGCACTGCATTAAATTCCATTTTGTAATTTAAGTCTACCATCTTTTTAAGTACTATATAGTATGGATGTATGCAATTTCAGGCGCAGCCATTGTGTAATACAAGAGATGCTGTAAAAGATGCAAACGAAACATATGGAAAGCCATAAGAGTCTGAATGAATCAGTTCTGTAGTAGTGCCTTTCAAACTTTGCAATGCCATTATGGAAATGATATGGGACAGTAAAATGTTTATTTTGTATGCATCTGGCTGTCCATGGTGAAGCAGCAGTTTTTACGGAAGGCGATATATAACATCTGATGTTTAAATATGTCCATGCCAGTAATATACCATTATATTTTCCTTCACATCATGACCTCTGATTTTGTAAAGATATACATCTCATTGTATCCCATATGCAAATATGGTCTAAATTACACCTATTTCATTGAGTGTTGTGATTGTTGACACACTGACAGTCGAGCTAATCATGAGCAGGTGAAATTTATTTGAAAGAGTTTTGCCCTGATTACCTTCCATATTATTTTATGGAGACAATGATTTTACAGAGTTTGAAACAGCTGTACAATACAGATGAATTATGACCCTCTTAGGCTTCCATACATTTGGCTTGCATCCTTTGCATTGCTTCTAATCAAAATGTCATAAAACTCTGCTCTCTGAGAAAAAAAAACACGTCTCTTAAATTTCTCCATTTTGTGTTAACCGTCTCTATGATTGCAACGCGTCATATGTGTTTTGGCGGGGAAATTGGTCTGTAGAAGTGGTTAGCAGACTTATGCTTGATATTCCTTTGACAAAATTCAGCTAATAACCTCTTTACCTCTTTCTCCATGATTTCGTCCTGCAGGTGATGACACATATCACGATATCTTCAGGGATTTCTCCCAAATGGCCTCCAACAACCCAGAGAAGCTGAAGCGCCGTAGTGCTGATATGAAATAAAGCGGCCGACCAGCAGATGTCAGTGTTTCATCAATATTCACACACGTAGGCTCCAGCAGACCCAATGAAGTTTTCACATTCCACAGTAAACACCTCTTATGAAACGCTGCTTCATTTGGTTTATCAGGCCTACATGAGCGTGGGTCTAAATATCTGGGTTTTAGCATATTTATCCCAGCTTAGGCTTAGGTCAGTTATTTCTTCAGGCACAATCGTTATCACTTTGCTTTGACCTTCATCATCTGAGTAAGTTTACACACCAGATGCAATGAAAGCAACAAGTGGAATAAAGCTAAGAAAAATGGTGGAGTATGTTTCTAATTTAAACAACATTGAAATTAACCTTATTCAAATGATTTGAGGCGTATCTTTTCATTCACCTTATTGTGAGCCACAGTGTTATTGCAACTTGAATGTAAATGTTAGTTTGGGTGAGAGAACCCTGCCAACTTGGGTCTCCAGTATAATTTTATTTCAGTTTTTTCTTTATATAAGACCAAAATATGTTTGAAAATGGTTCATTTGTTATTTTGTAAGCCGCATTGTTAAATGAAATGCCATGAATATGTTACTAAATAAATGATTCATATAATAAATGACTCATCACTTGTATTTTTAAGCTATGCTACTGGACAACTAGGATTTTGTAATGACTTGCATGAATGCTAAACCATTTAAACCTTTAGGGTAGTCAGGATTCCTGCACATTCATGATCATCAGATTCAAGGACTATTTAAATCAGCATTTTAAATCAAGCTCCTTTGTAATTCACACAACCAGCATATGCACCACCATAAAAAACATTCACGTACTTTATATTTACATTAAACATGTGATAGTAATGAGGTTTTAAATGTCACTAAAAATGTTGAGCATTTTAAACAGTCATGTTCAAGGGACTTTAATAAAAATTGTTGAATTCAATACTAGTAATATTGAAATGAGTTTCTGAAATATTGATAAAATGTGCTGTATTTGTCATAGGTTTTTGTAAAAGACTTAAATGTAATGTTTTAAAATTAAGAATTTCTCTTTTTTTGTTCAGTTTTTGACAGCAGCACGGTACAATTGTTGAAATAACACCATAAACTTTAAATTCAAGCCCTTTCAAGATCCTATGTTTGTTTTAAAATGTGCCCTTAATGAAGATTTGGGTATACCAAGAAATAGTAGAATAATAAAAGATGAGTATATAGAAATGGGCATACTGTGAGCCTCAGACACCAGTTTCCTCGATTTTATGTAAATTCCACAAGTGTAAAACCCTGGTGGACAACGGGCCAAACAAAGGCAGTGTTGCCAGATTGGGCAGTTTGTGGGTAAAAAAATGGCATAGGCGGGTTGACGAAATTTGGGGGGTTTTGATACCTAACTTTTATATGCAACTTATTCAACAAAACATAACTGTGTGCTCCTACTCCATTAGTGACCCGTGCATAGCGCAAACCGCGTGGGCCCACCCGCAAGAGAAGTTGAAGAAAGCTTTATCAAAATCTGACTCCCTGGACAAATCCGACTCCCTTTTGCGTGCACGTGCATCATGCAGCGCCTGCAGTAAAACTCACAGTGGTTTATCATGACATTTTTATCGATCATTTTTTTGGCAATTGACAGCAAGAACAAACTTCGAAGCGTTGTCTGATTGACAAGCAGCACCTAAGTATGTTCAAAAGAATTTAAAATGCCAAATAGGACGAATGTATACCCCGTTTCAAAAGTAAAACATACTCTAACATTAAGTGCAGTGTCATTAAGTGTGGCGGGTCAAAACAAACTGTGACGAGACTCACAGACCATGCCCTCCGTATTTGCATGTACGCCTAATTTGGGTCGTTCATCCAGACCTGACCAGTCATGTCATCAAGCTCTGAGATCATAAAAAAGCTCAGAGATCATTAATATGCACGCCTCATGCTGCGTTTGATAATCTTCAACGTTTTCTAGTGAGACAACAGTGATAATTTTCCTCCCTTAGTTATTTTTAAGCATACATTTCACTTACTATGTATGTGGGCCTTTTATTTTGAAAACGCGAGCGCCAATTTGTTTACTGTGCGTTACTGGGTAACGACAGCACGAGGTACGTCCAAACTGGCCTCAGGACGCAAAATGCAAGATTTACAGATCATACATTCATACATCTCCACTCTGAAGAGGCGTAAGGTAAGTTTAGTTACACCTTTTGATAATTTATTGTGAAATTTGATGCGTATGTTTCAACAAACATGTAGACTGCTGCTGAATCGTGTCAAATCACTCAGCTCAACTGTCATGTTCATGGGTTGTGTTTTCTTTGACTATAGTTTCAAATACAACGTGATACATCTCTCTCTCTCTCTCTTTTGTCAAGTTTATTTATAATTTAGCCTTTATCCACAACAAATCTGGTGAGCAAAATAAGTTAACGTTACTCTTATTACTGAGGTAAAGTTGGTTTTATGTTCACACATTTAGAATTTCTCTCTAATAATATCATTACAGAAGAGTATTATTTTGAAGTCATACTTAACTGTGATTTCGGACCGAATATTCAAAATAGCGATTGAGGTAAAGTTGGTTTAATATTCGCACATTTGTTGAGTGACAACTTGTGACAACTCTTTCAATATTGTTTATCAGACTAATTTGAATACTCGGTCTGAAATTGCATGCAAGTATTACTTCAAAAAAACAAAAACAAAAAACAAAAAACAGCTCTATTTCATTGACTGTGAACAATGTACTTTGATAGGCACTAGGTGCTAATATGATTTCACTATTTGGAGTTTGCAAATAATGTATTTTTCAAACTTTATTACTTGGGAGAATGTCTGAATATAAAACTAACTTTACATCATGCTGTGTGCATACCTGTCAACATGGAATGTGAAAATAAGGGATATGCCCATCATAATAAGGGACCCCCCCCTCGCCCAATTTCTAAATATGTTCATCTGGAGCTGTTTTATTGTAAATAAACAGTTAAATGGTCAGTAATGTGTTTTATTATTATTATTTACAAAAGAAAAAAATAAATAGTATACATTAGCAGCAAATAAATTAGCAAACAGTTCAGCTTATTAAAATTAATAGCTATTAAAAAACAAATAGAATCAAGTTATCAAATCTCATTAGCCGTTTCTTCACAGTATAACTTACACATTCTGATTAAAGAGCAACAAACGAATCTCTTATTTATTTAGATTTTTTTCAGTTCATTACATTAAATAACAGGTGTCACTTTAAAAATGTACTCATCTAACATTATAATAAAAGCATCCGATTGCTTTCCTAACTTTTTATGCTCATTTAGGACGAAATTAGTTGTCTTTGAAAAAAAAACCCTTACCAAGATCGACATCTTAAGATGTTATTATTATTAATTATGTGTATATGTCTGTTCAAACCAAGCGGCAACCTCCCGCTCTCCCTCGGGAAGCCAATACGGAAGTAACTAAAACTGCAATTCATCGACTCGCCTTGGGGGGCTGGCTCCAGGAAGTCCAAGTGCTTTCTTTCTGCATTGGTAAATTGGCCATTTTGGCCTAAAAACATGTTTACAGCCTGGTACAAACGATGGCTTTGGTGCACATAGCCATGATTACCCTTCATGATAACTGTGAGGGGGTGAATTTTTTTATAACTTATCCATTTTGTTTTTATTAAGTTATATTACGTCTGCATAATTAAGGGCGTGGCCACTTGAGTGACAGCTAGCCCTCGCTGGTCGCTGTCTCATCACCTCAGCTGATTCTGGCTAATTAGCCGCTGAACTCGGCATATTCATCGTATTTTTGTTTTGTTTAATGTTTCTTTACACAGTCATTTGCCTTTTGGAATTATTTCCTGCAATTATCAGATGATATGGCATGCTGTGTGGACTTAATTGTGCTTACAAACCGTTCAAGTTGCCTCCATTTCCCAGGTGAGTGAAATTATATACTTACATACCATCTCTATAAATGTATTTGTTTAATTTAAGATCATTTATCATTTAAATGTTCTTTAGACCTGTAATGCACTCCAGAATCTGACAGATTGATTAGCTGTAGGCTATAAAACAGTCATCTGAAGCGTTGTCATACAGTGTCATGCCTGGATTTTTTAAACAGCCTTACATTTACTAACACAGATTACAGGGAGTGCAGAATTATTAGGCAAATGAGTATTTTGACCACATCGTCCTCTTTATGCATGTTGTCTTACTCCAAGCTGTATAGGCTCGAAAGCCTACTACCAATTAAGCATATTAGGTGATGTGCATCTCTGTAATGAGAAGGGGTGTGGTCTAATGACATCAACACCCTATATCAGGTGTGCATAATTATTAGGCAACTTCCTTTCCTTTGGCAAAATGGGTCAAAAGAAGGACTTGACAGGCTCCGAAAAGTCAAAAATAGTGAGATATCTTGCAGAGGGATGCAGCACTCTTAAAATTGCCAAGCTTCTTAAGCGTGATCATCGAACAATCAAGCGTTTCATTCAAAATAGTCAACAGGGTCGCAAGAAGCGTGTGGAAAAACCAAGGCGCAAAATAAACTGAAAACTGAACCATGAACTGAGAAAAGTCAAGCGTGCAGCTGCCAAGATGGCACTTGCCACCAGTTTTGCCATATTTCAGAGCTGCAACATCACTGGAGTGCCCAAAAGCACAAGGTGTGCAATACTCAGAGACATGGCCAAGGTAAGAAAGGCTGAAAAACGACCACCACTGAACAAGACACAGAAGCTGAAACGTCAAGACTGGGCCAAGAAATATCTCAAGACTGATTTTTCTAAGGTTTTATGGACTGATGAAATGAGAGTGAGTCTTGATGGGCCCGTGGCTGGATCGGTAAAGGGCAGAGAGCTCCAGTCCAACTCAGACGCCAGCAAGGTGGAGGTGGAGTACTGGTTTGGGCTGGTATCATCAAAGATGAGCTTGTGGGGCCTTTTCGGGTTGAGGATGGAGTCAAGCTCAACTCACAGTCCTACTGCCAGTTTCTGGAAGACACCTTCAAGCAGTGGTACAGGAAGAAGTCTGCATCCTTCAAGAAAAACATGATTTTCATGCAGGACAATGCTCCATCACACGCGTCCAAGTACTCCAAAGCGTGGCTGGCAAGAAAGGGTCTAAAAGAAGAAAAACAATTGACATGGCCTTCTTGTTCACCTAATTTGAACCCCATAGAGAACCTGTGGTCCATCATCAAATGTGAGATTTACAAGGAGGGAAAACAGTACACCTCTCTGAACAGTGTCTGGGAGGCTGTGGTTGCTGCTGCACGCAATGTTGATGGTGAACAGATCAAAACACTGACAGAATCCATGGATGGCAGGCTTTTGAGTGTCCTTGCAAAGAAAGGTGGCTATATTGGTCACTGATTTGGTTTTTGTTTTGTTTTTGAATGTCAGAAATGTATATTTGTGAATGTTGAGATGTTATATTGGTTTTCACTGGTGAAAATAAACAATTGAAATGGGTATATATTTGTTTTTTGTTAAGTTGCCTAATAATTATGCACAGTAATAGTCACCTGCACACACAGATATCCTCCTAAAATAGCTAAAACTAAAAACAAACTAAAAACTACTTCCAAAAATATTCAGCTTTGATATTAATGAGTTTTTTGGGTTCATTGAGAACATGGTTGTTGTTCAATAATAAAATTAATCCTCAAAAATACAACTTGCCTAATAATTTTGCACTCCCTGTATATTTGAAGTGTTTGATAGTAATTCACGTTTTCCTACTGTCAAAAAACGTCATAAGAACAATATTTAGTGGCTCAATGCATTACAACAGTGTTTATAAAAGTCTAAACACTTTATTGATATAGTGTACAACCAAGCACATGTGGTCAGAACACAAACAAGTCGCAGGTAATGAAGTATTAAACGTTCTCCCAAAGTAAAAAAGTCTGTCTAAGCCAAGTCTAAGCAAAATGCTGAGAATCAAGCATGCGTCTGTAGCTCCGCTCACTCTCCGCCTCTTTGCTCTTATTTGGTATCCTGCATATGATGATGCGCTAACAAAATGGCGGTGGTTGGCCGCGCCTACTTGTAGCTTCTTTTGCAGTGTTCAGAAACCTATGGGTGATGTCACGGATACTACGTCCATATCTTTTACAGTCTATGGTTCAAACACGCACCCAAAACCCAAACCTTCACTCCGCCTTAAATTACGTGTACAGAATCCGTTTGGGAAACAGCGTCTATTTATCACTATGGAGTGCGTCAGCTGACAGTCACGCACCGCTAAATGACTGTTTGAGGTTTTCATATGAAGGGGAGACGGCACCTGTAGTGAAAAGGAAAGTAATCCCGCTGTTTTTATATTTATTTCAGTGTTTTCATGCCTAAACAAAGCGAAAGCACAGAACAGACTCACATTTAAGAGCAAGGGGCGGCCCCTGGTGGTTCGGTGGTATGGGTTGCGTATAGGGAGGATCGGCTCTTTAATGTTTATTTACCATCCTTCAAAGAAAGACTGAAAATACGGGAGAAATACGGGAAAATACCTTTACGGGATGATGACGGGATAGAACTGTAAAATAAGGGAGAATCCCTGGAAAAACGGGAGGGTTGACAGGTATGGATGGCTGTGTGTGTGTGTGTGTGTGTGTGTGTGTGTGTGTGTGTGTGTGTGTGTGTGTGTGTGTGTGTGTGTGTGTCTGCAATAGCAGCACGTCAGAGGGGAGCTCATTAATATTCACCACCCAAGCCATGTATAGTCAATCATGGACCTTCTTATTCTATGTTTTTTTTTTTGAGAAATAAATGAGCTTAGAAAACCGTTTATGGAGATCTTTTGAACTTACCAAAGCCATAAATCTACTATCTAGATATCAGAGAACAATTTAACTTATTAAACTAATGCAGTATATGGCACCTTTTAGAGATGCACCGATACCAGTATCGGGTACCGATACCACTTAACAGTTAATCACTATGGATGTGATTTGTTGTCCTACCTGACTTCAATGCCTTAATGCAATAATTAGCCTAAGTGTTTATAAGGACTAAGCTATTAATATATAATATATTAGTTTATAAAATACATTATTAATGAATCTATAGCCTACTGAAGAATAAACCGAATATGAAATATGATCCTTGCATAATGATCACAGCTAAACAAGCTGTGACTAGCTAAACTAGCTCATTTATATATAAACTATAAATGAAAAAAAAATGAAATAAATTTTAAGTAATGGAACATTATGTAAAAAATCTAAAGACTACAGGCTAAATAAAAGCGCCTCGTCAGAGTTTAAACATCATTGCGGTCACCGCGTGCATGTCAGTTTACAGCTTCTGTAAAGATCAGACAGCCTATACAGATCACATAATCTCAATAAACACCATGTAAATGTATAAATATTTCGATAAGTATCTTAATGGAATATTTATAATGATATGATCTTGCTTTTGGTTATATCGATGCCGCCTTTAAGCTCTCACGCGCAATTTCTCTCTTTCACCAGCGGCAGTTGACACGCACTGCGACGCTATACACACTACACAGCAGCATGCACTGGCAAGATGACAAGAGCTGAACTTCACGGGACCAGTTTTATTTGTTGCTGATTTGCCTGTTGTTCCTTTTTTAAAATGCCTTTTATTTTTGAAATCTCTCGAGTTAATATAGGCTTTAGGGTAACATAATCTCCCTGAGAGATATTGGACTTCAGTATGATTATTGATCAACACCTCCCTAAGTTTACACATTGCATACACAGGCCTAAAGCTCTGGTGTGTTATGAATTGCATGTTAAATGACAGCGAGGCATGCTACATTTAGTTTTTATTGTAAAATATACATTATAACCCAGTAGACAGTTAAATAATATCTTTGAATGGCTTGCATATTGGCAGCGCATATAACCGTTAAGCTTAAATATAGGCTAAGCATATTTTTATTCATATTAAAACAAATTAATACAAACTAGCCACACTTTGATTTTTTTTTCGTTTCTGTATATTTTTTATCAAACGAAAAATACAATGAATTGTTAATTTTGGTTTTCATTTTTTTAAAATTAATATAATTATTAGGCTACACAAATTCTACACAACATTGGCTCTGATTGCGTTTTTACAGATATCCTACAGACAGACTTTTTGGCTCGAAGACATTTATGCCTGTTAATTTCAGTGCTGTATTTTGACAGATTTTGCAAAGGCTTCAGCTATTCTGTCAGCTGGTACCAGCATCCGTTTTGCGACTTGACTTGTGTGTCGTCTCCGTATCAATGTCTGGATGACAGCGAGAGAGAGCTGAGATCAGACCTCAGTTTCGATGTGTGGCCGCACATCACAGTTAACTTTACTGCAATTGTTAAATATTGGCTCATCTAAATTAAATTTTCGTTCGATTAAAAGCCGAAATATTGCCAGACAGACGAAGCAACTTTTGGTTTTGGAAAAGAGCGGCATTAGTGATAAAAGACACGCACACACAGGATACACTCTTGTAGGCCTATATACTCATTATTGATTTTTTTTATCATTAAAGGCATAATAATCAAGTGCAAAAAAAGAACAGCTGAACTTCGGAAAAAGTGATCACTGCGGTTGCCGCGATGGTTGCTTTGTTTCTCTGCAGTTTGCTTGTCAATGGCATGGCATTGCTAAAAAACTTTTGTTTTATTAAAAAATAAGATTATATATTATTAAACATTGTGAGATGATGGTCGCGTGAGTTTTAAAATGAGAGTATGCGTTTCATATTTATGGCTGCTAATCTTATCTACCTGCGACCCACCCATAGTTAAACATCTAGTACTTTTTGATTACCTGACCCGCGGATCAAAGGCAGGACTCGTGAATATGAAAGAATCACACAACTGGGTTTTATGCGTCCCCAATATGCAATGAGAGTGACTCCATAAGGTAACGTACACTGCACACACTTTGTGTAATGTGTGAAGTCATGGACGCATGTAAGCGCAAGGATAACTCATCCTTTAAATGTCCATGCTTAATCGTTAATAGATAAGGTCTGGATTCGCAGAGTTATCAACAATGTGCATATTTTTGGCTTGGAACAGCCTCCTGTTAAAGATTTTTGTGTTCATCTTTGCTACAGGCAAAAAAAAAAAAAACCAAAAAAAAAAAACCCGACCAAATAAACTTAATTGAAACCAAATCTATGAAGTATCGGTACTCTGTATCGGCGAGTACACAAATTAAAATACCCGTACTCGTATCGGTTTGTAAAAAGGTGGTATCGGTGCATCCCTAGCACCTTTAAGTACTTTCCAGGCCTTAAAGTCAAAGAAATTCAAGTACTTTCAATAAGCATTGGAAGCTGGGTAGTTTATTTTTTACATTAACTGTTAGAAAATGACAGTATAGCTCCTATTTTAACTATTTAAAAAAATAAACCAAATAACCACTGAATTTTTAAACTTTCTATTCATCGAGAAAAAGTAACACAAAGATTTTTAACATTTACAATGTTTCAAAATGTTGACATCATCACATTAGATTAATTTCTGAGGCATTTCATTGAAGACTAAAGGCTGATTTATACTTCTCCATCAAGCGCACGCATATGCTCCAGCCTGCGCACGGACGCATAGCCCTCACCGTGGGCGTCACCGATACTGACGCAACACCTCTCAAAAAATGTTACTACACGTCACAACAAAACGTAGCGCAAGCTCTGTGATTTGTCGCTTTGTAGTGGTGACAAGCGTGAGCAGTGCTGAGAGGCACGAGCCCGATGGAGCGATTGTTTACAGGTGTCGAGTCCTGTGAAGGAGCTCCAGATGAAGACTTTTGTTTTGTGTTTATCTTATGATTAAAGTTGTTGCATGAGTTTGAGCTACTTGAAACGTTCAGAAAAAACTAAACAACCGTAAAGAAACTCGACCCAGAGGAACATAAAAACCTGCTGCCTTCTGGCGTTTCAGAGGTGTTATTGCAGAGCAACACAAACAGCACGCAAAAGTATAAATGCACCACTACGTGCAAGGCAGGCTTCGTGGGTCATGCCAATTACTCGACGCAGAAGTATAAATCAGCCTGAAAATACAAAAAAATACAAAGGCACCCTAATGCAAATACCTAAAATACAACAAGACAAAAAAACTGTGCAAAAATACAGAAATAGCATTTTATTTGACCACATTAAAACAGAATGCATTGTTCCAATAAAACCCAGGTGTCTTGTGACATGCTTTCCTGGAAAAATAAAGCATAACAGGCACATGATGTTGGCTGGTACTGTGCTAAAAGGTGAAACTACCTGATTGGCTCACACAGTGAGGTCTTCTCAACCTTTAAATTAGATCAAAAGTCAACCTGCACAGCGTAAAGCTATAAAGTTCAAAGGGTCAGATGATGAAATGTTGCTAAATGTTATTTGGAGATAGACTGTACTGAACCAAAATGACGTCTTCAGGCCAAACTGCATCGTAAAATTGCATAACTACAGCGCATCTGAAGGCAATAACAGTCTCTCACATGAGAGAGTCAAGTCTTTAAACTAAGTAAAGTCTGGCAGTGGCAGAGCTCATTGGCTGTGGTCTATAGAGATTAAGGCTCACGTGCTTGGTGTTATGAGGAGTGTGTCTTTAAACATCATTATTGACTAGTATTCAAGGGTTTCCCATGGAAAGCGGAGGATTCGCAAGGCTAAAATTACACTAGTTTGTGCACAGTAAACACTTTAAATAATTTAATGTGTAACACAAAGGCTTTAGTGTTCAAGTGTTTGGTCAATGATTTATACGTGAATTTAAATCAGTAACACTGGAAAATATATGTCAGTAATTCCTCTGAGACTTTGAGCTGGAAGATCACAGTGAAACACACAAGATTCTCTTCAGCAATACTACAAAATATGCACAGCTTGAAATATTACATGATGCAATTGACACCGATATAAGATCTACAACAATGCTGGTAATACAAAGTACATCTCATTTAATCGTCACATGTCTCCACATGCAGAAACAGACCAGCTTAGACAAAGAAAAAAAGATTTTGTAAAAAAAGTTTAAAGAGTAATGCTCTACACAAGGAGCAAAACAGAATAAGCGTTTGATGTTAGCATTTAGCTTTAAAGCACAAGAGCTGTTAGAATTTGCTGTTGAAAATAACAATTAAATGGCAATAGCAATGTTGCTAAATGCTATTTTCGACCTAGCAATTTCCCCCTAACAGCTTTTGTGATTTCACTAGCCAAAATTACTTTTTTTAGTAACAAAAAGCACATCTTTCAGTCATCATTTACATGACCATCAACAAACCAGCTGAAATCAAATTTATGTTATGTGCAAAAAAGTGACATAATATTTAATTTAGCCTTCTATGAATACAATTACTAAGCAGCCTCTAAAGCCAACATACTTGTTTGAGTACTTTTGTCTTAGCTATTGCTTAATGTCACAAATGCCTGACTTGATGACTGTGCAGCCCTCAGGGTTTACTAGCCAAACTACATATTTACATCAATGCTAGTAACACAAATAACACTTTTCAAATAACATATTTCTCCATAAGCAACTCAAGAACAGATGAGCTAAAATTACAGGGTTTCTGCAGGTTTCACAGAGTTAAATTTAAGACCTTTTAAAGCATTTTTAAGACCATAATGAATGAAATTTTAGACTCATTAAGGGCTAATGGCTAGGGAATTTTTCAAATGGCCCAGATGGAAAATATATATTTTTATAGCCTTATCAAATATATATATATATATATATATATATATATATATATATATATATATATATATATATATATATATATATATATATATATATATATATATATATATATATTATATTCTAAAATATTATAATACATTTAATAATACAATAATATATTTAAAAAAAATATATATATATATTTTTTTAGCAAAATATTTTATATATTGTGTAAAAACAAGCAAGCTCTACTTGTATCCATACACTTTTTTTCCAATATAAACTTTCTTTAAAAAAAAAAAAATGAACAAATGTTTTATAAATTTAAAAAATTATAATAAACTAAATCTATGCACAACAATCTGTCCAGGTCGATGTCCCCGGCAGTAGATACATAGGAAAATAATTAAACCATTATGATAGAGTTAAAAATTACTGTTTAAAATAAAAGTTTAAAGTTTTATTGAGATTTATTGTTAGTGATTGTATGGGTTTTGGCTAGATTGAGTAGCAATACATGAACAAAGAAAAATTAAGACCTTTTTTAAAAAGATTCAAGACCTACAACACAATATTTCAGTAAATGTAGGACTTTTTTAAGGGCCTAAAATTTGGATTTTGAGATTTAAGACTTTTAAGACCACGCAGAAACCCTGAATTAAGGTTAGTTGTGTGTAAGAGAGTGAAAGAATATTGGGCTAAGTGAGGTGTTAGCATTTAGCCCATCCTCATTCCTTCCTTCATTGGTATTTCTACCCTCTAGCACCAAACATACAGGCTAAAGAAGTTCTTTTGCCTTTATTTTAGCTATTGCTTCAAGTGACAATATGATTTGTGATGACTAAAGACTAGTCAAAATTGACTCGGCTAGTAATGCAAAGTACATCTATCAATCATCATATTTCTCCGCATGCACCAGACTAGACAAAATTTGTTTACATGTACAGCTTGTCATACTGTTTGCAAATACTAACCTCTAGTAAAGTTCTTTTTGCCTTTGTCTTAGCTTAATGTGACAATATATGTCTGATATGTAATGTCTAAGGCGGTTAACTTGGTTTTAATGTAGCAAGTTCTTGCTAACAAGCCCTCAGAAAACATCTGCAACAATGATACAAAGTTCATCATTGGATCATCCTATTTCTAAATGCAATGTAAGAGCAGACCAGCTAAATCAATGCAAGTTGTGTGTGTGTACAAAAAAAGTGTAATCATTACACAAAGAACAGAACAGGATTAGCATTGTACCTAACAGCATTTAGCTTGTTTTTACAAGCTATTACTAAAGTAGCCTCTAGCACAAAACTAGAAATAGTTTAGCTTTTTATCTTAGCTTTTGCTCGAAGTGATAACGTCTGAGCAGTTAGCTTCTTTGTAATCTAGCAAGTGTCCAAAGTAAACAACATAACATCTATGTCATGTTAGTAATACAAAGCACATCTTTCAGTCATCACAGTTCTCCAAATTCAACATTAGAACAGACCAGCTTAAACCGAAGAGTGTGTAAAAGAGTAACAGAATAAGGAGCAGAATTAGCATTGTGGAGTTAGCATTTAACTTGCCTTCTTGCCCTTTTACCTGAAGAGCATCTTGCAACATTACTGGCTAAAGAAGATATTTTGCCTTCATGCTATAGCCTGATGTGACAACATTTCAGGAACGCGATGACTAAGCATTTAAAGCTTGTTTTGGTGTCTAGCAAGCTCTAGCTAGCAGCCCTCACTAGTCATGAATACAAAAAGCGCCTCAGTAACTGCAACATAAGCCACAAACGAAAATTATTCCACCCAAACCTAAAGATGTACACGTACGCATCAGCTTCCTGTTCGAGGTCAAATATATCACAGTGAATTACAAAACATCTTTAATTACTATATTATAAAAAGTCATTTATAAATAAATAGCTTTTCTGCCAGCATGCTCTTAGGAAAAGTAATGTGGTGGACCAACGGTACAGTGTGGCGGTGTCTGATATATGCCATACTGTACGGAGTCCTCCAAATACTAAGAAACAGCCATGACCAAATTAAGTTTTTGGACAAGTACAAGTACAAATCCTTACTTTGGGATCTTTTTGCATTGAAACTAAAATGTTAACATGGAAACAGAAAATATATTACAATTAAATATAATATAATAATAGCATCTCATTATACTGAAATATCACTGACCGCCAATCTGACTGTGATATCTTTGCTAGCTCTACTAGCATTGTTATGTAATCAAAAAGAACAGCAATAATATTAAAGATACAGGAATGATAAGGATGTATGCTGATATTGTCCTTTTATTTAAGTTTTTTGGCACAAAGTTTGTTGCATATCATGGTTTTACCATGGTGCATGTCTACTTAAGAAATTATAAATATAAGCAGATCTGACATAAGTTAACATATAGACGTAAAGTGACTGCTGCTTTTGAAACTTCAAAACTTAGTTTGATTGCCCTCACAGAGTTTAGTGGCATTGTGAAAATCTCATTAACGTGTACTTAAGAAATGAACTGCAAAAAGAATAACACAACCAATATTCCAATGCCAACATCCTATCTGACATCATGTCAAATAAACTACTATAAAGCTCGTCACCTCTAACAAAATCACAATATTTCCGCTAAATTAGAATGATGCATTGTTTCCTGAGGTATTTCTTCTCGTTCTTGCACTGAATGTGTAGCATCATTGCTTAAACAGACCTTTACCTCCTCATCTGAGTAGGGTATATGATCTACAGAGCACAGCTTTTCAGTTACAGCATTAGAGGATGTAGACTCTCCGAGTAGTCCGTCTTCAGCTGAGCCTTCCTGAGATTTTGTCTTTGATGGTGAAGGAGCCGGAGGAGCCGTGCAAGACCAGAAATAAGGAAGAGTCATTGCAATTAGCATACCTATCATGAGGAAACTTCCAGCAGCGATAAAAGACACTGTGTATGTGCCAGTGTAGTCCTTCAGCCAGCCTAGAATCAGAAAAAAAACAACTTGTTTAAATGCGGCTTTTTGTATCTGCAGTTAGTGCACTGTAAAAATAAAAGGAGTTAATTGGACTCAAAAAGTTATGTGAACTCAGAAATTATTTGTATTATAGTGAACTTTAATGGTGCAAGATGCTCGGAAGTTAAGCTTGCTATTTTTTCCCATATGATAACTTACATCTGATTGAAACTGTCCAATAAGGTAAAAAAAATGTAGGGTGGGGCATGATTTTGTCTTTTGGGAATGATTGGATAATTGGAAGATGGGTGTGTTACATACAAAATGGAGGAATATTGAGAAATTGAATTCCTCAGTATACTGGGATAGGGCTGGGCGATTTGGCTAAAATCTAAATCTTGATTAACTCGATTACGATTAATAAACTTTTATTTCATTTATCAAATTTTTTTGCCCTCAGTTCACTGGCAAGTTTTATATGCCGTCTAAAGGCATCTCTGGCACAGCTTCCAATCATCGTCAATGTAGTGTAAAGTAAGGCTCAAGAATAAGTCCATCGTCCTAATTGACCAGAGATCAAATGTGGCTGCAAAGTGCCCGCAGAAGTAGAAATCAGCCCCAGCCTTTAACAGAGCGTGGCCATGTGACCCGTAGGGAAAGTAATTGAAAAAAATCACCCTGGAAAAATTAGATGGATTATAGGTTCTGAATGTCAATTTCGATTCCTTTTTGATTAATCGTATAGTTAATCAAACCTATACTGGGACTTGTGGAGCTGTGCATCGATGGATTTGCACTTCAGTGTTTGGACTTTCAGCAGTGAAAATTAAACCACACTGAACTGAAATACACTAAATTTCAACTGTGAAAACTGGACTGACAGTTTCAGTTTACTAGAACTTCTATGTAACGCTGCTTTGACACAATCTACATTGTAAAAAAGCTATAGAAATAAAGATGAACTGAATATTCCTCCATTTTGTTTGTAACAGCCATCTTCCAATTATCCAGTTGGATGGACTAAAGGAGAATGGACTAAAACCAGCCAGAAACAAGACACACCAGGGCAGCCCCTCCAAAAAGGCATTCCATTTGACCAGAAGGGAAGAAGATGTGAAGGGGGCAGCAAAGATTATGGCATTGAGTAAAAGATTATGATTTTTACAATGAACTTAAACTGACTGAGAGGATTTCTGGTTGACTGTGTTGTCGCCTCGTGTCAGCTGTGTCTGGTCCTGTCTAGACCAAAAACCTGTGCTTGAACACACTAAACAGTAGTGATGGGTCCTTCTTGAATGATTTGTTCATTTTGAATGAATCTTTTAAATGACTCAAGAACTATGAGTCCTCTCAGGGAGTGATTCGTTCATCCGCGCATGTGCACATTTGTGCTGGTGGAGGAGAAGCTTAGTTCCTTTTTCGAAATTAGGCTAGATGCGTTTGGAAGAAACTCGTAACATTTTAATTGAATGAAATGACTTGAAAAAAAGATTATTGCATCTTGATGAACGACACTTAAAGGTCCTGGTCAGTAAAATAAAGCGAACTTCCCCTCACTACTAAACAGTTAACTTGAGATCATACTGTAGCTTTCACACCTGCAGAGGGCAGCATCTGTGCTGTCAATCCACTAAGGAAACCGGAACTAGTGCTGCACACATACAAGCCATAAACAAAGCAGCATTTACATATCATTTTCATAGTACTTCTGGCTCACCACGGAGGGATTTGCTTTTGCAAATATGTCTGAAAATCTGACCTACAGTTTATTTAAATTTAAGAAACTAGACAAAACGAAAGTTGGCTTCTTTGTGTTCCCTTCTGACTTGCATTGTTTGCTTAGTTTTTTTCAGTTCAGTTTGTGTTCTTGCTCTCTGATTTGTAGCTAAACAGCCAATAGGAGTGAGATGTTATGTAATGTAATGTTGGTATATAGCGCATTAACCATGCATGGCCATACACCCAAAGTGCTTCATAATCATGAGGGGGGTCTCTCCACACCACCACCAGTGTGCAGCATCCACTTGGATGAAACGATGGCAGCCACAGGACAATGGTGCCAGTGCGCTCACCACACACCAGCTATTGGTGGAGAGCAATTCGTGGGATGTGGATGATTGAGAGGCCATGATTGGTAAGAGCAGATGGAGGGAATTTGGCCAGTACACCAGGGTTACACCCCTGTTCTTTTACAAGAAGTGCCATGAAATTTTTAATGACCACAGCTTAACATCTCATCCAAAAGACGGGTGCTCGCATTCACTGAGTGCTCACATTCACTGACAATCACTCCCAACACAGCATTTCAACAATAAGACAAACACCATCTAGGGAAAACAGATCTTGAAATGAAGCGTTATTGTGTATGTTTGCATTTGATTAGTATAGATAGAGATAAATAAGTCTGTAATTTTGTGCAATGTTGGAAGTTAAACGAGCGATTGAAACGGTCCTCAAAGGTAAAAAGTGAAGGGTGGGGCATAATATGGTCTTTTGGGAACCAATTGAATCATTGGAAGATTGGTGTTACAAACAAAATGGAGGATTATTGATGAATAGACTAAAGGGAGGCAGAAAAAAGGCAAGCCCTGCCTGATAGCCCCTCCCAAAAAGCATTCCATGTAACCAGAAGTGAAGAAAGTTTCGGGGGGAAGGGAAGGTTATAGCATTTGGTAAAAGATTATGATTTTTACTAAATAATGAAGAGCACAGATACATCGATTACAACAAGCAATACTATACATTTTTTTTAGATAAAATCAGGGCGTAAAAATAAAAAAATCCGTTCAGTTCACTTCGAGCAGAATTGATATTTTAACCTTTTTTGTTCTTGCGCTCCTTATAAAACAATACGTTCTGAAAATGTTTTTTAGGGAGGGGGGTTGGATTGGTGCTGCGACGTAACACGACGCGGCCCAACGCAGCGTGGCTGTTCAGACTCACACTGACACAAGGAGTCATGGTCTTTAATGACAGCAGTAAATACTGTACAACAGTTTGTAAATTATAAATTAACATTTATTTTATATCTTTTTATTCACAAACTGTGCAGCTTTTGTCACGGCAATATATATTTTTATGGGCTTCTGGAAGAACATTTCCTGAGCCTCTTGGTATGGAAAGTCAGAAATGTCTGGCCCATTTATTGAGACATTTATTAAACATGTCTCTTATAAAAACTTAGATGTGAACATGTCATGGCCAGAAGCAGCTTTACAGAAAATAATTCATCCATTCATTTTACTTCAGCTTAGTGCCTTATTTTTTCAGGGGTCGCCACAGTTTAATGAACCGCCACAGAAAAATTACAAACAATGTAATTTGGAAACATTGCAAATGATAAAAGATGAAAATGAGTTAAAATGCACATCTATAAATCTAATACTTGTTTACTAAAAGGAAATAGGCCTATAAACTGCTTCTTATAGCAATGAGTGTATTACAAGAAGTTATATTATTAAAAATTTATGATAAAAAAAGTTGGATTTGCAATATTGTCAAAACACAGAACTTTCAGTTGTTATACAGTTGCAATCAGAATTATTCAACCCCCTTTGAATTTTTTTTTTCTTTTTTAAATATTTCCCAAATGATGTTTAACAGAACAAGGAAATTTTCACAGTATGTCTGATAATATTTTTTCTTCTGGAGAAAGTCTTATTTGTTTTATTTCGGCTAGAATAAAAGCAGTTTATAATTTATTAACCCATTTTAAGGTCAAAATGATTAGCCACTTTAAGCTATATATTTGTTCAATAGTCTACAGAACAAACCATCGGTTTACAATAACTTGCCTAATTACCCTAACCTGCCTAGTTAACCTAATTAACCTAGTTAAGCCTTTAAATGTCACTTTAAGCTGTATAGAAGTGACTTGAAAAATATCTAGTAAAATATTATTTACTGTCATCATGGCAAAGATAAAATAAATCAGTTATTAGAGATGAGTTATTTAAACTATTATGTTTAGAAATGTGTTGAAAAATTTTTCTCTCCGTTAAACAGAAATTGGGGAAAAAAATAAACAGGGGGGCTAATAAATCAGGGGGTTGAATAATTTTGATTGCAACTGTATGTAAAAAGGTCTAAATACATGCGGGACCATTCAAATATTTTGCTGGTCTCCAACTATTGACAGCTGATCCCTCAATGAGAGCGAGCGACAGAGAGAGGGATTTGCACTCGCGATATCTTTATTGCTCTATTCATTTAACTTAACAAATGTAATGCTTAGACCCAGGGCTTAATTTGTGCCGGAACACGCCGGATACGGATACGGCACCTTATTTTACCGATCCCCCTCCTCTCCCGTCCGCTGTTCACTTTCACTTCCTTCTGCGACTCCCCCAACCCCAACCAACCCCCCCGCTCTTCACTTGCGTCCTGCGTCCGCGAAAACCCCCCTGCTCTTCACTTCCGTCATACGTCCGCGACACCCCTCACAGCATGGGATGTGCGCGACGTATCTGAAGAGCGGGGAGGGATGCGGGACGTATTTGTGGACCGGGCGGGAGACACGGGATTTCCGCGAGTTTATTATTTGTTTGCGGGAACCCGGGAGTATCTATGCATTTGCGGGAGACTTGGGATGTCTGCATCTGCATATATTTTAGCTGCTGTGAAGCGAGCGCAGAACAGAAATTACATGCTGTTGTGTAAATAAGATATTACATATGGCTATTTAGCTTGTTTATTAAGTTGTGATCTAGTGCTATATATATAAAATACAATTAACGTGACTTCAAGGGGGGCGGGTACAGCCGTTGGGAGGGCGGGGCACCCCCCTTATATAATGGTAGGGGAAACACTGGATTGGTTGATTGGTTGTGTAAGCTATGCATTCCTTACAAATGCGCTAATATTTATTTAAAACAATTTTCTTATTTGATAACTTACTTAAAATTCTTTAGGATTTTAAGACTATACATACCACATGATCCAAAACTACATTCAGGCAAGTTAATAAATAAGTCTCTTTAATAGCTTAATTAATACACACACTACTATTTTAAGGAAACTATAATCAACACTGTTATTAACAGAGGTGCAGTGGGTAGCGCTGTCACCTCACAGCAAGAAGGTCGCTGGTTCGAGCCCCGGCTGGGTCAGGTGGCATTTCTGTTTGGAGTTAGCATGTTGTCCTTGTGTTCGTGTGAGTTTCCTCCGGGTGCTATGCCCAGTGTGAAAGCCCCTAAAACCAGTTGTAACATCATATCCCCCCCAAGTAGTACCTACCAGACAGTGGTGCCCCCAGCAGTCCTCCAGCACTCTCTATAAGCTGTAGGAGGCCGAGAGCTCCCAGCACCCGCTGTATTCCTACGATCTCCGGCACCACAGCAAAGGCCAACGGTGCCATCGCTCCAGCGCAGAATCCATAGACTATTCCGACAAGCAGCAGTCCAGCGTAAACCACAGCCACAGGAATGAGCATCAGAGACAGGCCCAGGAGCCCGGTCCACACCACCAGCATGTGGAGCAAACGTATCTTGCCCAGGTCTGAGGCCCAGCCGGAAGCCACGCGACCCACGATGTCTGCCACTCCGGTTATAGAGATCACAAAGGCTGCCTGGTACTCGGTGAAACCAATGTGGCGACTGTGGGCAACCAGGTGAACGTAGGGGATGAAGTAGCCAGCATTGAAGAAGGTGATGGCCACGGCGTACGTGACGAAGCCCCGGTGTGTCAACAAAGAAAGCTCGAAGCACTCGTAGATTCGGGAGAGCAGAAAAGAGCATTTGTTGAGTTTGGTCGAGTTTTCAGTCTGAGAAAAACACATAAATTATTTTTATTAGATATTGTTTAACAGAGAGAAGATTTTCTCAACACATTTCTAAACATAGTAGTTTGTTCTGTAGACAAATCGAAAAAAAAAATTTAAAACTGCTTTCATTCTAGCAGAAATAAAACAAATGAGACTTTATATTCTATTCTAGAGGAAAAAATATAGGAATTACTGTGAAAAAATTCTTGCTCTGTTAAACATCATTTGGGAAATATTTGAAAAAGAAAACAAAAATTCACAGGAGGGCGAATAATTTTGACTTCAACTTTAAATGTAAATAATTGTTATTTAAAAAATGTTTTTAACTGCACAATTGTAATAGTTACCTATAAATCTTAGTTAGATTAATTAATATTTAAGTAAAAAAAACTAAGTCTGCCTGTTGGATTAAAGTACAGTAAAACTGTATACGACTGATTCACACAGGCGTCATCGTCATCGCTTCCCATTCACTTTGAATAGGCGATGTCAAACACTGCCGAACTGAATTGTGGATCAGTCAGTGGATTTCTCGCTGCAGAAATTGGGAATTTCTCGACTTTTCAAGCACCATCGGAAGCATCAGCTGATCAGATCGCTTTATGCAAATCCCCTAGCTCAGACAGTAGCCAATTGCATTCATACAGTTTAAGAGCGGTAAACAAAGGATAAATTTAAAATGGAGGAAAAACGTATTATTGCGGTGGGCAATCACCCGGTCCTTTATGACCAATTTATATATATATATACAGTCTATAAATATTGGGACATCGACACAATTCTAAAATTTTGGCTCTATACACCAACACAATGGATTTGAAATAAAAAGATGTGCTTTAACTGCAGACTGTTAGCTTTAATTTGAGGGTATTTACATCCAAATCAGGTGAATGGTGTAGGAATTACAACAGTTTGCATATGTGCCTCCCACTTGTTAAGGGTCCAAAAGTAATTGAACAATTGACTTCTAAGCTGTTCCATGGCCAGGTGTATTATTCCCTCATTATTCCAATCACAATGAGCAGATAAAAGGTCCAGACACTCTCTGTCAAATGTTGACGCTGACGTCCCATGTTAACGTATTTAACTTGTGCAATTTAATTCTATGGTAAGCGGCTGACACAATCTACATTGTAAAAGCGCTATATAAATAAACCTGAATTGAAATACTGCAATATTTAAAAATAACTTTATGCTATTTTATCTTTTATTCTATTTCATTCATTCATTCATTCATTCATTTTCCTTAATTTTCCGCAGCGGATACCCTTTCAGCCACAACCCATTACTGTGAAATACCCATACACATTCTCTCATTCACACACTCATACGCTACAGCCAATTGAATTCATCCAATTGCCCTATAGCACATGTCTTTGGACTCTGGGGAAAACTGGAGCGCCCGGAGGAAACCCATGCGAACACTGGGAGAACATGCAAACTTCACACAGAAATGGCAACTGACCCTGCTGAGGCTTGAACCAGCGACCTTCTTGCTGTGAGGTGACAGTGCTAACCACTGAGCCACCATGCCGCCCCTATTCTATTTCATCTTTTAACAATTTTTAAAACACTTTAAAAAGTTATTTATTCCTGTAATGTAATTACTTCCGTCTTCACAGTCTCACCATACTTGAGAAACAATTGTAATATGCTTGCTGTTCTCTTTTCAGAACTCTTTGTTGAACAGAAAACTATTGTAACATTTTTAAACTGATCCCTTTTGATCTGTGCAATGCACCCTATCTGAATAAAATTATTATTTCCTTTTTAAAAAATTGTAACTAACCCCAAACCTTTAAACAGTATTTATAATCATCAAAACACACCTTTACTGCCACTTTTGGAGTCCCTAGAGGTCGGATGAGCGCTCCGCAAGCAACCATGTTGAAGCTGAGGCCTCCGAGAATGAGCAAGGCCCCACGCCAGGCATATGCTTCGACTAAATACTGAAAAAGAGGAGAGAAGGCGAAAGAGGCAAGACCAACGCCTGTGAAGCCCAGGCCCATGGCTAGAGATCTCCGCTTGGTGAAATACTGCATAACTGATGCCATAGTAGGAGTGAAGACTAGCGCCCAGCCTAAACCTAAGACAAACAGAAAAAAATGATTCCCACTCAGAACCTGAAACTGAATAAATATGAAAAAAGGACACTGTTTACATGAGAATTTACCCGAAATTAATCCCATGGTCAGGTAAAGATGTAAAAGCGATGTAGCCTGCGAAGCCAGAATAAATCCCAGGCCTGAAAGAAATCCTCCCATCATAACAACAGGACGTGTTCCATACACATTACTAGCAGCTGCACCTATTGGACCTGGATGCAGAGACATTTAATTAAGCCAAAGTATGGGGTTTACTGCAGTATGTTGTGTTTGTTAAAGTGTCCCAATATACTTTAAGTGCTTCTCTTTTATTTTGAGGGTCCCTAATAATAGGTTTGCATGCATCCATCAATTTAAGAGATCAGAATAATCACAAAAGTTGTGACAGTATGTTTACCAAGAGTTATATACAATCAAGCCCAACATTATTCATATTGCTTGCAAATTCTGACTTCAAGTTATTTTTATTCAACCAGCAAGTAGTTTTTTTGACCGGAAATGACAAAGGCTTGTCACAAAATATGATAGGATGATGTACAAGAGGCACCATTGTGGAAAAAAAAAAAATTCTTAGCTTTGATTTATATTAGGACAAAAACTTGCCAGAAGTATAAAATTTTTGGTCGTGACTGTAAATACATTGGTTTGTGTTAGAGGTTAACTCTAGAACTACCCAGACGAGGCAGTCATTTCGACCATTTTTAAATGTTGCATTATAATACGTTTGTTAAAATAAACCCATAAAACAATAGTACCCTGACTTTTCCTAAATCTGTGTATATTACATTCTAGTATTGCTATTTTAGAGTTTTTCTTTCTTGAATGGCCATAACAGTCAAATTGACCTCATACTGTACATTTCAGCATCTACTACTTTTCTCAAGTGCTTGCCTCATTAGCCTAATAACAGTAAAGTTCTGATAGCAAAAACAACTTTATTTCAGACAGGTTTTTCAAACTTTCAAAAAACAACACTTTTACTGTGGTGTAAAAATATTTACTCTCCCACTTGCTGGACACCTTCAAATCATCGCAGGCAGTCTAGTATCTCCTACACAATTATAGGCTACATTATAAAAAATGATTGTATTTTTAGAGTAAAGACTTTATCAAATATAATGACAGACATTCAGAGCTTAATTCTAAAACCTGAAAAGAAGCTTCTATTGTAAATCTCATGTGACAAAAATGCAATTCTATACAATCTTATACAGGGTTTATGCAGGTTTCATCAAGTCCAATTTCAGAGTTTTTTTAAAGAGACTGAAGAGTGAATTCAATTTCAGACTTAAACAGAGCTAAACGCTAAGGAAATGTTATCTAATCTAATAGCCCAGTTAAAGCATTAAAAAACACTGAAAACAAATGTTATTGTAAGAAAGATATTTAAACCATATTGGTAAATAAACTTTTGTTAAAAGTTTTATTGAGATGTATTGCTGGTGATCAGTGGTGTAAAGTAACAAATTACAAATACTCAAATTACTGTAATCGTGTAGTTTTTCTCAGGAAGTGTACTTTACTAAGTCGTTTTAAAAATGTTTTACTTTCCCTCGGGTACATTTTTACTGCAATATCATTACTTTTACTCCACTATTTTCCTTCAACCTGCAGTCACTACTTTCTTTCTTGTCTATGGTGATTGGCTAGAGTAGAAAAATCAGTCCTGCGATTCCTGTCCAATCAAATAGCACATAGAATGTAAATCACATCATACTGAACGATTTCAAGACATGGTTGCTTTAAAAATGCAACAAATGAAGGATGGCGTGCGAATGAACGAACAAACAAACAGATGAATGAAGGAAGGAACAAACAAACGAATAAATGAATGAAGGAAGGAAGGACAGAACAAACAAACAATGGAAGGAAGGTTGGAAGGCACAAATTAATATAGAAAGATGACTAAATGCACTACAGAATGTTTCGTTTACACATCCCTGTACAAACTGCACATAAACGCATCCGTTTTTCACAGCGTAATACTCACTACTCTTGAGTACTTTTGAAAGGTCTACTTTTTACTCATTCTTTGAGTAATATTTACAACAGATACTTTTACTCTACTTGCAATACATTTTTGGGCAAGTAATGGTACTTTTACTAGAGTATGATTTTTCAGTACTCTTTCCACCACTGCTGGTGAGTGGATGGGTGTTTGTATGATTGGGTAAGTTCATATGGACATAGGACAATTAAGACCTGTTTAAAATGATTTAAGACCTACAACACAATATTTCAGCCAATTTAAGACTTTGAGGCCTAAAATTTAGTTTTTGAAATTTAAGACATTTTAAGAGCCCGCAAACACCCTGTTGTATGAACTGTCAGAATGACCAATATAGCCATTCTAGTTACAGTGTAAAGGGATATTACTTGCATTGTGTAATATATCTGTTAATTAACAATTACCGTATTTTGTGATTCTGTTTATGAATTGCATTATGGGATGTTGATCTCTGCTCTGTCGACTTTTGATGTTGAAAATTCAATTCTACAGTTTAACACTACATTTACATTTTAATAATTTGAAATTATATAATGTATAAGAAATAATATATAGAGAAAAACGTCTGTAAAATAGAAGAAAACGTACTGGCAGTTTATTACAAGGTTTTTGTACCATAATACATGACACCAACTTAGACAATATATTACTTTAAACTATTAAAAATGTTAATAAAAGTCGCTTTTTTAAACTTTTCAAGGTTAAAAGTTGTTGGAAGAAAGATCAAGGTCCCATAATGCAAATCAAAACCATAAATAAATGCAGATTTTTTTTTTTAAACATTAAATCACAAAATACAGATATTTTTTAATGTAGTTATTACTCGGTTTATGTAATGACTATGATAAGAGCATAGTATTTACATGCAAAAAAAATATTAAACTGAAATAATGTTTCTGTTGAGCTTAGTCATGAAAACATTGGCTAATTAGATGTAAATTCGTCACCAAGAGAAAGCAAGCAAATACTTAGCAAATTTTTGCGAAAGTTGCACTAGAATAAATACAGTTTGCCTTAACATTAAATGCTTCCTCTTCACAACAGAAACCAACAAAAATGTTTGACAGTTAAAGCAGACATCATTCACAGACAGACAATGAAGACCACAGGCTGACATTATGCAAATATGTTGCAGATCTAGACTAGTTAAGGAAGCGAAACTACAATTACAAATGACCCGTTTCGCCAGTTCAGGATCATTTTTCTTCTTTCATATGACAACCACTTTCTTTGTCATTTATTGCTTTAATCTTCACAAGCAGCTACATTACACACTGCATGAAAGCTACTGTAATATTTTTAAAAAGCATATTGGGGCACTTTAATATAGACATACACTGGTTAAATTTGGATATCAACTTACTCATTAGCTGTTGCATGGCCAGCCCGATGGATGTTATCCAGGACACGGCCTGTGCACTCTCATCGAAATACTGCACAAACTCCACAAAAAAGACGCCCAAACTGCGGATGATCCCGAACACCAGGGCAGAAATCACGAAAAGAACCCCCACCACCACCCAGCCCCAACCGCCATCAGGTGCTGCCGTCTGTGGGCACGGCTGCTGCTCCTCCTCGGTCTTCTGGGGCTTCTCCATCACTGCACTGAAGAGACACAAATTAGGACAGGATAAATGAGCAGATTTACTATACAGGGCTTTACTAATACATCTAACTGAAACTATAAGCCACAGATAAGAGAAAAAAAGACAAAAAGTTTTGCATGCGATTTATTGATAATGTACAATATACAGAACGCAGACGAAGAAGCTCATTTCTATAATCATCAATGCAATGTGCCAAAATTTAAGATAACATGGCTCAGTAATCAACATGTTCAAGCTGTCTTTTTTCAGAATTTTAAATATATGAACAAAGACTTTTTTTTTTCTTTGTGTTACGTACTTTTTAAAGGTCAAGGGGGAACGAAATCGTAAACATTAAGCCGGTTGCCATTTGTACTACAGGAGGAACAACAAGACACAAAAGTTCTATTTAAGTGAACTTGTTTATTCTAAACAATTTTTTAAATGCTTATAGAAAAATAAAGTTTCACACAATAGTAATAAGAAATAAAAAAAACAACAACAACAACAATCAAGTTTAACAGACATAAAGATGACAAAGGGAACGGGACCGTGCCAAATAAGAGAAAGGATAAAACAAAAATCAACTAACTAACCCATCCACCTCTTCCCCTATAACTACAAAAAAAAAAAAAAAGTAAACCTTCAACGTCCGAGATGTCGTATCTTACCTGCATGGGCCGGTATAAGCTTCTGACGGTATGATAACCTTGGATAAAAATATCACGGTATTATGGTTACTGCTTTAAAATATATTCTTTTTAAATGTCTAGGTTAAAAACAAAAACTTTTTACCCTTTTCAACACAATATATTTTATTTTGAGAAACATTTAAAATATTTTGGAAGAGTAAACATGTCAGGCTAAATTAATTATTGACTTCTGCTGTCGTCCTTTGTTTCAAAAACAGATTTTTTGCAATTTAAAACGGCATCTTGAGATATATTTTCTGATGAAAATACTGTTGTCCTAAAAAACAAAACAAAAAAAACATAAATAAAAAAATCGTACACATACCTTAGGAACGGTATTGCAGAAAATTGACAGTTTTAAAAACATTGAACAACAATTGAAGCTCCTCTCAAATTACATCATCCAACATCAATCCCTTTCCTGAAAGATTGACATCCAACACAGCCAACCCACATATCCTTTAAACGCAAAACAAATCCAGCAAAAACAGAAAGAACAGTCCCCAAACTGTACAATGTCATATGGACGTAACACTTGGTCACTGTCTTTTCCTCATTATCTTTTCTTTGATAAATCCAAAGAAGGTTTGTTCTGGCGACACGCTGTTTTATTTATTTCATTTTTCAGGTTTATTTGACAGTGACAATGCACATTAATAATACAGACAGAGATAGTTATGCTAGTAAGATCTTAGAAAAATGCATGTCTTTTACTGTCACTTATGGGCTAGACAGTGTCTGCAGACTAGGCATGGGACGATAACCGTTTTAAAGGTATACCACGGTTTGGAAAAGTCAAGGTTTTAAAACCCCCAAAATTTTCTGTAATACCGTTCCTAAGGTATGTGTAAGATTTTATTTTTATTTATTTATTTATTTTTTGGACAACAGTATCTTCAGCAGAAAAAATATCCAAAGATGCCATTTTAAATTGTAAAGACATCTGTGTTTTTAAATCTAATGAAGGCGGCAGAAGTCAATGATTGATGTGAATTATTTAGCCTGACATGTTTACTGCTCCAAAATATTATAAATCTTTCAAAAAATCAAATATATTGCGTTCAATGGGGGGAAAAGTTTTTGTTTTTTACCCAGACATTTAAAAAGAATATATTTTAGAGCAGTAATCACAATACCGTGATATTGTGAAACCATGATATTTTTATCCAAGGTTATCATACCGTCAGAATGTTATACAAGCCCATGCCTACTACAGACTTTTTATGCCATTTCCAAGGAGAATTTTGTTAAAAACAAATAAATAAAAACCTGTAGATTTATGCAGAATGATTTTGGGAGTATAATAACTACAAACTTGAAACATGAAATAAAAAAATTATTACTTTTTAACTTTTATGTAAGGTTTACAATGCAAATCTAATTAGATCCACTTGTTTGGTAAACAAAGCAAGTCTTTCATATAATATACATCTACTGTACTAAAAGACAGAAAATATTACTTTACAAACTATTGTAAATTACTGATTATGTCTGGGCGATTTGGCCTAAAATCAAATTCTTTTAACCCGATTACGAATAATAAATGATTATTTAATTAATTAATTTATTATTGGCCTCATAGTTCACTGACAATTTTAGTAAATATGCTCACATATTACAAGTGAGATTTTTAAATGAAGGGTGCGTTACTTGTTTTTAAATTAACTTAAGAAAACACACACTATTTACTATCTATGATTATTTATTAATCATCAACTTTGAACAACTGAAATTAAAATGCATTGCCTGAAACAAACTGTCATTTTTTCTTATAAAATGTTCAAATAAATCAGCGGCGTATATTTGAGAGTGCATAATAGGTTTTGTGCACGAACAGAGGAAATGGGCGTGCGAGCAAAGAGATTTGCACACTTGTATTACATGAATGCGCGCTTAACTTGTAATACTGCGCTCACGACAAATATTGAAATAATGCCATAGAGATCAGATGTGGCTGCAAAGTGCTGAACATTTTTCTGTTTAGCGGGGTCACGTGACTCAGTAGGGAAAGTAATCAAAAAACAATTGACCTGGAAAAATTTGATTGATTTCGATTAACCGCCCAGCACTATTACTTATATAAACATTTGCATATTACTCAACAATATTACTCAAACTAACACTCAAAAAATTACGTTTGCGGTTTACTCCATATACTATATACATTAACTTAATTCCTTCAAGTACTCCCAAAACAAATCGACTGTGTGGAACCCAGCATTTTTATAGTGAATATAAAAACTGAATAAATATACATTTACACAGATTTAGAGAAGTAAATAAATAGACTCAATCATTGCCTATAATAAAATCTGCGGATTTCTGCTTGTGCAGATTCCGTGTAGGCTTACTTATGACATAAAAACACCTACACGCTGAAAAAAAAAATGTGAAAGTTGCTGCTTTTTATAAGCACAGTTAGGTTGATCATGTGATATTCTGGTTTCTGCCTGGCCTGTTTTTACCAGTCAAAAGAGCCAGGTCACTGTGATTAACATCTTTTGTCTTTAATGTTTTATTGGTGCCACTTTCACCTTTAAAAGTAGTGAGCATAAATTCCTGCACAAAGATGTTTTTTAATGATAATGCAGAGGTCTGAGGGCCATAGATTGCTTGATTAGATCTGGGCAGGTGAAACTTCAGAGTCCCCCAAGACCCTTTGAACTATATACTATCATCATATACATAATTAAAGATTACATACATAATTAAAGCTGCCACCCTGTGCTTTGTCTCCATCTCTAAGCACTGCCCTCTAAAATGTATATAAATCAGCACTGTAACTGTTCTTTAGTTTAGATTTTGGTTGACCGCAGCACTGAGAGCACTTCTCAATAAAAAATTTGGTCAGTTGTGACTTCATACCCTCGTCAAATGTCCTCTCTAGCACATATAAACACACCTGGAGATTATTGCTTTTTTTAATAAAGTCTTAATTAAGCTGTAAAAGTTAACACTGACTGAACATGACCTGATCGTGAAGGGGAGATTGAATTGTTATTGCTAGTAGTTTGAAACTTGAATCTGATCCAATCCTAATCATTAAAATCAGTATGACCTAAATGAGAATAGCTTTTTATTATTATTCTAATATTTTATTGATTTTTAATAGCATTTAATTTTGCCACAGCACACATATTGAACAATTTATCAACACTACCTACTGCGCCACCACGTCACCCTTATTTAATTATTTTATTATTATTATTATTGCAATAACAACAAAAGTCACAGTATATACAAAAAAAGCAAAGAAAGTCTGTACAAATAATATGTGTTCAATAATAAGGGAATTCTGAATTTAATTGAAGTATTACGACATCTAAAATATAGTACTTATGACAATTTGCTTTATTTTATAGATTTGAGTTATGAATTAATACAGTATTGCGATACTATTTGGTATCATGATACTTTAGCTGGTATACTATTGTGGCCTGAATTGAGGTATCGTGACAACCCTACTACAAACATACTACTCACCCCATAAGGTAAGCTGGAATATAAAATATTTAATTAATTAATTAATTAAATAAATTGGGAAATTGGGGGTAAAGTTTCAATTAGGATATACTGTAATAACCCTAAACCTAAACCTGAGCATTTAATGTAGGATAGAAAAGGCTGCCAAACCTCATAAAAGATTTTTGTAGAGCCTTGGATGGTTTATTTAAGATGCTTGACTTTAAGATATGATAACACTTCTAATATCCTGTGTTGTGGGATGGTGGGTTTGCTTTTTTCACCTGAGAAGAATCAGCATGCAATGATTTCTACATGAAAGCTGTCATTTCTTCTGGCACTGCACAAAAAATTGAAGTCAACGGATTAGGCTCAATGAGACTTTTTATTCATTTTCATTTTTATTCATTTTATAAATTGCTTTTGTTTAAACCAGGGTTGCCCCAACGTTTTTGCAAAAAAACAAATTTGAGGTAAATATACCAAACTGTATTACATTAAAGTTGTCATGGGTAATTTTTAAAAATAACTAGAAATTATTGCTTTATATTAACTAATGTTTCATTAGTTTTATTCATTTCATATGCATTTATAGCAGTAAAAACAAAAACAATCTCATTTAAAACAGAATGGAGTTCAATGCCGAATACACAAGTCAAGCTGCACCTGTTTTGGCCTTGATTTGATGTCTCCTGCATTGTACTCTGTCTGTATGTGTCAGTATTTACAGTATTTTTGAAAATCAGATTCATTTACAACATTTAAATAAAACATTTAATTTTAGTTTTCAGGTTATGTTATATTACAAATGATGATCTCAGTTAAAAGGCATTCGCCCTCAACCCTCCCATCACTCTCTTCTAAGATTGGATGGTGGGCCAAATCAAAGGTTACTAGTTTGGGCATCTCTGATTTAAACAGAAAGGCAGACCTCAAAATGCAGTTCATAAAATAGCTTATAACTGTGATAAAAGTAAAAAAAAAAACACATTCTGCCAGACAAAACATACAGTATATCCCGAACCAACAAATTGTTTGAATGCAGAACTCGCTGTCGCTGTGGCGTTCATAGAAAAATCTCTCAACTACTGCAGCTGGCACTCAGTTAAATACACAATTTAGTGGGCAGTGCTTATTAGTAGAAACAGAAACTGCCAATACAGGTTTAGTAAAAAAAACATTTTTTCTGGGCATTGCCTGAAATTATCAACCGGCCATTTGTTAGACAAAAGACACAGCCGTGCCCGGAACTAACAATATGCATTACTTTGTACTGGATTTCACACAGGCAGTCAGACCTGATGTGCCTATCACCTTGGATAAACAATACTGTCAAAATGCATCTTACAATGTAAAAACATCATTTATATATTTAAAGAAATTTGCAATCTTTCAACAGACAGTGTTTTAATCTTTATCAAACTCCAAAACCTGGAAATTTGCACTAGAAACTACAAAACCTGTATAATTGTAATGGTGACATCTGGCTAAGATTACCAAATTCACTCTAATGTTTTCAGCTTTTTATGCTGACATTTTAATTTTAGCTTATTTGTTTTAATACCAGGGCGACGCAGTAGGTAGTGCTGTCGCCTCACAGCAAGAAGGTCACTGGTTCGAGGCTCGGCTGGGTCAGTTGATGTTTCTGTGTGGAGTTTGCATGTTCTACCTGCGTTCGCGTGGGTTTCCTCCGGGTGCTCCGGTTTCCCCCACAGTCCAAAGACATGTGGTACAGGTGAATTGGGTAGGCTAAATTGTCCTTAGTGTATGAGTGTGTATGGATGTTTCCCAGAGATGGGTTGCAGCTGGAAGGGCATCCGCTGCGTAAAACGTGCTGAATAAGTTGGCGATTCATTCCACTATGGTGACCCCGGATTAATAAAGGGACTAAGCCGAAAAGAAAATGAATGAATGAGTGAATGTTTTAATACCCGCTGAAATTTTACCAATTTATTCAAAGAACCACATTATACAAGTACCTTTTTCCCTATATATCTCTGTGCCTTACAGGTAATGTCCATGTAATGTTTCATGTCCATGCAACACCTCATTGTATAACTCCATTAAGTTTTGCAGATGTGAAAATAAGTTATGAAACACTGTCATGTGTTCATTTGTATTAATGAACATTTACCATGAGAAAAAGACAAATGAAAAGATACATAGATTTTATTTTATAAAATTTTCAAACATTTTATGTGGTAATGTTAGCATGCCATAAATTGTTAGTTTTAACACTTTTACCGGTATACATTCGAGATTTAAGAATTTAAAATACTTATTAAAAGGTAATGTAAATCATAATAATATTAATAAATTATAATAACAACAATAAACAAAAATCTGATCACACATTAAAAGTAAACGAATGAATTATGAATACGAACTGCCAGCGCTCATTAATATTTATGAGATCTGTCTTGTTGTTAAATGACGTAGCACTACCGTCGTTATCATCTAGCGTTTGATGTTAGCACACGGTAAGATAACGGTTAAACGATGTATTTATGCATGAATAACCATCAACACATTGATTTTGCACACCGAATATGTTATATCTTATAGTCAACAGTTTGTTTTCAATTTCTATAAGTATTACCGTATGTTTATATGTTAAATCATGGACAAGTAACTGACAGTAGATGTTAATGAAACACCGGTGCATTTTAGACGAAACAATACGTGTTGCTTCCTGAATGTGTTGCTTCTTGAATGAAAACTATCTACAAATATTAGCTGGTGAAAATAGTTTTAGACATATAACGTTACAATAAGAGATGCAATTTATAATCAGTCTGAAAACGCGAAGGCTTCAGGTTATCGTGGCCATAACAGACCGGTCGTTACTTACCCATAATCCGATCACCCCTTTTCCTGCGCGGTCATAATTCGGTTAAATCAAATAAAAAGCTTATGTTTAAATGTATCGATAAGCAGCGCATTGCCGATGGTGACTTCCTTCACCTGCTCTTCTTGACAGGAGCCGCTGTTTCTCGCGCACGTGCTGGTTTAGTTCATAGTAGCTCCGCCTCCAGCGCGCGCTCACGAGACAGCATGAAGTTTTCATTTCTCCTCCAGCGTGTGGCAAGCTATGTTGGCAAGATGTCCTGGTCATTTATAAACTACACGTGCGGAAGGTTCAAGTCAGGCAACAATAAAAAGCACATTCAGAAGGCTGCCATGCGTTAAACTAGTGTCAGTGAAGATTAACCTTCC